>CACRXP010000049.1:243463-259395 GCA_902702965.1 Spirometra erinaceieuropaei | reverse complement strand
AATACATAAGGCAGTAGGCCAGAATACGACGAGTACTGAAATTTTACTAGACTGAAATTTAGGCAAAATGTTAAAGTGCAATTTTGTGGAAGGCAATGCCGCGACCATGGCAGGAACAGGTTGGTGTAGCACGCTTGGGATAAATTCTAACGGAGAAATGACCATACAGGGTTATTAGAATATAATCGGGAACATGCAAACGGATAGAGTAGGAAGAAGGTTCGGTGTATGTAAAAGTTATACTATTAACAAGAGGTGCTTAAAACATAGTACAAGAGCAGAGAATGCGAAGAATTAGGGTCTGTTACAATGTAAAAACGATCTGTCTGGACTACGGCGACACCTCCGTGTCTGTCTAACAGCCAGTGGGGAGTGCAATGCTGTGGACAACTGCAGGGAACAGTCGTGGAGGCTGCTGACGAAGAGAGAGAGAGAGAGAGGGAGCGAGTAGAGCGTCATTATAAGGGAGGGATTATCGGCAGTTTTGAAGAGACTTTGGCCATCTCCACTGGCATACAGTTTTTTTCGACACTACTCTGCATCGCGCCAGAAGTGACTCTAACCAAGTCAAACAACTCCGTCCATTCTGTGGTGCATCTCAATGCATTACGTTTAGCGGGACTAAGAAGGCGATTGGTGTGACCGCGTGTCAATGAAGGTAGTCGGTATTTCTTCTCTTACACTTGCTGAAAATTCCATCCTCAACGCTCTCAACAGCACTCCTCTTCCTTTCTACCTCAGCACCCTCTTCGGCCTTTCCCTGTGGGTGCCGACTGTACTGCACACCTCACCGTCCGTTAAACAAACATGGCGGTTTCACCACCATCCAGGCGGCAGGTGGTATCTGCCTCTTGCCTCGTCCACGAAATTATTATACGATCGGTCCCTTTCTGCTGATATTGTGTCCTTTACGTTCATTTAAATCTTTTCTCCCCTTTTCGTCTGAATGCTCATAATGGCATGTGTTACAACTCTGGTCAGTTCACTCTCTGCCGGAAACTATTAGAAGTGATCTACACCATCCATGTGCGCCATCTCCGATGTAGCCGAGACGCTACATCTTGAATTTCGTCAAAGACCAAAGTGGGCTTGTTGTTTTCTGTTGTCTTTCTGAAGTCAACATACAAAAGGGGCATCCAACCGATAAAGTCAAGGCTCTTGTGCCCTGTATTCTGAATCATAAAATCGTCGACGGAAGTCTGCGTCCTGCCACCCCGAGTTAACATCGGGGCCACGCTCTCTTAGCCTCGATCCGCAATATACAAAAATTCCATTGTGGGGGAAATAGTTTCCATTCAGCTGTGAAATTCAAATTTGCGTATATCCTAACTGGGATTTTACCACCGCTTCCGTTGTATTGCTGTCCACATTATCTGATACTCATAAATCACACCTAGCCCGAAGAGTACTGAAACAACCCCATGGCCAAGTCTTCTATGATCGGTGGCGGGTGTGAGAAATCGGAGATAGACGATAAACAATTGAGACAGTTTATTTTACCGCGGGCACTTTTTTATTCTAATCAAAGGTTCATGCTCATATGAAGCGGTCATTTGCTGACTATATGGCAGTATAAAACATTGACGTTTAAATTTTTGGCGTTTCTGCCATGTAGACCCTCCGACTTCATCACGTTGATCGTGAATGAATTTTTTCGCCAACTTTATGTTTTTTTAAAAAATAAACTGTAATAAATTTAAATGTATTACAGAGTATCTGGTGCATTGCTACGTGTAAATATGGCGATGGCATCCTTATTTATTGCAGCTACTGTGATCTTGGGTATCACATTAAATGCCCGAGGCACACGCTGGCAGGTTTGATTTATGCTAGTGGCCAGGAAATTCACAGTGGTATCCCCCCCGTGACAGTTGTGCGGAAGGTATAATTGACGGACCTGATGATTTATGCAAACAGTCTATCGAAGTCGCTGACTTATAATAACGGACCAAAATGCCAATATCTTCCGCCATATTTCTACATATGGCAACTGAAAGTCGTGGTCTTGCACCTGACAGAGTTTAAGCAATTGTCGACAGCCAGGAAATCAAGTCACTAGATGCCCATACAGTTAGGTAGGTTCACTTAACTGCAGTCACACGTAAATGCAGACTCGCATGTCATCCAAGGTCGCTGCTCAGAGTAATATGTGACATGGGCGCGAGTAGATGATTTAAGTACATACAGTCTACATATTATACAGTTAGGAGACCCACAGGCCGAGAAAATACTTTGGCTAAAATAAACAGAGTAAGTTCGAAGATCGCCCTTAGTGCTTAAATCGAAGTCATATTCATAAAACAGACTTGCCACTCATGTAGGCACGAGGAAATCGTGCAAATTACATTCAATTGACGGTTACAAAACATTCAACTTCCTGAGCTGACCGCGCGACACTGTGCTCTTTCGGTAAAGTCCACTTTCACCAAATTTCTCAGGAGGACTGCCCACCTAGGACCACACACAGTGAGAATAACGGAAGCCCGGCAACTGGGGGCGGATTTTACTTTGAATGAGCTGTTGTAACTATTGTAACTATCAGTATGGCCGTTTCCGGGGTGAGGGGGGGGGTCGGAGGGAGGGGAGGATTGCATCCCCACCGTTAGCCGCCATTCAAATCCTACTCCATCCTACCTACCAGAAACCCTCAACGCATAGATATAGCAGACTAAGAATCTCACACTCAATGGTCCATGCCCGTTTACATTTGCCCATCGTTGTCCAGAAGCACAAGCTACTAGGGACTACAGCACTTTGACACATTATCGTCAGGAACCCGTGGCTTTTGACACTTCAGCGGCTCGTTGTTTGACTGGAAGACTGTATCTTTGGCCGGTGCTGACAATAGTTTGACGTCAAACTGATAATACTCTTTTTTCGAAAACCACTTAAGTCAGATAGCAATTTTGCTGCGAGCGTTTTTGTGCAAAACAGTCTCCATCAAACCTTGACATGATGTTCTCGCCAATTGACACGGCGACAGTCATCTCAGGCTTAGATCAGGCCGCTTTTGGGTTCTGTACATAGGTTGGCTATTGTAGGTCGCTCGAGCACTATGAGTGCATAAAGTTGTACTGACGTGTTAGGTCTAAGAAATTCAGATCACCGAATACGCTGACTTGTTCGAACTCTGGAAGAAGTGACAGATATAACAGCATAAACTTTAAATCTAGTGACCATCTGTCACAAATGACCCGGCAGATTAAATGACCTATTTTTGGCAAGCTGTTGCACCATCCGCTAGTGCAGGGGGAAGAGAAATAAGGTCTACAGATGCAGAATCTGATTAGATGCAAGTTCGTTGCCGGTTTTCTTTGGAAGGGCTATTGCGGTTGGCTGCAGATTCCCGCCGAATAAATTCGCCTTTCTAGTGTCCCAAATGTCTAAGGAGGTCGACCGTAACCGCCTGTGTCTCATCTTCGTTACTGCCCTAAGAGCCAATTATGCACGTTGAACGCTTACTAGGAGGGAACTCCAATGGTTTATCAAGCCAGTCTGTGTTTATGGACCCAACCTATTCAACTTACAGGAGACTCGGCCTTGTTAGTTGCTGCGGACGCCGGGGTTCTCCCTGTCGATCACGGAGGTCCATAGGTCTGGTGGGAATCGAGTTCACCAGTACTTTGGATAGAGGTGTTGCCCACCAATCATCGGTATCAGGAAGATCTTATTTAATGACGGCCTGCCGGGCGCCGACTCGCCGCATCTTGTCAGCACTGCCTCTGCTGGTGTCAGCGACTACTTGTCCGCCAGGCAAATGCGAAAGTTACATTGCAGAACAGAGCGAACAGCGAGGCGGACAAGCAGGTGTTCCTGTCATCCGGTTTTCAGACTCCCTGATTGTCCTATCGTCTTATTCCTATTGACATTTATCAACCTTGGTTGTTCTAGTTCGTAGGAATTTCTGCCTAGGCGAGGACCTAACAGACTTCCGTTTGGTCTTTTAGCCATGTCAGACCTACGTAGTCCAGAGGAGATTGTTAAGCAGGCTCTCAGGGTAGTCGTCGGAACTCTGTCCTCTAATCTCGAACTTCTTAATTCGCACTCCGTCCACTTTCTCCCCTCAAACACATGGGAGAAGTGTTACGGCCTGGCACTGGGTCATGAGCTGGAAAAATTTAAAGTACCCGAACCCGGCGACCGGCTAACCTGCATTGATGATCATCCAATCACCATTGCGTCGCTCTACTTCGAGTTGAGGCAGGCCTTGCTTACGGGGGACTCCGATGAATTGGAAAGTTTGCACAGGAACCTGACTCGTCGCAGCAAGGATTCACGTGCGAAGACGTCTGCACCTGTGGCTTCAGAGGTGAAGGGGAGTCTGCGCGATCTCCTCTGTGAGGCTGTTGCAGCCTCACTGCCCGTATTGTGTGCACTTCGGAGCCCCTTTTCTTTCTTTCCTTGCACGGATACTCCAGCATGTTGTGCTTTCTGCGAAAGCAAGACTGCTGCTTCCGCGCGCCCTGTAAGTTTACGTACACATTTTGTGCGGCCTTAACAGTTTATTTGGTGTTGCATTAATCTCGATGATCAAACAATTTGGTACTGGGCATGTAGAGGTAATGTTATCCTTATAGTAGTAAGACTCGGGGTTGGAAGGGGGCGAAATCACCTCGAGTCAATTCTAGTGATTGCCTCAACTGTTCTCAAACTTTTGACAGACGAGCAAATAGAGTGACGAGCTTCGGTCTCAGTGGAGGATGCCAAGGGATTAATAGGTGACCTTAATAAGTATTTTGTGGACTGATATTCAAAAAACGACCACTAAACCCTATGCCATCCTAAGCGCAGAACACACGGACACTGACGTCGTCAATCCTCTCAGCGTCCACCACGTCACTCAACCCTAATTTTCAGAGTTAACGTCGAATTTTTGCACAGAATTTGAAAGAGCATTTGAAAAGTTCAGTTTCGAAGAAATGACGCCAACTTTATTCATTGTCTGATATCGAATTCCAGTGAAGTTCACTGTTTGCCGAGGTGAAAGGTAGACTCTCTCTCTCTCTCTCTTCTTTTTCTTTTTCATCATCATCATCATCATCATCATCTTCTTCTTCTTCTTCTTCTTCTTCCTCCTCATCATCATCATCACCGTCATCACCACCACCACCACCACCACCACCACCACCACCACCACCACCACCACCACCACCACCACCACCGCCAACCCAATTTTTTGAACTATTATTTGCGACCCGTCCGATTCTCACGGATTTTGTTTTCTGCACAGACCCCCTCCGATACTTCGCCGAAGTCCAACATTCTTCCTATGGCCGCGATGATGCAGTCAGATTTATTCATAAACCATGGCATGAATGCGAAGAAGGCTCACGAGGTGAAGGCATTTGGTCGCCTTTGTGCCCAAATCTACCGCGATCGCTCACTGGATGAGGTAGGTATAGTTACTGCCTGACACCCAAATGGGTGGGGTCTGACTAAGCCCGAGTTGTACCTCGTCACTCAATTTACTCTCATCGATACCTAGTAGACAGTCTTCTTCAGAACAAGTGGTCGATTTTTGTTGAGCGTTCAGCAGTCAGAAGATACACGAAGCAGTGGCCACCGTAGGCGTGGCCACTGCAGCTGATATCACCTCTTGCCGTCTATAGTTGCGGATAGAGCTTTCTAACTGAGTATTTGTGTGTAGGATCATTATACGAGTCGGGAAGTTGACCAAGTAAATTGTGTGACAGAAAGAATTATTTTTGAACGCAAATTTTCAGAGGGCTCTGTTGGGCTCAGTTAAAAGACCCACTCAAGCCGTCTTATGCCCGGTCGACCAACCAGCCGATTATTATCCACGACGACTGTTGAATAAATTACACGACTCTGTCTGCCACGGACCGGATCCAGCTGGAGGCAGAAACACGGTATCTGACCGGTTGCTCTGAAATGACTCTCGAAGCCCCACTTTGACTCATTCCCTACTCCGTTCTGTCTCCTTCCTATGTCCTACTGATCTTTTCTATCGTAAACAATGATGACTCGCATGTGGATAGGTTTTTAGGGAAGTGCGTTAGTACGGCATCTACCACATACCCTATTCCCACACACAGTGTGCCATTGGCCAGATTCGGGCCTATTTTGTGGTCAGCAGAATATTTTGTCTACGCGTGCCACACGCGACCTGGTTACCATTCTACGTGAAATAGCCTCAAGGTGGTCTTGGGTCTCTAGCTAGCTAGCGGTAGCCACCAAAGTTTAATCCTCGATTCTGGGCAGAACCGAGTTATTCCGTTCGTTGGAAAACACCAAAGCCACGGTTGTTCGCACGTTGTGACCTTTTAGTGGGCGCTATATGAGGCCCTACTAATTCCTGAGGCACATATCCTTTTAAGCAATCAGGTCCATACATCATTTGGGTGTGTTTCTGCGTGTAGAGTAAAATAATGTGCTTTACAGGGGGTCGCGTGGGAGATACAGTTGGCCACTGCGAAGATCAGCTTATGACACAGTCAGCGTTGACCAGGCCACACAGGGTCCGCGCATCCCATAACAAATGGCACACATGGAGTGTGTTGGCACGCGTGGACGCAGGCTCGCGCCGCGCCGACCGCTTGCGTTCAATTCCAGCACCAGATGGCTGACCAGATCGGATAGCGAGCTGGTGCACGGGAGATGGAGGGGAGGGTTGGGTCGACACTGCGGAATCCGCTTCCTCGGCACCTCAGCAGATTCCTCACTATACGCAGTTCTGACGCGCGTGAAACTATCACGACGAGCCAAAAGTCATGGCTTGTAAAGCTGTCGACTGAAAAGGTAGCTCGATCATCCTTTTGGGACAGAGAGTCGGGCTGCAATGGCTCCTTACCACGGTCTCTATGGTATTTGCAGTCAGAGGGGATCCAAGCTGTCCCCTTTGCTCAGTGAAGGGCCGATCGATCGCGCGCCGAGCGCCCGTGTGTGGCACGCGTAGATGGCTTGTTTAGCTTTGTCAGCCACTGCGCTCGAGTCCGCCGCAGGTCGCCCTGACCCTGTCAATCCATCGGACCAAATAAGTCGAGGGTGGAGGAAGCTCTGGGGATACTACGCCTGTCTGCTATCACTGTAAGCTGGGACCCACATTGTGTACATTGCCACCCGCCACTGTTTTCAGAGTGACGTAAAATGGGAGGGGGGGATTGGGTTGTGCTGTCATATCGCTTATTATCGTGAACGCGCATGTGCCCGAATACGAAGAGCCCTAAAGCCAAAAATGCTGGTCGTCAGAAGTATATGTTTACAATTTTCAGGTTGAAGTCCGCACCCGGCCCTTTTTTCCGCACCTTAGGTGGCCGACGTTGGCAGCGGCAAAGGTTACCTGGGCACCTACTTGTCACTGGCGCATGGCATACGCGTTCTGGAGATCGATTCGCGAGAGGTAAATACCCGTAGCTCCAAACAACGTCGAGTGAATGTGCAAAAGTTTTGGAATCTCCAGAGTCACAAGCAGACCGCTGCATCCCCGCGAGAAAAGAGGCAGCAGCAGGAGGTGGAGGTATTCCAGTCGGACTGCGCGAGCCTCACCTGTTCGGTGACCTCGGCCTCGCAACTCGATTCGCTGCTCGCTCAGGCAGCCAGGCGGCCGGCCCCCCGATGCATGCTCACTGGTCTGCACTCCTGTGGCGGTCTGAGCGTGACTCTGCTGAGGACCTTCGTGGAGTCATCTAGGGTTGAAGCTCTGGTCAACGCTCCCTGCTGTTACCACCTCCTCCAGGAAGCCGGTGGCAGCTCTGGTGACTTCGTAGAGCGCCTGGTTCCCTCCACTGTCGATGCCCCACAAGACGGTGGTAAGTATTCCGATTCCAATGCAGCATGCAACTTTATCGTGTCTTGCGGACATTTACCTCCGCCACCCGACAGGCGACGTGTGTAAGCATCGCGATCAAACAGTCTCCCACGTTAACGTTGGTTTTTTCACCTTTTAGGCTGCCGAGGGTTGCTACCTTTTCCAAAGGTCTCCTTACGTAGACAGGACACGAGAGTTGAGTGCATGGTAATTTTGATTCGCGCAGCAAGTAAGCACAGACTGTACGGGAGTCAGGACAGTTCAGCTAATTACACAAGTATTTCAGGAGTAGACCGACAAAAGCAGAATTAGCGAGTATTTGAGACAAAATAAATATTTCCTGTTACTAGTAGACAGATCCAAAATGCTTTGAGGAATCACTCGGACCCTACAAGCACCCGGCACGCTGATGTAACTTGGATTATTTTGGTTGAGGATCAGTATGTTAGTGGCATTCGAGAGGCGGATCGCGGTCCTCCCCAGGGCTGAATCAGATTATAATGGCTCCTCCCTAATGTGGGCTGTACGGCATTCCCACCCATGTGAGGCGAGCTGCTCTCACAGTAGCCTGACAAGTCTGGAGTGGGGACCAGGTCGGGCGCCTGGCACTCGTAGAGGGGCTGCTGCACACACCCCAACCTCAGGTCGCCCTGACTGTCTGTCCTACCATCGGATCAAGACAGATGAGGGCGGAGAGAGTGCGGTAGAAGCTGTGCAAGTCTGCCTACCAACGAACCAGTTCACGCCCAGTTGCCGGTGTCGCGCCCACTCCCTGTGCTGGTCGCACCGTCAGAGACGGGAAGAAATGCCTGGTTGGCCACCACCCATTCCGGCGTCCGCTCGTCCTGGTCGAGTCTCCCTACTGGTACACACCGTGAGAGGAAAGAATAAGGCCCATTTTGTGATACCTTTCCCCACTGTAGTCAGTATTACGCACATTTGGGCTATTACGGTGCTTTAAAAGTAGTGGCATCGAGGGTTGCCAACTGACTGACAGTCTGATTGTACTGGCTGCATAAAAACCCTAATCTCTATAAAATTCACCCCAGATTGAAGTCAGTTTTGGCAATCCTACCTACGTGATACACACTATACGGGTGCGGATATCTGATCGTTTACTGCGTCCACAACATCTCCAATTGTATGGTCTTAGTCACGCTACCAGTACACGTCCCTCACTATGATCCCGGCCGAACACCCCTGAATACGTCGCACCAGGGCTAAAAAAACCACTGCCAGCATCACCGATCAATATGCGTTAGATCCGCTCTACCTGTCTACCCGGAGTCAGCGCTTTCCGACATCGTATGGGTACCTTCAGTCATATGCGCCTCCACTAAAGCAATCGCCTAAACACCACTCATTGCGCGCACATCAACCATAAGGCAAAGTTTGACAAATTCGTTGATAGCGGGTAGATGTAGTTCTGGGGTGCATTAAACGGAGGTTTCAAGCCACGTCAGTCACTGTGCCCAGTCCTATCTTGAGTCAGGCTTCTTGTTGGCAGGACTTTCTTCCAATCCACATCCAAGATTTACTCTCCCATTCGTTGACAGATAAAAACACCCGTCGAAACTCACGATGCGCTGACAGTCACATCTTGGAAGGTCGCTTACTGACGGTGTAACCCGATCATACCAAGAACCGAGTGGTAGAGGGGCGCTCACCTATCGTTTCTACGGAACTCACTCGTCCCGTTGTGCCTTAGGGCTCTCACTCGAGTCCAACCAGCAGCCGCACAGCAGCGCATGATATAGACAGAATGCTACTACCGACAAAGACAAGGGAGACTGAAATGACCATTTCTGGCTTATTAGCCGTTGTCAGCCAGTCATACCAAACCCTGAAGTGTGGAATACCTGGGGCTCGAACTCGCGACCTGTTCTGTCTAATAAGCCCGAAGTGGCCATTCCAGTCTCCCTTGTCTTGTTCGGCAGTATCATTCTGCCTATATGATGCACCGCTGTGCGACTGCTGGTTGGACCCGAGAGAGAGACCATAAGGCACAACAGCACGAATGAGTTCCGTAAGAACGGTCGGTGAGCCCCCCCTACCATTGTATATTCCCGATTGAAACTGACAGGGCAATGGGCTTGTGGCCCAGTGGTTAAAGGCGTTGGACTTCTAACTAAAAGGTCGCAAGTTCGAGCCCCAGGTGTTCCACACTTCGGGGTTGGGTATGACTGGCTGACGACGGCCAATTAGCCAGAAATGGCTTTGTCGGTAATACCATTCTGCCAAGAACCGAGTGTCAGTTTGCGGTGGCTCCTTTATGGCACCATCACTTACGTGCGACCCGAGGTTCCTAGCCGAATTCTACCTCATACAAGGTAATGGATCAGCACACATGCCGTACGCGTAGACGTGGTTTCAGTCTCTTTAGCCACCTTGCCCTTACCCCCCTCCAGTTATACTCACGTCGACCGCCCACCGGGACACACCTAGGCGAGAGAAGAGCAAGTGAGGTGAATGCTACACCACACGTCGCTACTGTGTCGTCTCGGGGCCATTAGTGGTCTTTATTGCATTTGACGGGCGAACTTATTCCATGTCGCCTCGTCAGTCACACGTTCTTCCCCATTCCCAGGCAATAGTGGTCCTTGTGGGATTCGATGGACAAACTATCAGAGACCAGTCGACGGATGCAGATGTGCAGCGCAGACCGGCCTCGTTCCCCGTTGCTTCTTAATCCCACAGCCATGCTCAGGGATTCGTACACGCAATTTTCATTTGAGTTCTTAATACTGAGGAGAAACTAGGTGGTCGAGCCGTTTGTTTGGATCCGACCACTTAACGCACAATAGGACCGATGATCCACCAAGTCAGACGGTCAGTTTAGCGGCAGCGAACAGTCACTACGGCCAGCCTACGAAAACTAGACGCGCGCAGCCAAGTAAAATCTGCGAAACATCTGTCTGCACTTTTAACTGGCACATGTTGTGGAAAGTAGAGTGAAACCATTTAAAGGTCTTTTTTATTCAATGTTCAGCAAACTTGGCTGTTCAGCAATTAGCAGAGCTTTCTCATTCCTTGCCAATCCTGGGCTTGGTTAGCGATGACAGGGCTGTCTGTTGACGTACCAACTCTGCATGTTCCCCAATTTCGCCCTTAACGATGTCCCTGTAGTTTGCTTGCATTTGCGACTCAATGGGGGGACCGTCAGCCCCAAGTATCTTAACAGACACACACCTTGGTTTCCAGGCTGATGGCGATGATGGTCGTCCCTCTTCAATCTAGCTTTCGACTTTCCCATGAGTCAGTGGCTGCGTTCGGAGTATCCCTGGCTACGACTGGGTCGCAACGCTCGCACTGTCGCCAGTCAGCCCCTGGAACGGCTGGCTAGTCTCAGCAATCTGCTGCGGACCGGCAAGGATCCCGCCTCCATCAGCGATCTTCAGTCTGCCCTGAACGAGTGCTTCCCCCGCACCACCTACTATCGGGTGATCCTTCAACAGCTGCTGCTGGACCACCTGCCCCCTGAGCAGCATCGGCCCACCGAGTGGATTGTCGGTCGGCGGAATCATCAGCGGCGAAAGCTCGTGTCGGTTCCTCCCGTTGTGGGCAGCGGCGATGGTGGTGGTACTGATCCTCCGCCCTCCTCCGCCGCCCTGCTCGTCAACGTGGGTCGCGGCCCTCAAACTGGGGCGCACGTGGATGAACTTCGAGGCAGCGGAGAGTCCTTTGTGTCATATACACGTTGGTGCCTTCAGAGACTCGGCCTTGAGGAGCTCTCCGACTCAGTGAGTGGAGGGTGGAAATTTTTTTCATCGACAGTTTTTCTGTTTGCGCGCGCGTGTGGTTATAAAACTGGCCACGCTGAGCCAAAACAGAGGCTAGTTCGGAGTTCGACAGGTGGTATTTAGGATGCACACCCGCAACAAATGCCAACACTGGGGCGCGGTGGCAGATCCGGTTGCAGGCGCACATCACGCCAATTGGGATCCCTGCCGCGCCCTCATTTTTATTGGTGTATAAAATCTAGGTCAACAAATATTGTTGATTGGGCATGTGGTGGTGGGCCTAGGTGCGGGTTCTCGCCGTGCCAGCCACCTGTGCCCTCTCCCGCCTCTGGTCTTCTCGACTCCGTTTTCAAATCGGGTTAGTTTGGGGGAGAAGAAAGTACGGTAGATGCTGCACAAGTGCACTATCATTATTAACTACCTTACGCGCATGTCGCCGTCCTTGCTCACGCCCTGCTGTGCAGCATGCGGTGGACATCATCGGTCACGACGATCGGACCGTCGTGTGTCTGGTTTAGTCCCCAAAAGTGAGTGACGGTGTTTTACCAAGCCCAAGATAGGGCAAAAATTTTGGTGCTAGACAAGTGTCTGAGTAAACTCTTTTTGTGTAGATTGAGGAACCAGCACATGACTGCCATTCAAGTGACGAGACTGGTAGGCCTGATCGACTAGTGCTTCGAATCCCGTCTTGGAATGAGCCCGTTACTGTACACTACCTGCCCACCGACACAAACTATCACAACATTTAAACTAACTTAAGAACAGTCTGGATTTTCTGCCAATTTTGGCCTCTGGAACTCTTTATCAATCGTAGGGTGTATCCAACTTTTGCCGGTATCGTCAATATTGGCGTCGAACGATTTTACACGACTACTGACAATATTTAAGTAGCCTCTTTTGAGCACTGTCTCGGCTCAATGGTAGGGCGGTCTCTACGTGCTTAGGTCAACCACCCGTCTATTACCTAAAAGGGGAATAAGACAACTACTCGGTCTTCTTCGGGCATTTCCTTCTGGAGACTAGCATTTTCATGACCACTTTGTCACAGACTATTGCTTGGGCCAGCTGCCACCGTTAGGTTTGACTGTCGTTCTGCAAAACCTTACCCCAAGTTCCCTTTTTTTCACAGCTGACAGACGACTTTATTGCCGCCTACCCCTCTCGTTTTCCGGGATTGGAGTCCAAGGTACACTGCCACTACATGATGCGTTGCTGTTTTGGGCCAGTTGTTGAGGCCTGCATCCTTCTGGATCGCGTACTCTTCCTCCTCGAGGCTGGTCGAGAACACTCCCTGCCAGTCACCGCCAGGCTGGTTCGCGTTTTCGATCCGCTAATTTCACCACGCTGTCATGCCATTGTGGCCACAAGATAGGAAACAGATCTTGTACAGGACAACCCTAATTTGCCCCAGCGCCATCCCCTAACGCAGTTCGTTTGTACATGTATTACATGATTTGTCACGTGTGAATAAAAATGTACTTCCCCCTCCCCTGCTTTTCGGACTTGCCTCTGCTAACTACTGATCCTAGAGACTTCTTACAGCGCAAATGTGAAGTAAGGCACTCTTTCTCCCTCTCCTCAGAGGCCAGCCGTAGCGTCGCAAAAACATCCTCCCTGTAGGGTTGTATTTGTGCATCTTGCAACACTTCATTGATTAGTAATCCCAATAGCCTCACCGGTAGCTGCTGGAAGGTATGAACTTGCGGCGACAATTGTCTGACTTTCAACCTTTTGACCCTAAAGCGTTACCGGCATAATTTAGCCTTACTCTTTGTTTATGGAACCGATAATCGACCAGTTATAATTCATGTTATCGCATCGGCGCACTCACCGGACACATGCTGCGGACGTTTGGGGGTTAAATTGCGTTCAGAATCGAGACAAACGACCTGGCGAACTCTGTATTCAGTCAAGAGCTGTCTAGTAATCGTATCGAGCCGCTTACTGCTCACACGAGGAGTTGATATTGATGGGTTGGTGCATCTGTGATCGTACCTGATCTTGCGGCCTCGATGGTGTGGGGGGTTGCGCATTCCCACTCGTGACTGTCCGCGGTAGCAGATCGTCAGGGCCCGACTTACGTCGCCGGCGACGGAGAACAAATACCGAAGATCCAAGAAGCACTTTAAAGTGTTGACGAACCGTATTGACTATTCACCTGTGACACAAGACTGTAGACCACTAATGGCTGAGGCTGACGAGGCGACACCGTCAGCTGATCAAGATCAGTCAGCCGGCGTCCGTATGCAAACTCAAGACCGTCAACTTCGTTTAGGGCCCCTCCGATAATCAAGTCAGTGACATAGTTGAGTAGAAAGGGCGATAAGATACAACCGTACCGAACGTCAGATCGGATATCGAACGGTCGGGGAAAATTTTATGGACCAGATTCCGGAAAATCATGGAGCGATAGTAGTTCTTGATCACGACGAGGATTTTTGCCGGCATACCATCTAGTTCCGTCATCCGTCACAGGCACTCGCTATGGACGGAATCGATGGCTGCGGCGAAGTCAACAATACAGACAGCTGGTAGTCATGGCGGAATTCCGGAATGCGCCCCGGTGTGAATGTCTGGCCGGCACATCCACGCCCAGCGCTGAGCCTGGCTTAGTTGGGTCTCGTTTTAGAGTCACGAACACGCTGAAATCGCCTGAGGATGGCAAAAGTCAAAGCCTTTGCGACAACATTGAGGGAGCTTATACCGCAGCAGCTCTCGCACCTTGTCATATCGCCCTTCCGGGAGGCGGGCACAAGGATGCCTGTGCTCCCGTCATTAAGAACGGCCTCATCTCTCCACGCTTGTTCAATCCTTTTATGGAGTTACGACATTGGTGTGTCTACACGGGAATTTTGGCTCCCAAAAGCGATGTCATCTTCTCCGGGCGCCGTGTTTTTGTGCAGCCTCCGTATTAGTTCAGTGATTTCTCCCTGAGAGGGGGGGGGGTACCGAGATGCTATGGTCGCCAAGACAAAGATTCCCAAATCAGAAGTCAGGAAATACGGGTAGGATTGGACAACTTTTACTCCTGATGAAGTGCGTACACAAAGGCTCTGCAAACAGTCACCGCGAGCGGTCTCTCCAGGCAAGTTGTGTTTTCTGTGTCCGCCGTTGAGGTGCTTAGACCCCAGTGCGTATGAACACCTTTCGCTCTGCCTCAGTGTCGCCAGCCAATCAGAGAAGGGGCAGCGTTGATTGGCCTCGAGCGCTCGCGAGGCTAGTGACAAGCCTCGCGCGTCCCAGCAGAGACTTGACAGGGAGTGTGAGGCAGACAGGGGGCAGCGTGAAAAAAACGATGGAGAGCTAGGAGACGCGGACTGCCACAGGATCACACGACGTTACGCAGCCTGGAGAGGGAAAAAACTCCGTTGCAGGAGAGAGCGAGGGTCTGATGGGTTGGTCATCGAAGTGCTCATGCCAGCGCTCCACCTTGGCCGACTTGTCAGCAATAAGGCCGTCATTCTCATCGTTACTCAGTGCAGACGGCATACCACCAACTTTGCGGATAATTTGGTAGAGTTGTCGAGTGTCACCAACGCTTGAGACCTGCTCAATGGACGTCGCCATTTCAGGTCAAAGTTGACTGTGGTCATCCTTAGTTGACTTTGTCGTCACTTTCCAGAGTTGGCGAGAAGAAGCATCGTTGAAAGACAGGGCTCGAGCAGTCTGGGTCGACAACTGTTGAGCTGATCCAATCACTGCAGTGCCGCTAGGTGAATTCAAGAATTTTCCCAACTGCCACATGAACTGGTGATGGCACTCGCCACTGCCTTCCCTGTCGGCTCGAGTCATAAAACAGGACAGGGCTTCTCTGGTCAGGGTCGCCGTGGTGCTTGGCTTTCGAAGTTTGGTGGTATCAAGGCGTCTTGCACGTGGCGTTTTGGATGCAAATGAGGGGTGAACTTTTAGGCGTGTGCGACTGAGAACTCGGACCGACCCATGGGTGTCACCAGTTTCGACACCACACATCGGTCTGCTTTCGTGAACACGCCTGCGGACCCTTGAATCCACTAGAATGTATTCCGGTCTGACTAGCTGTGGGGCGGTTGTTTGGACGACAGGCCAGCTGATGTTTGTGACGATACTGGGAGCACATTTTGGTGACAAATATTCGGTTCTGTTAAGCAGATCTCATCACTCTCTCGCCAGCGTCTATTTCGGCCATTCCAGTCTCTGGCAACAATCGTCAGGTCGCGGCGAGGAAGTCTTTCAACCACTTTCTGCCCTGGTTGGCAGCTGGTATTGGCGCGTACGCGGAGATGACAGAAAAGCTCGTAAAGGAACCTCTCAATCACACAGAAGCCATCCGGCTATTGGCTGGTTACCATACAAGTAGTGTACAGCTCTGTTGTTGCTAGAGGGCGACGGCCACACCCTGTCAACCAGAGGAGTCGGGTGGACCTCTGTGGTACAGGGTGGAGTAA
>CACRXP010000049.1:230369-240476 GCA_902702965.1 Spirometra erinaceieuropaei | reverse complement strand
TAAAAGTACCTGTTTTTGGTGTACCGTATTATTAAAAGTGGTTATCCCTGTACCTGAGAGGTTTCTGTGTTTAACCTTAGATGTGGTGCAGCATGGCGTTCGAGACAGCTCGATGTACGGAAGCCAAGTATATCTTATGAGCACCAGATTATAGGCATGTTTTAGAGCAATGTGCACTGGGCACATTCCAGTTGTTGAAATCTACCACATCATCGCTTTACCACAATTTGTCAAACACTCAGACAGTGGGCAACGGTAGGGTGTAGAACCCACAATTAACATGAGCAAGCCTGTGGGCCGTGTCATACGTTGAATGGTGGGAGAGGGAGTTTTGCGGGTAGGCAACACATGGGATGGAGGGCAAGAAGACACAGAAAATAGATGCATTTCTGCCGAAAGTTTTATCGTACGCTGTCATTTGGCAAAGAAAGTGGGTTCGATAATTAAAATAAATAAATAAAATGCAATTTCCAAATAATAACGGACTTTGGATAAGGCGCCGCTGGTAAGTTTGCATTTAGCCAGGAAGGGAAGGAAATTTCAGCCAATGAGAACGGTGAACAATAAGTGGTGTTTACAGTCACGCTGAATTTTAGGACATATTTTTGTAGTTGCCATCTACCTGTTGGTTCTACACCCAATCGTTACCGTCAGTTCTAATTTGACTGTGGAATCGCATTGTAAGGACGACTCAGACGCTGACATTTTCGAAAAAATTAAGTAAAACCTGTTGTTACAACAGCTAGGGACTTATTGTATACGTTTTACGAAAAAAAACAGTCTTGATTCGTGTCTGGTTACCTGGCTACATGATGGGTCTGGTTAGTCTTTGGCGCTGAGTCCTGGTAAAGTAGATAAACACTACTTTTAGCTTAAGCGCCACTCCCAAATAAGTATATTATCCAACTATCGTTATTTATACCGGATACGCAACATATACTACTAGTGCCCGCCCTAAATGAACTCTTTTGATGCCCTCCCTTTTATAAAATTCGTGATTAGGTAGGAATAAATAAGTTCAGATTTCAGTGAAATTTGTCTGAAATTAGTTGCAAAAGACGAGTCGAAATTCGTTCCTCTCGACAAAAGTAAGCGAGGGCGGGAAAGAGGAGTGTGCTAGTAAGAACGGTTGGCTTGCGATGCCTTCAAGATTTTGGAAATAACACCAGATCTCTAGTCTCAGAGAAGCCAAAGTAAAGGTAAAATGAGTCCTGTAAACAGTGGATTCTCTTATAGATATTTAAAAAAGTGCACAGGACATAGTAGGATCATATTCTACTCACGTTTAGGCAAGTAAGTCTCTGCCAGAACAGTCATTTAAGGGCTGTTAGACAATCTGTATAGTGGGTGTTTTAGCAGATTTACATATTATATTCGAACCAGTTGGGGAAAACTCGGCGGTCTCGCTGGGGTTGAACCAATGACAGCAAGGACAAGGCTTGAGTACAGTTAAAGCTCTAGCCACTTGTGCTACGAAACCCCACTGGTAGCCGTGAGTTTAATCCCATATACAGTGGGTGGGCTAACTCATGAAATGTCAACCGAAATTCCGAAATGCGTTTTCGTTTAAAAAAATTAATTAAGTGGGGTTGTAAACCTAATCAGCCTGCGGCGTAATGCTATAATAATTCATTTTCTTCAGGATGCGGGCTTTCGAACGAACGTCTACCCGGCTGCATACAAAAAATGCACTCTGTAAAAAATAACTACTTACGTAGCATGCATTTTCTCACTGATTTTATATGTCTCTAAAAACGCAATTATGTTTAATGGAAAACATGCATAAAGATATTTATTCTTTTGCTCATTCGGTAGAAAGTTACGTCTTCTTCCAATTTTATACTCAAAGGAGGGCTATAATTCAGTTTTCAATACCTTTTCCAATTTCCTAATAAGTTTGAACTCGACCTGCCGTTACACTTGCATTCAGGGTTTCCAAAATACAAGCCGTATATTTTCCGCGTATGGAAAACCATACATTTCTCTATGCTATTAAGTGAGGACCATATGGGGTTCATAAAATGTAGCAGTGGATCTGTACCCTATTGCCAACTTTACAAGCCACATTCGTTTTATGAACGACCATTTCACGGTATTAGAAAATCAAAAAATTATAAACTTTTTAAAAACCTAATTATCCCCTTTCGTCCAATATAAAATTGAAAGAAGACGTAATCTTCTACCGAATGAGCAAATGAATGAATATTTTTTTGCATGTTTTCTGTGAAATATAATTAAAATTCTTAAGGGCGTCGAAAGTCAATGAGAAAAATATATGCTACTTACGTGATCATTTTTTGAAAGGTGTGGTTTTAGCGTACAGCCGTAAAGAATTTTTTTTAGGAAGCCGGCATCCTGAGGTAACTGAATTATTATAGTATTACGCTGCAAGCTGGTTAGTTTTACAGCCCTACTCAATTAATCGTTTCAAAACGAAAACGCATTTCGGAATTTCGGCTGACATTTCATGAGTTAGCCCACGTACTATAGGTCAACTTGCCCCGTCCAGTCAACTGCAACTTTTGTAATCCACCAAATCTGATACAGTAAGCCGACTGCCAAAGCCGGATTTCATGAGCGATCAATCTGGAATCCACCAAATGTATACCAGGCTCAGTTAATTAACAGGTGCTTTAACAGATTTAAGTAATTCATTTAACCCTTGCCGTCGTGGATTCGAATCACACGAAGCCGCCGCGTTAAAGGAACACTTCAATTTTTCTCGCGCGAGAACATTTTTGAACGTTGTAACCCAAATAATTTTGAAATGTTCAACCCGTTCTCATAAGCCCGTTAAAATTATTAAGTAGTAGGAGTCTATAACGTCGTATTTTCCTTGACAGGTCCTTAGTTGCATTCGGTGAATGAGTAAACACGTCCTGCAATCAGATCTACAATGAGCAGCCCAAAAACGTTCCATTTGAGCGGGTTCCTGTGGGTGTTGCCCTCCTACCAAGGGATTATTTAAAAATACACTTGATTTCTGAACTAACTCGACAGCCTCGGTGAGATCCGAACCAATGACAGAAATAGTATGAGTTTATTACAACCGACTTCATGGCCACCTGAACTACATGATCTCTCCGACCGAAAGCCTTGACTTCACGCTTGGGCTAAGTTACCCAACCAGCTTACTGCAACGCACGGAATCTAACAATTCCAATAAAGAAGGCTGGCTGCCCAAACAGGCCTCCTAAGTATCCAGTACAGAATCCACCAGGTGACTCCTAGGCCTAATTTCTTGATAAGTGTTTCTGGCAGATTTAATTAACCGATTTGCATCTAAACTTGACGGCCACGGCAAGATGTGTACCTACGAGAGAAAGGACAAGAATTTAGTGTAATACTGAGTTCAGTCTGCTTACCTGTTTTGCGTTTCAGCAGAGGTGGGGGCGAACAGCATTTCAACATCCAACGAGCTTGGATATTTGTCCGGTGTGATTTTTTGATGTGAAATAGGTGCAAACGCATTGTACATAATTCTTAATGTGTGTCTTGATAAGTACAAAGGAGAAATCGGCAGGATGGCAGTTGTTAGCCCTGCCACTGAGTCTACAATTGTACCTACTGGCTCGATTTCGGTATCTGTGATAACGTTCTCATTATGTCTGGGGTGGGGGGGGGGTGCACGCACAGAGACCCTGTCAGGATGACTTTCTTCTTCACTTTAACCGCCCCGAGAACGAGGCGCTGCAAGACTGTCTATATAGACTCATTGTATTGCATCCCCACACGGAAATCTTTAGTAAAAGGCGAAAGATTTATCCTAAACGGATTATGATTCATCATGCTTCCCATTATGCTTATAGTTGCATGTGCGCACAGTATTACCTGCATCAGATTAATTGCATAGGTACTATCCTAGGCGGATTCGCGCGGGTCTCCGTTTCGTCGGTTTGCCTGCATCCTTGGGTCTTTTTACTCCAGACCTCCAGAAGTGTCCGGTGCGATCGTGTACGTAAGGACAACCGACGCTCAGTTAAGGTGTCTACCGATGCTCCATCCACTGCATCAGTCGTATTGACGGAGTGTTGCCCTCCACCCTCCGCCTTTACGAACAGCCCGGCTGTATTTGGTCGCAGGGGTTTGGCTGAAAACTGTGACGCCTTGTAAACACCGCCATGGCCAGTTAGCGATCCTTTTCTGCACTTCCAGTTTAAGACACTACGGAACCCCCCCGGGCGCTTCGACATTGATGGGCTTGAACTGGGCGCACTTCACCTACCACATCGCGCACTCACTACCTCTTGGGTTCAGACTACAACAGCAAGGCGTCTCATACGTCAGTCAGACCCGAAGTGTTTACCTTCCTCGCATTTTTCACCTTATTTAAATTAGGTTTCCATTGTATCAGGATCGTCAATTCCAGGCATTCCCTACAAGCGCCATTTACGCCTCCACTCATTTGCCCCACCCGTATAGCCCCTTTTACCACCGGTCCCGTAAGTCAGGCAGCTGGGAGTTTTCGGTACCGGGAGGGCTACCAACTACCGTCTAACCGAGAAATCCCCCTTCATTGGCGTTAAAATGGAGTTTCGGAAGGATCTTCAAAATTGTCACATACATCAGATTATTTCTTCAAGGTGGAATTCTATCTTTTAAAGTGAACTCCTTAATGTTGAAATAAATCCCCCAACCTACGCATTACGAACCTTTGTGAAAGAAGATACTGCGTTTTAAACGAGCAATTTTTGAGCAATTGCCCTTTCTATCGATAGAGCAAGAATTAGGAGATGCGCCCGTGTTTGACAAATGCATGAGAGTTTGCTGTGCCGACTGAATGATTCAGAATATAAGTAGATTATTCAGTCTTTTTTAAACACATGGAATGATTGCCATTCGTAGGGCTTTTGTTCTCATGGAGTTTAAAAGGCTCGTGTCGACATAGTATGCTTATTCACGTAATTAATCTTCATTGCTAGTGCGCACTAACCCGTGTGCATTTGAATGAGTAATCGCGTTCCTCTAAAGTACATGCAGTACTCGTAACTATCCCAACAATTCGCCATCTGCAGTGCCGTATAAGCGGGTCGGATATTTTTGTCTATTCTATAGTAAATGCCAAAAGTAATGCGAGCAAGATCCTATTTCGTGACCGTATCCGTTAGGGGCTAGGATTAAGGGTTAGGGGTTAAGCTTAGGGGTTGGGTTAAGGGCTAGACTGAGGCCTGTCCACCGCAGGTACAAAATAAGATCCGAACGTAATGTGTTTAAGAAGTCACCAACAGGCCTTCGAAGAGTTTGTACGTTTCCTTACAAAAAGCAAAAGCCAAGTCTGAGACGTTCAAATATACGCTATTAACTCGACTACACCAGTACGTTCATCTTTCGGATGTCATTAACTTATGCGCATGGAAATACTCGATGGGCCAAGACGTTTGGGTTAAAAGGCAAGAACAGTTTAAGGCAGGCTGTGTTCGTATCTTTCCGAATAGCTTTCAGTATCTTACCTTTAACTCTAGCACACCTTGGCATATATTGAACTCCTCGATGGGCAGGACAAGGGGAGCGGGTAGGCGTGTTGATGCATACTAGACGAAGAGAAGACACCCATTGAGTTTTCTTGACTAGAATACTCTTTTCGACAGTCTCCACCTCATTAACTTAAGTGGATCATGGTGGAAGAATGCGTGCTTGCTAAATGGGCATTCTTTGAGAAGAAGACGCACCTGGTAATCAGTAAGTCTATTTTGATGAAGGTATGGTATACAAGCTCCTAAGTGGTCGTTCAAAAACATACCTTCTTATCTTATTTAGGTGCAGTGAATGACCGATCTCATGAAATGTTGACTGAAATTCTGAAATGAGTTTTCGACTAGGAAAGTTCACTTAGACGAGTTTGTAATACTCATTGTCCTGCGGCATAACCCTATATCATTTCGGACAAGGCAGGAGTTTGGCTTTTGGATTCACTGCTTTTCAATCTTCTGTAGAAACCGGACTCGGCAAAAATGACTACTTAAGTAGCATGCATTTTTACATTGCTTTTTGATAGTCTTCCAAATTTAAATATATTTTATGGAAAACATGAACAAAAATATGCCTTCTTTCAGTCCTTTAATAAGGAACCACGTTATCTTTATATTATATAATTGAGCAAGAAGTATAATAAGATTTTCAAAAGTTCCCAATTATGAGACTTTTTAGACGTGCGATGTCCATCCATACAGCATTCTACCTGCCCGTTTACCGTTGCTTCTCAAGAAATTTGCAAAATAGTCCGCATCCGTTGCGAAATTTTGTGAATTCTATATGGTGTCTTTTTAAAGGCATAGAAGAATACATGATTTTCCTTACGCGGAACGCATACACCTCGTAGACTGGGATCGTTATGCGCTAATGCAACGACTGCTCAAACTCCAAAATATTCGGGAACTTTTTAAACATCTCATTATACTCCTTCTTCGAGTATAAAATATAACGATGACATGATTCTCTATCAAACGACTGGAAGAAAGCATGCTTTTATTCGTGGTTTCTATAAAATATATTTAAATTTGCAAGGCCATCGAAAAGCAATGTGAAAAATTCATGCCACATTCACCATATACGGTGTCTACAGGAGATTGAAAAGCAGTGCCTTCAAAAGCTTACATCCTGCAAAGTCCGGAATATCATAGGATTTTGCCGCAAGATAATCAGTATTAGAACCCCACTTAACTAATCCTTCCTAATCAGAAACGCATTTCAGAATTTCGGCTAACATTTCATGAGGTGTGTCACTCACTGTAGGTACAGTTCGTAGCTGTTTGTCTGGTAATAGGTCGCAAAAGGGATCATACGATATACACGGATTTTGACCTACAGTAGCGTTACTGACGT
Source organism: Spirometra erinaceieuropaei (assembly GCA_902702965.1). Classification (NCBI taxonomy): domain Eukaryota; kingdom Metazoa; phylum Platyhelminthes; class Cestoda; order Diphyllobothriidea; family Diphyllobothriidae; genus Spirometra; species Spirometra erinaceieuropaei. The sequence goes on along the minus strand of CACRXP010000049.1, from coordinate 233,654 downwards.
TAACGTTGCGCGTCTCCGGCCGGAAGTTGAGGTTAGGACTACGGCCAGGCTAAGTATGGTGTGGACTTGGGGTAGAGGCAAGGTCTAGGGTCTTGGCTAAGGGTCGAGACTTCAGGGCTAGAGTTAGAGTCTTAGGGTTAGATTTTTACGGTTAGGGCTACGGTTTTAGGGTCTGGGTTAAGACTACGGTTGCGTTCGAGTATTCAGGCCTAAGGACTAAGAGTTAGGGTTACACATCACAGGTACGACCAGGGTTAGTTACAGTTTTTACAGAAGGATTATGCAACATACACCTGCCTGTAGTTCGTCTGCTTTCGTAGTGTGAAAGGTTGCTTGCATGCAATGGAGCGATATCGGTCCTAACGTCATCTCTTACAACAACATCTAAATTGATGACCAAATAGATGAATAATTTGCATATTTACACAGTCTCTTATATCCCAGTGTCAGAACGTCACCATATCTTAAAGGCCATCGTTTTTGTTTGTGTCTTCGGCTTCAGGAGTTTTGGAATGTTATCTGCTTTTAAACGGTCACTCAGTGGCGTTATTTTTCAGTGAAGCTCGCCAAGTCTTCATATTTTATCGCATAAGTGTTGCTGTTTTTGTTAGGAAATTCGTTTTCAGGCAGGACGTTGAAGAACGCTAAGTACCTCATACACAATGTACGTGCTAACCGTCAAGTCATTTACATTCTCGTGCAGTAAGTTGAGGAATAAACCGGAGTCTGGTAATTAAATGAAACCCGGCAATGGCCTTTCGGTAACGATAGGGCAAAGGATCCAAAAGTAAATGGCAACTACAAAAATACTGTAAATTTCAGCAGTATGTTATTACCGACAAAGACATGGGAGACTGAAATGGCTATTTCTAGCTTATTAACCGTCGTTAACCAGTCATACCCAACCCCGAAGTGCGAAACGCCCGAGGCTCGAACTCGCGACCTGTTATTTAGAAGTCCGCGCCTCAAACCACTGGGCCACGAGCCCGCTGCCCTGTCGGTTTTCGATCGGGAATATACAGTGGTAGGGGGCGCCCACCACATTATAAAATTCAGCGTGACTGTAAATATCACTTATTATTCACCGCTTCCATTGTTTGAAGTTTTCATCCCTTCCTGACTAAATGTAGACCTACCAGCGGCGCTTTATTCAAAGTCCGTTATTTTTCGGAAACTGCATTTTGTTTATTTTTTGATTATCGCGCACACTTTCCTTGCCAAATGACACCGTCCAGTAGGACTTTCGGCAGGAATTTATCTATTTTCTGTGCCTTTTTGCTCTTCATCCCATGTGTTGCCCCACCCGTGAAATCCCCTCTACCACCATTTACCGTATGACACTGTCCACACGCTAGTTCATGATAGTTGTGGGTCCTACAGCCTCTCGTTATCCAGATATCTCGTGGTGGAGAGTTAATTTGATAGACAAGATGATTTATGCTTAACATGCTCACTGGAAAACCATGTGGATAACTGTTTTCCATCAGTATATTCTGTCTTTCATAGTAGGAAGGTTGCTCACTGACCCAGTTTCGCGACGTGCTTGTCCTGTTTTGCGCTGGGGTTAAATGTAGAGACCTCGCTGACAGTCACCTAGCAACTAGGTGTGCATGCTGAAAGGAGCGCCGACAACGACAAGGGAGATAAAGATGACCACTTATGGTTCGTTCGCTTAGATGACCAAAGGATCCGTGTTCGAATCCCAGGCCACTTCGACCCGGGGTTGGTACGGATGGCCGACGAAGGCTAGTAAACCAGAGATGGCCATCCAAGTCTCCCCTTAGACTTGTTCGTACCTCCCCGGCCACCTACTGACTGCGATTTTCTGGCTTCCCAGGATACGCCGTGGATGGAGTCAGCAACGGCTGCGCGGGCTCTTGCGCAGATGCCTGTTCAGATTGCTTTTTACTTGGTCCACTCAGCTTCAGATGTGTGGACTGTGTCGCTGGACACCACCGATAAGGTTTTATCGATCACCTGTACGCGTGTCAGGCCGCCTTCTATATTATATATTCAGCCAGAGTTCATTAAAATGTTCACAGTTTGCCCCAAAAATCTGGGACTTAATAAAATCGAGCTGTCCGGCACAACTTGCAGCCTTTCTCTTCCCAGCCCTGTATGTCGAGCGGAATGTCTTACTCGGAATTTTCCAAAAAGTAACATAAGGAAGTTGGCAAATGTTTACCTTCTGTGTCTCCCTCCGTTGAGTATTGTTCGAGGTATTCATATGTGTTTGATTGTCTCAGAAATGCAGGTTAGCAAACGTATAAGATCTTGGTTGACAATCTAAGGAATATGCTGGGTTCACCAGCTCATTGGAATTGAGTGACTGACGTTTCGGAGGGCTTGATCGGCTCTGAATTTACAAAGGGTTTTGTGTAAATAATTGACCGGAATTTCGAATAAACAGCCGAATTATTTGGCCTTGGGCCGATCGATTTTTTCATCTTTCGCTGTCTTGGCCTTTTAACTGCTGTCTGAGAATATCAGCGGCCTTCTGCGTCGCGTGTTGTCACTTTAATGGGGTCGGTTGCACCTGTGGTCCCCTTTTAAATGAATTAGTCGACGGGCCGTGTTTGCTCGGTATTTTTGAGCTGCATGTGCAAGTCTTGTCCCGGCAAGGGCATATGTAGTGACGTAGGATTTTATAGGCGGAAGGGAGGTCTAGATACCCGTTGATGGAACAGGTATCTGGGCACCAAGCCTTAACTGTGGGACGTTCTGTCCTTGAGGTGCCCCCGCTTAGGACGGTTGTTCCTCCGAAGTCCCTATTGTGGCCATTTTCTCTAATGTGAATCGCAAGCTGGGAGTTCAGGTCTAGTCTCCGAGTCGCCGGTTTGTGCTCGTGTACGAGGGTCTGCAATGTCCGTCCGGTTTTCCTCGTCACAACATATTTGATAGACAACTGCTGAGGTTTTAGTGGGTGGCAGTGTGTCTTTGGGTTGCATCAAACGGCGACGAATTGTTGCATGGGGTCGATGGGTAATGCCTACTCCGGCGGGTTGTTGCAGTCGTGAAACCGCCTCAGCGACTTTTTTAATGCAAGGAATAGCCCTTCAGACTTCGGGCTGCTCTCTTTGTGGTCGTCGTCTCAGAAACCTTAACAACACCGCTAGCTACTCTACCAAACATTGCAGTACAAGGAGCAAACTTCCGTAACTATCTTCACGACTCCTAAGAAAGCACAATTTTGACGCCCCATATCCATCAGTCTCGGGTTTTAGAGTTGCCAGCTAAATTCAATCATTTGTTCGACCAAATCTGTGATTTTAACTTGTCGGACTT
>CACRXP010000049.1:179561-227061 GCA_902702965.1 Spirometra erinaceieuropaei | reverse complement strand
CGCCCTCGAGGGACACAATAAATGAGAGCAAACCGGCGGCTGATCGACGTTCCTGATAGGACAGTTTAACGAATTGGGGAACGTCCCCCAACCCCTTGACGACGAAACCGAGCATACATTCAGACGAACGATAACTCTTTCACTAAATTGGGAAGGTGATGATCGTTCTGAATGGCAGGGGCCTAAAGTGCGGCCCCGTCTGGTACACCGGAGAACCTTAGGCCTTAACCCTAAACAGTAATCCTAAACCCTTACCCTAACTAATAACCTTAAACCTCAACTCTAAATCCTAATAATAAACCTTAACTCAAAACCCCAACCCTAACTCCTAAATACTAACCTTAACACTAAACCTTACCCCCCTAACCGTAATTCCAAATCCTCACCTTAGCCCTAACAACCACATACTGGAGTCAATATTAATACGAAATTCGTAGGCAACTGACTTCGAAATAACTATATGTGGCCGCGTTTTAGGCCACTGCCGAAGTCTCTTATGTATATGTATATTGAAGGGTTACAGACAGAGCCCTTGATGACCCTATTTATGTACAGTGCTTTCGCAGATTCATACTCAAAAATAAAATAAAATTGCAGGCATGTAAAATGTGATTGGGTCACAGTTCAATCGTAATCATAAGGTAGTGCATGGGGTCACTGTAAATTAGTGCGGAAGATTGTATATAACAGATCTTACAAAACTGGCTGTGCATAGTCATGCTGTACAAGCCGATTTCTGTCGAAAACTAGACGAGCAAGTTTTCTTTTAAACACACAAACTGTGTCAGCCGTCACCATCTCGCTTGGAAGCGAGTTCCACGGCCTGACAACCCGCTGGCTGAATGAAAATTTTCGTCGGTCTAAACGCGTGCGCTCATTCCCGACTTTGTATGCATGACCGCGTAGTTGGTTTGTACTGGCGAACTCAAAGAAGTCCTCTGCCCTTAATGAGCAACCCTGGCCGCGAACAACCCGGAACGTCCAGAGTAGACTGCAGTTTATTTGTCTATAAGAGAGAGGGAATAGGCCAAGCAAATTCAGCCTCTCCTGATAAGACAAATGCTTTAGACCGTCGACCATCTTTGTCGCTCTGCGTTGCACCTGTTCGAGTAAGTTGATATCCTTTCTCATCCATTGTGAAGCTGCTGGCATTCCATACTCTAGATGAGGTCTTACAAAGACACCAAAGAGTCTTTCGAAGAGTTCGGGAGGAAATATTTTAAATGCGCGTCTGATCCAGTGTAGAGTACTAGTTGCCTTCTGGACCATCTTTCTACAGTGTTCTGATGGCGATAGATTTGTGGTAGTCCATACACCCAGATCTCTGTGTCTTTCCGCAGTTTCTAACCTCGTCCCGTCAATATAGTACTGGTGTTTGGGAGAGGCATTGCGGCCGGTGTTCAGGTGCAAGACCACGCATTTGGACACGTTAAACTTCAAAAGCCATCTGTTCGACCAAGCAAACAGTTTGTTTATGTTCGACTGCAACTTCTCTGCGTCATCATCACACTTGACTTCACTCCATATTTTTATGTCATCCGCGAACATGAGAGCCTCGCAATTCACTTCGCTGATGCAGTCATTAACATAAATCAGGAAGAGTACTGGGCCTAAGACAGAACCCTGTGGGACACCACTTTCCACCTTTACCCATTCCGAGGTAGAATTACTAACGACGACTCTTTGTAGTCTGGAGGACAGAAAACTCCTGATCCACTTAACCATTCTCCCTTGAATCCCTACATCCCAAACCTTTTGCAAAAGAAGCCTGTGTGGGACACTGTCAAAGGCCTTCTTGAAGTCAAAAAATATGACATCTACTGGAAAACCCTTATCGGTAGCTCGTGTCCATTTCTCGTGTGAGTAAAGAACACTCGTTAGGCAGGAGCGCCCTGGACGAAAGCCATGTTGGGCATCACACAATATTTTGTTCTGTTCCAGGTATTTCATCAAGTGTCTTTTGATAATGCGTTCCATTATTTTACACGCGATACAAGTAAGACTGACAGGACGATAATTTCCGCAGTCAAGTCTTGAGCCTCCTTTATGGATCGGAGTAATCAGTGCGCACTTCCATTCTTCCGGGAGCTCGCCGTCTTCAAATGACTTTTGAAATATTGCGGATAAGGGTTTGCACAGTTCATTAGCAAGTTCGCGAAGTGCTAGAGCGGGAATTCTATCTGGGCCAGGCGATTTGGCAGGTTTCAGCCGCAGTAGCTCGGCCCTAACTATGGTAGATGAAAAGAGTGGTTCCACGGTTAAGGAGGATAGGGAAGGGATAGGATGGGGAAGGGTACTGGGAGGAGAGGTTGGTTGGCGAATGGATGGATGGGCAAATATAGCACTAGGTTCTCGGGTGAAGACGGACTGAAAGAAGTCGGAAAGGAGGGACGCTTTAACCTGGTCATCAATCTCCACTTTTCCATCTGCAGACCTGAGGGCAGGGATGAGCTCCTGAGTCCTTTTAGTACTTCGTATATAACCATATAGAATTTTCGGATGCTCCAACGAATTTCGGAGTATGTTTAGCTCAAACTTCTCTCGCAGCTTTGAGGCCTCACTTTTACAGACGTTTCGTTGCCGCTTAAATTCCTGTAAGTGTTCGTCGGAGCCAGTTAGTCTGTAACGCCTCCACAGACGATTCCTTTTTCTGAAAGAGGCCTTCAAGTCCGGGTTTAGCCATTTTGGGCGGTTTGTGATTTTCTTTCTTCTAAGAGGACAACTGGAATAAACAATCTCTTTCAGTAAGGAACTGAAGGTATTCCAGTTATCGTTTGCTCGACCATGCAGTTCAGTCTCCCATGATATAGCTGCCGCTTCCCTCCTCATGAGAGAATAGTCCCCTTTCCAAATGTTTCTCTCCCACCTCTCGGGTTGGACGGGTTTGGAAAACAGTGAGTACTCGAAGAAGAGCGTGATGTGGTCGCTTGACCCTAATGGCTGTCGGGCCTGCAGGTCTAACACGTTTTCCTCCTCTCGGGTAAAAATAAGATCAAGGCAGTTCGACTGCTGCCCTTCCCTGACCCGTGTTCCAAAGGTAACATTCTAGCAGAGAAGTTTGTCCGTTGCCCATTGTAGTAGTTTGTGATTAAAACTGTCTTGCGGCCCTTGTGCAGTCCACGTTAGCCAATCAATGCCAGGAGCGTTAAAATCCCCAACGATAAGGACGTCTTTCTTCTCGCTAGCTTGGTAAAGTTCGGATATGAGCATGAGATCTTGGTCAGAAGTATGGTTAGGTGAACGGTACACTACCGAAAGCGTCAATGATCGGACATTCTTAGTAGATATGGTAACGCTTAGTAGTTCCACATCGCGTACCGGTCTGTGCACATCAGCCATAGCGCTTAGCTTGCAAGTGGCATAAATTATGACTCCTCCTCCTCGGCTTAGTCTATCTCTCCTGAATTGCTGATATCCTCTAAGTGATATTTCTGAATCTGCGATATCTTCAGTAAGCCACGTTTCTGTGAATGCCATAATGTCTGGCTTGATTTCATCAACTAAGTCTCTTAGTTCATCTAGTTTGTTGAACAGGCTTTTCACATTTACGGATAAAACCTTCAATGACTGATTCGTTGGAGAGGCCCGGCCTTCATTGTGACGGGTTCTGACCACAGGAAAGACCCCTTTGTCTGGACTATTTGTCCATTTTTGATCTTCAGCCCTTTCTCTCCTTCAATTCTGATCTCAGTTCTCTCATTTTCAGTCTTTCCCTCTGTTCGTAGTCTGGTTGAAAAAACACTTCCTTGTGTGAATTGCATAAGGTCGTTCTACTTTCTAACAAAAGAGTTGATTGGGCTTCGTTTTCCAAAATAACTTTCAGGGGTCTAGGGGATGTTTTTAGGTCACGATTTGGGTCCGCTCTGCCTAGTCGGAAAGCTTTTTTAACGGTGAATATTTCCCCATCCTGCAGGACGACACTGGCGTACTGATGAAGAAGGTCTAGGTCGTGCGTCACTCGTTCCTTCGGAATGCAGGACGTGGACTCTGGGGCGCCCCTTATGACAATATTTTGCTTACGATTTATGGAAGAGCTCATTACTGTCCCGTTCGCGCTAGGACGATATAATGCTACTGCAGTATTCCCGACGGCTGTTGTCACTTCGACATTTGAATGATTTTCGGCCGGTGAAGGGAGTTTAGGGCATGGATTTTCATGTGACGTACTTGCTCCGGCAGTGGAGCTCTTACAATCATTACCCTGTTGCAATGTACTGCACGAAGGCTTATCGTGTCCTTTTCCATAAACGGATTGGTTAGGGCACTTTCCAGATGAGTTAGCCTTGTGAAGAAGTGGAGTAACAGCATTGCCTTCCAAGAATAACGGTGAGTCCTTGTAGTTTCTAACAGATCTTCTGAGGGTCACCCTGGCTTTCCCAACTTTAGTGTTCGATGATTTGGCAGGTTTAGTTACTATAGCAGGTAATGGAACCTGACTTATTTTTAATGCATTAGTGTCGACTGCCACGTTATCCACCGGAACTGATTTGTCTAGAGTTTCCTCTGGAGACATAACTCGCTTCCTCTTCCTGACTGGCTTTGACTTTTCCGCGCTAGCGCCTTTATTAGTAGGATGTTCGTCGCCGATCGATCGGAAATTTGGCGGATTATTTGGTAATTCTATCTTACTGTGCTTAAGAATAGCCATGATGATGTCCGTCAGTAGGCCTTGCTTCTCTTCTAGCGTCTGGACCCGCTTTTCAAGTTCCTTACAGTCGACACGGCGACCGACAAGCGCAGAATCCGTCCCGTCTCTCATACAGTTATCGAGGCCTCTAGGCAGTGCATCGGTTCTTATTTCCTGTCTTATCTCATCGAGCCTATTGTGCGTAATCTCCCTGGCGTCTAATGATTCCAGCAGCATTTTATCGCAAGAGACTGCTAATGAATTAAAGACCGTTTTCAGCTGCTCTTTTGTAGTTGATAAACATATCTTAAAAAGCATAATTTCTTTTTAGTTTGTTATCAGGTCAATGCACGGTAGTAGGAACATGCGCGAGGAACATATTATAAGATGCAATGAATGTCGATGGTTCTGCCGAAAGAATAAATTGCTCTCATTTCCCGATTGAGCAACATCTCCTCTTTCGGGGCCTTGGTATGTTGTTAAAAGTACAGTGACACAAGAGACGCCGGAAAATTGGGCACGCAAATGTTTTATCATGTGATTTTACGAGCATCTTAATTATACGTACGCAGTTAACGACTTAAGGAACACTGTGCATTTTCGGAGTTTTCGTCTTGTAGTATATGCGCACCGAAAGAGCCCGCTTGCTATGTATCTAACGTCTCGGAATTCAGTGTGGAGCTAAATGACATCGGTTTTTATCGTAACACGTGACCTGGTTTATTACAGCGTTCAAAGGTTTCCTCTGTAGTCCGTATATTTTGACAGTTGTTGAGCGAAGTTTTCTGCTTCTAGAAGACCTCTTCAGTACCTTCTGGAGAATGGGTTAATCACTACAGGACTGGGAATCGCAACAAGGCGTGAAGAAGAAATCCCGCAAAAACCTGTTGTTTTCTACGCTACGACATTTGATCAAACTTAACTGTCTTCAAGGTCATGATAAACGCAAAGAAAGGCGCACTCAATAAGGACAATTGCAGTAGCTTGCCTAGCTTGTGAAGCGTTAAACTTAAATCCTGAAGAGTGCTTTGATAAGGATAGATAACTTAGCTCGGGTTTTGATACTGGTCATCGCGTGGGACAGTCTAAAAATACTTCAGTCACGCAACGATGCCATCTTTTAAAGGAACTTTTTCTCTGCCGCCTGCAAAAACCACACTCGACGATAAATGACTACTTATGTGGCGCGAATTTTTCCAATTAATTTTAAATGTTCTTACAAATTTAAACATATTTTATAGAAGACATACGCAAAGATATCCGCAATCGTACGCATTTAGTAGTAAATTGCGTCCACTTCACGTTATATATGAGAGGTTGGTGTGCATTTTGGTTTCAAAAAACCTTTTCAATTCCCGGATACTTTTGAACCGAACCTGCAGCATCGCTTACGCTTAGGGTTTGAAACCTCTGTGCTGACTCCTTTTCGTATAAGGAAAATCACATTTAAGAAGATGTCACATAGCGCTCACAACTCTCCGCAATGAATGTGAACTACGCTGCATACCTCATAAGTAACACCCCTAAACGTGTGCTATATAAATGACCGTTTCATGGCCTTGAAAGATCTCATAAGTAAGAGCCTTTTAAAACTAAAATATGCCCGTTCTTCAAATATAAACTTCAAAGATGACGTAATTTTCTACAGCAGGAGTACAGGAAAGAATGCTATATGCATGATTTTTACAAAATATGTCTGAATTAGAAGGTGCACGGAAATTCAGCAAACAAATTCCTACTACTCATGCAGACATTGCTACTGACTGTGGTTTGGGAATGCGGCCAGAATAAAACTCATTCAAATCGGACATCCCGTTAACCCTAACCCTTACCCCCAAATACTAACATAAAACACTTACCTTAATTCTAACCCTGACACAAAGCAGAAACTTACCTACTGGAGTCGATATTAATAGAAATTCGTAGGCAGTTGACTAGGAAATGACTAGATGGGGCCACGTTTTAGGCCTCTGCCTTCTCTACTTATGAAGCAATGACTACAGAGTGGGCTTGGTTTCAGAATAGCAAACATTCCAATTTATTCCTGTTGGTAGACATGCCTAAGGGTATGCATTAGCATTTACAACAATACCAGACACCTGATTTGCTTATGGTTCATGGGCAACGAGTTGGACATGCGAAGGGACTTATAAAGTTGAAAGCGCGGAAGATTCATTTTTGAAGTAACCACACTTCTCTCTCTCTGGAACTGATTGCTCTCGCTCGGATAAGCTGTGTTTAGCTCTGTCAGGCACTGTGCTCCATCCCGCCTCCGGCCCTGCGGACTCCGTCCTAAAAAACCGGGCTGAGATGGGGAGGGAGGGAGAGAAAGTGCGATAGGCGCAGCGCAGGTCTGCTAGTTCTGTAAACTAATTTACACACAAGTCACAGTCCTGCGCCCATCCTGTGGATATAGTCGCAAACGACGATCGCACAGTCACTTCTGCTCAATTTTTCAGAACATTCCAGTATGGACTGAAGATGCGCTCATCTGAGGCTAAAAACGACCAATCTACTTCCTCACTAGGGCACCCAGAGACTGTCAATATCAGCCACAATATCCGACAGACTGACAGTTAGTCATTGCGACATCTGCATGGGGATTGAAGAGGAATTTGGTGATGGTGAATCCCACCATCCAGTAGACAGCGATAGCGTTTCAAGCTGAAGGGGAATCTGGCTATCAAGTGAAAACAATAACAGGCATATATCGCCTCGCTAATAAGGCAAGGGAGTCAGATACTGGCATATACCTTACTTCGATGTGATAGGAAATTGCACGAACGTATTTGGAAGTAACCAATCAGAAGAAATGCCTGCATAATTAACATTTTCTGTATTTCATAGTTCGGCCGTCGCATCCGATGATGTCCACCGTGTGCTCCACACCAAGGTGAATCAGACACGGTGACTTGCATGTGAATAAGGTTAAATTAAGAGCAGACTTGCGCAGCATTTGCCGCACACCCACCTCCTACTCCTCCTCCCCACCTGGGCCCGGAGACTAGAGGGTGTCAGGAAGACTGGAGGCAGGGAGGACGCAGGTGGAGGACGCAGCCGAGTTCGCACCTTGGCGCTCCAATCCACACCTCCTGGTCCATAATTAATACTTGACTAGGTATTTGACCAACAACAACAACAACGACAGCGAGGCAGAAAGACGAGTATTACTGGGCAGCTTGCCGATACAAGCGTAGATGCGAGTTCCAGGATGCAAGAAGAAGAAGAAGCGGTCGCTGGAACAGGGGCGTTATTCGCCTGACGTTTTGGGCTCTCACTTGAAATCATCCTCAGAGACAGTGGCCGAAACGGGTGACTCGTGCACAGGAAGTGGCAGTATTTATAGGATGTAGTCGTTATGCTACCGTATACCTAGAGTAATTAACCGGGATCCCCCTCATAGAGGACTGTTGCCCGCTGGTGCACTAACTGCTTGATGGCCGACAGGCAAGTTGTTAATCGCTGCTGGCGTGATGATTGCTCGGCCATCTGACTCACCGGCTTGCACCCCCCCCCCACGAGTGGTCAATTATTTGACCAGCCTATGCCTCAGCACGGAATATGGAATGGGGATGTCGTTGCACTTGCTTAGAGACTGAGGTCCAGTGAACCACGACTCGAGCAACTCGCGGCTCTTAACACTTACTCTAACCCTGACCCTAGTCCCCCTGTGATTTGTGCAAAGACACCTGTTGATCAGAAGAAGAAGCGATCGCTGGAACAAGGGCTTTATTCGCCCGACGTTTTGGATTCTCACCGGAATCCTTTTCTGCCACTGTCTCTGGCGATGATTTCGAGTGAGAGTCCAAAACATCAGGCGAATAAAGCCCCTGTTCCAGTCACCGCTTTTTCTCCTTCTTCTTCTTCTTCTTCTTCTTCTTCTTCTTCTTCTTCTTTTCGACTGGGCGACTATTCGCACGACCTGTATACCCAGTGGGAGCGCAAACGCGTCTGCCGTCAGGGAACCAGATGCCAGAGAACTGCCGGCGCACATCGAACTGCGAGGACTATGGTTTACTGATCATGGCATATGAGACACTCAAAATCCTCAAAAAAATGCTCACAATCCTTAAGGAACTATAATTATTTAATGATGGCTCAATTTACTGGGCCTATGTTTGGGAGGTCCAAAGCTTGATGGATAAGCAAGTGGCCGAAGATTCGAAGCCTCCTTTCGGATGGTGGTATAGCGCATACGGCGTGGAGGGCAATAAAATAAACCCCGCTCCCAATCACCAAACGTCTGTGAAAGTGTTGCAGACGTTAGGCCCCCATACCGCATCAGTTTGTGATACATGCAACTTGGCAATCACTTCCATCCGACTACTGACAGACACACTGCACGTACCACAAAATGGAGTGGAAGCCTAATGTCTGCAACCCTCCCGTAGAGACTAATGATTAGGAGGAGGCTTTATTTCGTTGTTCTCCACGTCTGAGATGGGGCTCTGATTCCTCAGTCAGCTGGTCATCGATCAGAGCATTGAAATTCCAAACCACATGCACAGAAAACTGCACCATACTGAGGTAGATCCATTTCCTGATCAGAGTCAGACGGAAAAACAATACTTCTCTCAGGAGTGAGGTGTTGGACAAAGTAGATCAGACAACGTGTACTGGGACAACAGCTGTTTGGGTCATATGCAATGTCCGCATTCTGTAAGTCCACCGACCGACAGCGATGACGAATGAGCACACATGACGCATATGACTGAAGCGTAAAACTTGGCAGACGGACCGACAATAGCGTAATACTGTGATGCCTCTAGTGCATTTACACTGGCCAGTCTGTTTTCTGGATTGCTCTTGAATACTACCACGGATATTTATCAAGCGAATATTGTTCACTGGTGTTGGGGGGGGGGTCGTGGAGGCGCATCCGCAGACCCGACGACCAACTACAGCCAACAAAATGCTGGTCGGTTATGCAATCTGCCCGGGTATGAGTATAGACTTAGTGTCCAGTCAAAATTGCCGATCAATCCTGTGAATAACACGAGGAGACACTGAGTAAACCTAAAACAGCTGATATATCAATATCTGTTGCTGTTATTCATGACATTGTTTACATTGTGACGGCTACCTGGTGGGTGGTTGCCAGCACTGGGCAGCCAATCAGATCATAGGCAGTACCGGCGGATGTGGATAAATTAGAGCGGCTTTGGACTGTGAACCAACAGGTAGAGATATATGTATATTTATGTGAGAAGAACAGAAAGTCTCGGGACCACAGTTGTATAGTCCTGACGTTTCAAAAGCAAACGAGTTATCATCGTTTGAGGTGAGTGTGGTATAGCGTCTCACGGTGTTTAAAAGTGGGTGACAGTAATATTAAGACGGATTCCCGAGATCGCCGCTTCTCATTTATTTCCGGGGGCTCGCATCTTCGCGTATATTAGAAATAGATATTAGCAATATATATAGAAACATATATGAAGTATGTTATTACCGAAAAAGACAAGGAAGACTGAAGTGGACATTTCTGGCTTAATAGCTGTCGTCAGCCAGCCATACTCAACCCCGAAGTATGGAACACCCGAGGCTCGAACTCGCGACCTGTTAGTTAGAAGTCCACGCCTCTACCCACTGGGCCACGAGCCCGTTGCCCTGTCAGTTTTCGATCAGGAATATAAAATGGTAGGGGGCGCTCACCGATCGTTCATACGGAACTCCCTGACTGACTGACGACGGCTAATAAGCCATAAATAGCCATTCTAGTCTCCCTTGTCTTTGTCGGTAATACAACAGCGGACTTAAGAAGGTCATACGGAGACAGCTCGACAGCCAGTTCACTCGATGAATAAGAACAAGTGTCGCCCAACCGACCACCCGACCCTGTTGTCAATTTTGATGCTGAGAGAGAGTTCTGCTGAGATAGGCGAAGTTTCAAGAAGAAGAAGAAGAAGAAGATAGGCTCTCCAGAACACGTTTATTTAAATGCTGACGTTTCGAAGAGCTTGGTCGGCTCTCCATTGTCAAAGCGTAAAATGCACTTAATCGACCAGAAATCCCATATGGCGTATCACGTTGGTCGGCCTCGTGCTGATCGATTTTTCTCTTCTCTCGCTGCCTTGGCCTCTCGAGGGGTGATCGACGGGCGTTTTGTCTGCGAGCCTTGTGAGTCACCGCCTCGTCGGGGGGAGGTGATTGAACCAGTGTCGGGTGGTCGGTCGGGCGATACTTCTTCTTATTCATCGAGTGAACTGGCTGTCGAGCTGTCTCCGTATGACCCTCTTAAGTCCGCTGTTGTATTACCGACAAAGACAAGGGAGACTAGAATGGCTATTTATGGCTTATTAGCCGTCGTCAGTCAGTCAGGGAGTTCCGTATGAACGATCGGTGAGCGCCCCCTACCATTCTATATTCCCGATCGAAAACCGACAGCGCAACGGGCTCTTCGCCCAGTGGTTAGAGGCGTGGGCTTCTAACTAACAGGTCGCGAGTTCGAGCCGCGTGTGTTCCACACTTCGGGGTTGAGTATGGCTGGCTGACGACAGCTAATAAGCCAGAAATGGCCATTTCAGTCTCCCTTGTATTTGTCGGTAATGGCATTCTGCCTATATCATGCGCCGCTGTGCGGCTGCTGGTTGGGCTCTACAGAGAGCCCGTAAGGTATAACGGGGCGAGTGAGTTCCGTATGAACGATCGGTGAGCGCCTCCGACCATTATATATATATATATATATATATATATATAAATCCGTGTCCTGCACTGAATAATTTCTGACATTATTCGCTTGATTCTTCTCTGAAGTTCGTATACCATAAACCGCATAGGGAACGCTGGGTGACCCATCGAAGAGCCGAATCCCTCGCAGCTGTGTCATGAAGCGACGGAATGTCGGCGAAACATGTCTATGGGCTTCTAGTTAGTAACATATATGTATATATATGTATACGTATGTATATATTAAAAGGAGAAGGCTCGTCGGAAAATCGAGGTATACTCGTTAATTTTCAAGTCGGTTACACCAACCCGTCGTCAGACGAAAATGAAAAGTGTATATGTATACATCACTAAGTCGCAATGACTTCGTTTTTTCAGAGGAATCTTCCAGCCGTCTTGTAAAAGCAGACACTTTATCCAACCTCCTTTCTTTTTATCATGAAGCACAAACAACAATGACCAGAGACTTGTTTCAGTGCAATGAAGGCTGGCCAGCAAATGCAAAACCATGGCCAAATGGAAAGTACTTCGCCTGTCAGCTGGTTTCCATAGCCTTTTTGTTAATATGTGTCGTCTGCGTCAGTATTGGCAGCAAATTCCTCCATGACGCATCGAATATAGAAACAAACTGCACGACCCCAGTACGACCTTTCCCGCGCCAGAGTTCATCGGACACAACAACCGACTGCCTCAGCGAACTTAGCAGGAAGAAGTGAGTATGCATCTGCACGAAGAATCTAACATTAATCAAGTAAATAACCCGGTTGTCCTTAAATTTCTGAAGATTTTGAACAGATACTAGGTGGATTTTTTGCTAGGAAGAAGGGGACCATTTTAAATTTATAAGTTTTTTTTCAGCAATACTTTCGAGCGCTTCTTTCCAAAAATTGTCATTTGCCTAGGAGGCGCAACAACCCTTAGTTTATGAAGGTTCCAAATGAAAAACGACGCATCGGAAGTAACCCACAAGAGTTAAAATAGTCTCAAAGTGATGCAGTGGTTTCTTCACTACAATTTCACATGCGGCTTTTTTCCACGAGATCTTCTAAGTGACTGATTTTCTGTTCGAATTAAGAACCGTGGCGGCACCTGACTGATGACATTCAACCTCAGCTGGTAACGGGAAATGTACCACAGGCCGTTTCACCCCCTCCACTTTTTGAATGCATGTGGGGACAGGACAAAGTGTTATCTGTCCTCGGTTATCGGGAAGTAGTTTTCTGTCTTTAAGAGGGGACTTTTTAAAAATTACCACAATAGAGCCGACGGCCTAATTCTACTGGATAGAATCTCTAAGCGATGGTTCGACCGTCGTTGCCGACGATGTCAACCGTGTGCTCCCCGTCAGGGTGAGGGTAGGGGCGGCGACTTGGGCATGGATTAGTTTATAATGGCGGTCGACTTGCACAGCACCTACCGCGCTCTCTCATTCTTCCCCACCTGGACCCGGTGTCAAGACAGAGTCAAGAAGACCGGAGGCGGGAGAGGGCGCAGGTGGATGGCACAGCCGAGCTCGCACCTTGGCGTCCCACTCCACACCCTCTGGGCCACGCAGCAAATGACCAGGATTTTAACCAAGAGCAAAAATGGGGAGGGCCGCAGGGGTCCCAATATGCGCCACGTCTGTCGGCAACTGGATCTGCAACCGCACCCCGAGATGTTGTCATTTGATATGTTGCGCATTCCGATAACACCTGTCAGGATCCGATATGCCCCCATGTTAGTTTAGCGCATCTACCACGTAGCCCATTTGGGGGATTAAGAATCTCAAAGCATTGCCTTAGAGATACTCTCAATAGGTCATACGTTTCTCTATTTGGGGATTTCACGCGGATCTCGATTGTCACATACGATGGCGGGTGTAGATGCTGGTTAGTGGGACAGCTAAGGGTCCCGGATTGCGGTTTATCTTCGAGGGTACTTGTACTAGGAACAGAACGTCGGAAGCGAACGAATGTTTACTTCAACGTCATTCTCAGTCATACGGAGCGGTTTGTCTGGATCCTTGGAAAACGTACCATTCTCCCAGCGACGCTCATGATCTGAAAACTAAGCTCGGAAGTTTACGCTTCAGGATTCAGCCAGGATCAGCTGCTGAAAGCGACTTCAGCGGCCCTTTCACAAAATGCACGCGTGTCAGACACACCCAGGCCTCATAAACATCTTACGGTTTCCTCAGCGTGACAAACACACCTGTGCATAAACCTCAACAAGCACGTGATCCGCAGTCTCGAGTTTCGCTCTCCCACTAACTGAGAACAGAAATCCACCTCAGGTGCCCTCTTGCGCGTGTGCTGCTGCGCGAAAATCGCTCGTGGCGCGAACGCAGGCATTCCTGTGGTTTACTGGCTGAATCAGCCGCCTCCGACAGTTAGGCCGTCGTTGCCGCCGATGTCCAACATGTGCTCCCCGGCAAAGTGAGAACGGGTACGGTGACTTATGCGTGGATTAGTTTATAGTGGTAGTATACAACTCATGAAATATCAACCGAAATTCCGAAATGCGTTTTCATTTCGAAAAGATTAAGTAGGTAGGGTTGTAACGCTAATTATCAGGCAGCATAATTCTACAAAAATTTGGTTACCTCAGAATGCCGGCGTTTGGACAAACCCCTTTCGGCTGCATGCAAAAACTACAATCTGTAAAAAAACGACTACTTATGAAGCATGCACTTTTCTCATTGACTTTCGATGTCCTTAAGCATTCAATTATATTTCATGAAAAGCACGCATAAAAATATTCACTGTTTTTCTCATTCGGTAGAAGCTTACGTCTTCCTCCAATTCCATACTCGAAGGAAGGGTATAATTCGGTTTTCAAAAAGCCTTCCAATTCCCGAATAGGGTTGAACCTGACCTGCCGTTACACTTGTATTTAGGGTTTCCAAAATACAAGTCGTATTTTTTGCGTACGGAAAACCATACATTTCTCTAAGGTGTTAAGAGGAGACTATAATTTCTGCATACGGAAAACCATATATTTCTTTAAGGTATTAGGAGGAGACTATATGGGGTTCAAAAAATTCAACAGTGAAGTTGAGCCGTATTGTTAACTTTACATGACATATTGATAAATGAATAGACATGACGTTTTATTGACGGCCATTTCACGTTATTAAAACATTTCACGATGAGAAACTTTTTAAAACCAAATTATATCCTTTCCTCGAGTATAAATTTGGAATAAAACGTACTTTTCTATCGAAGGAGCAAGAGAATGAATATTTCTATGAATGCTTTCCTTGAAATATACTTTAACTTTTAAGCGCACCGAAAATCAGTGAGAAAATGCATGCTACTTGAGTAGTCATATTTTTACAAAGTGTAGTTTTTGCATGCAGCCGAAAAGACGTTCATTCGAAAGCCGACTTCCTGACGTAACTGGATCATTACAGAGTTATGTTTCAGGCTGACTAGTTTTACAACCCTACTTAGTTAATCTTTTCGAATGGGAAACGCATTTCAGAATTTCGGTTGACATTTCATGAGTTAGTCCACCTACTGTGCTTTCGATGTATCTATCTCACTCCCACTCCTCCCCCACCTGGGCCCGGTGTCAAGACAAAATCAAGAAGACCGGAGTCGGGGTGGGGGGGGGGACGCAGATGGATGGCACGACCAAGCCCGCACGTTGGCGCTCTACTTCACACCCCTTGGCTCACACAGCAGATGACCAGAATTCTAACCAACAGCAAAAATGGGGAGGGCCGCAGGGATCCCAATGCACGCGACCTCCTCCGGCGCTGCCACTGAATCCCGAAATGTTGACACTCGTTATGGTGCGAAAATCCGTTAACTCCTACCAGAATCTGATATGGCCCTCGTGTTAGTCAAGCGCATCTACCACACAGCTCGTTTTGGGGGCACCATCAGCGTCCTCTGCCGTTTATACACGCACACCCTTTATCTCTTGTCCATCCAGTTTACTGCATGCGCTTGCTGGCCTCTGCGCAATGTACTACAGATGCCGAGTGACTCTACTCCTTGCTTGCTGTTGACGGATCGTCATCTCTGCACCGGTAGCATTATTTACTTCGGGGCCCAAATAATACTTGAATAGCATTACCGACAAAGACAAGGGAGGCTGGAAAGGCCCCAAGGCACAATGGGACAAGTGAATCCCGTAACGCGATCGGTGAGCTTCCCTCTAGCACTTTATATTTTCCCAAACGCGCTGGTCTGCAGTCACTCACCGGACTTCAATCACAGTCTCTGCAGCTCTCCGGTATGATCTAACATCTTTAGCACACGCCCTGGTGGGGCCAGCGCCACCAGGAAGGGTAGATGTGGGTTCCGTGCACAGTAGCATGGGGATGGTGACACTCAAAGTAAATCCAAGATTTGAGTCGCTACAAGCTTGTGACTGCTCAGACCATAGAATTAGGGACGGATGTAAAAACGCTGGAATGAAATTTTCGGCGGTAAAACCATATCCGATTTTGTCGCAGGGTATGTGATCTGCGCCTACACTGCCCAGATTGTCGAGAACCCCAACACGATAGCTTCGTAGGAAAGTCGACTGAACGCTGATCCTCGCGTTGGCGTTTGGCGAGGGGGGAGGAGGAGTCCCGAGATCATCGAGTACTTGGGAGTGACTTGTGATGTACTATGACATCGAGATCAGCAATACACCATTGCCCGCGCTTCCCGACGTGCCTCGATCAAGCATAGACTTTACACTCGGCATAGCCAACGCAATTGGTGGTGCTGTCTGACTGAATAAGGCGTCAATTGTCGTGGTCTAAGTTTCAGTTACATCAGTATCCTCTCGGCTTAGCGACACGTACTCTCTTGCGACAGAAGTAGGGCATTTATTCAGTCCCATAAGAGGGATTACTAATTCATTCAGAGTAATTATAAAAGGGACTTCTGAGATTATCCTTGTAAGCATCCGAGCAATCTTAAAACGGTCTTTGAGCTATTCAGGACTTTTTATGAATTTAGTATTCTTGCGGCAGTTACTGCACATCGTTATACGATGTTAGGAGGTTTACGCAGCCTTTCTGATACCCTGTGATGACTTTGTCCTCAATAGTGGTCCTTACGTTCGTAACTATCGCTTCTTCCTGCGCGCAAGAACAGGCCGTTTTTATGACTGACCTGATCCGAGCCAGTAATAGCCTGTGGTGGACAGAATGCAGGCATTTCAACGTTCGGGGACTGTTAACAGGGCGGCAGAGAGGTTGCGCAAACCTGCTCGCGATGCACCAAATTACACGGGGTTTGGTTAACACCAGAAGTACCTGCCGGAGCTGGTGAAAAATTCTAAAAGCATAAAATCGTGAATTGCTCAGAAACCGTTCCTAAGGCATCACTCGAGAGTGAAAAGCACATGGAACTCTTGAAGATGAAGGAAGGAGATATTATTATGGTGTTTATAAGCAATATTTTTTTGAACGTGAAGGAGAAGAGTCAGAAACTGCGTGTATTTTGAGAAAATTATCGATCTGCTAGTCGGACATGTCAGACGGTACTTGGACATGAAGGTAGGGAGACTTTAAATCTAGTCGTATGACAATTTTTGCACAAACTTTATGAAAATGAAATGATCTGGGAAGAAGTCGTCGGTGGGATATTTAAAAATTGCATTCAACATATACCGGGTCTTTCGATCAGATAAATATTCTCATATGCGCTGGGCAGATCATGAGTGATGCTGCCTTCAGTCTACTCTTAATACCACCACTCCCCCTCCATATTCCCACACTCTGTCTGTTTATTAAGGTAAACTTTAGTCGATGTCTGTAGTCGCTGACGTGTTTGACTTGACCCCGTACCAATATAGATGCCCTGACCCGACGAGAATTTATCGAAAGCAAACATATGCTCGCTAACTAGTTTTATAATCCTCTGATGTACTTGTACTTGATACGGCTGCGATCATGCCTGATCTAGCCGGCCTCGATGATGTCCCGAACTGTACCTATCCACGCGTGACGATCCGCGGCAGCAGATCTGGACAGCTCAACCCATTCCCTTCGCCAACGACGGAGACCGAATACCAAAGTTCCAGGAACCACCTCCATGTCTTGACGGACAGTGTCGAGCCAGGTTTTGAACTGACCCCCTCTTCGACGCCTCCAATGGGGCAACGGTGCCGGATCGAGGGCAGTAACACTGAGCTCCTGAGGTGGACGATTAAGAACATCCCCGCACCGCCTCAGTCGTCTTTCTTGAATGGCCTGAGTTATCCTTGCGATGTTGTCGCAGCGAGCGCAGACTGTCTCATTTGAGACGAAGTCGGTTAACTTCACTCGAAGGATGGTCCTCAAGCAGTGGTAGTCAAATACCTCCAGTTTTCGCTCGTCCTCCACGCGCAAAGCCCGGCATTCGCAACCGTAGAGAAGGACAGACCGGACAGATGCACGGTACACGCGAATCTTAGTGGCGATGGAGATGTCGCGTCGGTTCCACAGGCATTTCCGAAGGCTTGAAAAAACCCAGCGGGCAGCATCGATTCGGGAGACAATGTCTTCCTTACTCTGTCCATTAGGCAGCAACCTCGCCCAAGGTATTTAAAACTGTCTACTTCTTCAAGTTGACAGCCATCAATTCCGAGGGGCGCCTTCTCCTGGTCAGGGAAGCAGCTTGAGAACACTTTGGTCTTCCCAGCGTTTATGCACAAAGCGACCGATTTAGCGACCTCGTTTACCCGTGACACCAAAGACTGCAGATCACCAAAACTTGAATCAAGTAAGGCGATATCATCGGCATAGTCGAGATAAGTCAGTCGATGTCCGGGTGCAAATTCAACACCGTCACTGTCGCGTAGGGCCCTCCCGAGGATCCAGTCAATAGCGTAATTGAACAGTATGGGTGACAGGATACAACCCTGTCGGACGCCAGACCGAATACCGAACGGTTGGGAAAGATTGTTGCGGACCAGGACTCTAGCAGTAATCGAGCGATATTAGGCCTTGGTCATGGCGATGTGTTTTGCCGGTACACCATCTAGCGCTATTATCCGCCACAGGGACTCACGGTGAACGGAATCGAACGCGGCGGCAAAGTCAATGAAGTAGACGGCCGTCGGTTGTTGGTAGCTATGGCGAAATTCGAGAATGCGCCTCAGTGTGAATATCTGGTCTGCGCATCCACGTCCAGCACGAAATCGTACAAGGATGCCTAAGCCCCAGTCGTCAGGAACAACCTCGCCTCTCCACGCTCGTTCAATCACCTCATGGAGCCATGGCGCCAGAGTGTCGACACAAGACTTGAAGATTTTAGTGGGTATACCGTCCTCTCCGGGTGCCTTATTGTTGCGCAACTTTCGTATGGAATCGGTGACTTCTTCTTCGGAGAGGGGATCGCATGGCACTGCAAAGGTAGAAGTGGGAAGAAACTCCGCTGAGGAGGAGAACAAGGGCGATGTAGGTTGGGTATCGAAGTTGAGATGGTGCTCAAAGTGCTCACGCCAGCGTTCGACTTTGGGCGAGCTGTCAGCAATAAAGCCGCCGTTTACATCGCGAACAGAGTCACTCAGTGTAGAGGGCTTACTGCTAACTTGGCAGATCAGACGGTAGAATCCTCTGATGTCTGTGTAATTGCAACGACCCACCGAGAAAATGTAACTGCATGCTTTTTTTCTGACGACTCTTTACTGCGGTGAATTCATGTAGCTGCCCGAAGCCCTGCTTAAGTGTGAGCCAGGTATTTTTATGCTTCACTGCATTTCAACAAGTCACAGTCATGAGGAACTAGCATCCCGCTCTCCAACTTTGCCTCTGAAATTTCCTCTTGCAATGGAGGCCTGATAGTTGCCTGAAACACCAGCAGTGCCAAAATCATACCCGAGGAAACCCGCAAAGACTTACCTAACGCGGGCTAATCATTCATCGATGGGGTATAGGGGACTGTTGTAAGATGCGAAGTTTAAGAGTCAGAAAACTTTTTATATTTCGAACTAGTCCGACGGTTTGACCGTCGTTTCCGACGATGTCTACCGTGTGCTCGACGGCAGCGTAGGAGCAGGGATGGTAACTTGTGCGTTAATTAGTCTGTAGTGATAGTGGACTTGCACAGCATCTACTGCACTCTCTCCTCCCCTCTCCCCACCTGGATCTGGTGTCAAGACTAGTCCAAAACAACGAAAAGGAACATAAGTGTTACTTGACTGCTCTGTTCCAATTTCAGAATTCATTCTTCTGACCAGGCGTTAGAATTGTTCCGGCATTCAAAACCATATGCAGACCGCAGCCACTACGACCTTGCGGCCTACTCCCGAATAGAGATGGATGAAGTAAGACACCGGCAGAAAGAGGATCCCATTTTGTTCAGAATGACTGCGTTATTGTCTCGAGCGATTTGGCAGCTGAATGAAGGCGTCGCGAGAGCAGATGCCCCGAGTGACAGACGGCCTTGAGAGAGTTATTGGAGTGCTGATTGGTTGCGAAGTAGACCACCACAGGTACGCGTGAAAAAGGCGGCTTTTCCACATACGCCCGGGGTAGAGCCTTCTACAAAACAACTGTCTTACTAATGCACCAGTTGGTGTGTTAGTGAGAAACACTGAGCTGCCAAAGGGAAACGGTCATCCTCGGTACAAATATTACTAACGCCATGCAGACATTTGTAGAAAATCATCAGCAATGTCTAGCTGGTTAACACTAGGTGGAATTTACGCGTTCTCCCCTACTGCGTTACTTTCATTCATCTTTCAGCGCCCTCCTGTACACTGGATATACACTGTGCACTGTTGGAATGTTCTTCGGGATGGGCTTTGGCGTCCTGGCCGTTATGATATGCTGCAAAGGGTGTCACCAGTTACCAACAGAGAGAGAGGGAGATTTGAACCATGGAAGGGTAAGAATTACTTTCACAATCAGACGTCTTTCCATTTCAAGAAGTTTAGCATGTCAGGACTAAGGGAAGAATAGTTTATTCCCTTCGATGATTGCTGAAGTAAAAAAAGTGAAGGGAGGTCAGATGCAATTTCCGAAGCGCGGGATCTGACAGAAAGGACCCTGGAGGTTTACCTTTTCATAAATCAAAGCTCTAATTAATTGCAATGCAATTTTCAATGAATTCCGCTTTAAAAATTGGATAGTTAAAGAGGGCAAATCGGTCGGTACACGCAATAGTCCAACTTAGCTGGTACTCTCGTGGATGTCAGACTGATTGGCGGAGGGGCGCTCACCGGTCGTTTTTAAGGAAATCACTCGTCTCGTTGAACCTGAGGGCACTCTCTCGAGCCCAGCCAGCAGCCACACAGTGGCGCATGATATAGACAGAATGGCATTGACGATAAAGACAAGGGAGACTGGAATGGCCACTTCTGGCTTATTAGCGGTCGTCAGCCAGCTATGTCCAACCCCGAAGCGCGGAACTCCTGGGACTCGATCTCGCGACCTGTTCGTTAGAAGTTCATCGCGTCTAACTGCTGAGCTACGGGCTCGTTATCCTGCCGAAAATATACAGTGGTTTTCTACTTAGCTAGCCCATTGCAGCAGAGTTGGTGGACTTCGTAAGTTGCCCCAACTTTGGCAGGAATGTTAGGCCGAATGCAAGAACCTCAAGGCCCAAAGTCGTGGCCTTGCAGCTCAGGTGGTTAGAGCCTTGCCCTTTCCGTCATAGGCTTCCATATTACCAAAGCTGGCTGATCTATCACAAATGGGTATTCCGTTAAAGTGCCCAGAGTTTTTGATTGCTGCAGCTTAGGCGTTACAGGTTGAGGACGTCTTCACGAAGTGGCGTTTTATTGCTCATGTCATTTGTTGGACAGATGCCCTTGTCGTTACCTCCTGCCATCCCAGAAACTGTTCGTACTTTTGTCCGTATAAGATCAAGTTAGGGGCTACGAGTACGGCTACTGACATTATCTCGTCATAGGAGTCAGACGCGTGAGGGAGGGGATGATGAGGGAAGTGTAGCGGAAGTCCGCGGAAGTGTAAACTAATGCCCGTGCAGGTCGCCTTTACGGCGCTCGCTCCGCAGGGCACACGATAGATGTCATCGTTTGGGGCGGACGGCAGCCCAGACAGTACAATAATAATAATAATAATAATAATAAGAATGACAATAATAATAATTTATTTTCTGTTATGATGCCCATTTACACATTGAGGAAGTTCAAGTCGACGAACGTACCTTTTCGATTAGTCTTCATCAGGTCAGTACATTAATATAAGTCTAGGTAAGGCAGCGAAATTTGAGAAGTAAAACAACTTATAAACAACAGTCATAACTTGGGTTAAAATTGTTCAGACTTGTGGGGCAGCGGGATAATTATAGTCTGGCTCCTGTCAGTGGTGCGGGAAGGAGGGAGAGAGGGAGGGGAAGAGGTGGAATAGTCTTTTTGATTTGTGCTTTTGTTTCGTCGCTGTGGCGCGATGTGCCATGGTGCGGGTCTAAACTTTCATGACTCAGCTTTGACCAGGATAGTAGGAGGGCTTTAATAAAGGCCTTCTGCGAGCACAAAGCTGGATTCGTTAGTTGTATGGCCACTGCCTGCGCTGTCGCAAGCATACTGGCCTGATGAAGAATAATCGAAAACGTACGTTCGCCGATTTGGACTTCGGCAATAATTTAATTGTTAAGCGCCGGGAGCCCACGATCATGTCAAAATTAACGCTGATTTAGATGGCAAAATACAAAAAAATGTCGAACCTAAACTCTGAATGAGCAGTCAACTGTATAATAAAATTTGGAAAAGATGTTATGAAAAGCAGGTAAAGCTGTTGAGACAGGCACTGGGACGAGGTCACGACACCCCGGAAGCCGGAATGGAAACCTGGTGAGAGTGGGCAGCAAATGAGGCGGACACAGTTTAGACTGCGTGCGCCACGAAACACGGGCTATTTGCCAGCTAGGTTGATTCAGAAGAACGTCGCATTCCGTGAAGTTCACGATGGTGAGGCGGAGAAAATCCGAAATTTCGATGACAGCTTGTGACGAGAAAAACCACATGCTGGGAGAAAACTGCAAGTGCAGAAGGTACTTTGAAGATACACCTCTAAATTCCCTGCGAAAGTTCCTTCACTGTTATCTCTGGTAAGCCTCAGTTAGTCAGGTGGAGCTTGTAAGACCTTTTGAGGGTTGGTGTCATTCGCTTACTAGCAGTTTCCGAGTCACACTCACAGAAAACCACAAGTTTAAGTCCACAAAGAGAGTTTTGGGAATGAGTACCCGTGTACTCTTTCTGCGCGACCGTCATGTTTTGCAAAATTTATACCCACTGTATATTATTTATGTACAAGCCCGATTCATAAGAGATATTTAATCAAACGGGCCTTATAACTAAAAAACCACGGCAACTAATAAGAAAAAGTCAACTTACTGACTGCCCCTTGACCACTTGATTCAGTAAGGGCACACGTTTTCATCTGAGTACATGAGCTGAAGACAAATAGCAAAATATAGTCTAACCGTAAACGCAAACGTTCGAGATGGAACCCAGTCAGTAATTTCGAAATGCGCTAATATATTTCTGGGGCCCTAAACAAAATCATCGTTTTCTTCTCGTGGCTTTAGAGCGCCCACAGCGACTGGGTTGCAAAAAACTGTTGGATGTTAAATACAACGACTTCTCTCCCCGGGATTCGATAAGTTGCGGAAGACGTTCTTTTGTGGTTTCAGGAAAGTGTTTTCGGTGTGGTGCCGGCAGACGAGGTTTAGACACAGTTCAAGCAAGCAAAATCTTGCTTACGTAAGCCGGAGAGAGAGAGAGGATGACGCAAACACATACCAAGAAGGGCTGCGGACACCGATCTTTTGGTCATCGGAGATAGTAATCCTACGGACGGAATGCGTTCACTTATCGGACATTTACCTGGGACTGTTCATCCTAGGACATAAATGACCATTTGCTTCTACAGGGATTTGACAATTAACATGAGCTTTGCTCCTTTTCTTCTTACTTCACTGGTTTAGCACTGTTATTCAGCCTAGAATTTCCAATCCAGACCTCCCGCATATTTTGGTTAAGGCTCCGGCGAAAGTCTCTAAGCTCAGGCTAAAGCACAGCAACTCTTTCACTGAGCAGATGC
Organism: Spirometra erinaceieuropaei; assembly: GCA_902702965.1. NCBI lineage: Eukaryota > Metazoa > Platyhelminthes > Cestoda > Diphyllobothriidea > Diphyllobothriidae > Spirometra > Spirometra erinaceieuropaei. The sequence goes on along the minus strand of CACRXP010000049.1, from coordinate 203,785 downwards.
CCTGTTCCACGGTTTCGTCTTCGGGGTACTCTGGCCACCATTTTCGTTGACCAACTTCGAAAATCTTACTTGGGTGATATCAGTTAGCTGCATATTTATGACACTTTTTTATTTTTTATTTCTGACAAAGTACCTTAAATAAATTCCACTCTTTTCTGTCTCAGGCGCACTCTGTAGATGATGAAGATCTGCCTACTCTGCCTTCCTACTCGGACGTTGCAAACCTGTCAGTGGGAGGCCCAACTGCACACAACGCTTCACCAACGCCATGCAATGACTGTCATGCACTCGACTTTTAAAGATGCCTTTCTAAGTAATTCATCCTTTTCCCACCACCTTTACTGCACAGAGCGAAACATGCTTAAATATAGCTTATACCTTACTGCATTAAAACGCCCCACAGAGATTCGGAAAATTTTCTCCACAGTATGTAACTCGCCAGGAGAATCCCAATTTGATCCGGTGTGGCCAGCAGGTAGCCTGGATGGAGCCGATCGGTGGGACTGGAGACGGGATACTCCCCACATCAAATGGCCTCCCAAAAAGCAGTTGCACAAGTCGTAGACGTCTTCTCTTCATTTTCCTACCCCCCTATTCATGCTATTGATCATTTCGCGTTAGAGTACATTTATCATTGTGTCCTGACAACAGCATTTACATGTGCTCCACAGTCTCCTCCTCATCTTTATGAGAACGGGATCTGAATATATAGAGGCAAGGCGTATAAATTCAACAGCATATGAGGCCCTCCAGGTAGTCCACTGAATCAGTCCGTTCTATTCACCTTAATCAAAGAGTGGATGGTAGACATTATGCCTGCTTTCGACGCTTTTTCAGCCGAAAAAAGGAATGTGAGATCCAAACATTCGATTTAGGCCGATATGTAGGGTGGGAGATCATGCAGGCATATATCATAGTCTAAAGGTCCGTGATCCCGTCCACCTTCTGTTGCCCCCTAATCTTGGGGTCATGAGTTGATAGGTTGATGAGACCCTTGTTCCCGCGATACAATGAAGAGGATTTGCTAAGGACTGTTTAATAAACTCCGGCCAGAAAGAAGGGCAACTGAAATTCGATAAGTCGGCCGTTTGATTCCGTGACTGAGAGGAAGCTTTCCGGCCTTAACTTTCTCATGTTTCAGTGACACTTTTCGTGTCATTTCCGTCAACTCTCAATGAAGATACGCACGTATATGTCCAAGCTGAGTCTTTGCTCCGAATTCATTGCACAACGGGTAAAAGGACGATTAAATGATCTCCCCGAACTAGTTTAGAGGCGGTGTCTCTGCCACTCTCAAGCAGCACATGTATGATCTAGTTTGTGTCCCTTGTTTTCCCTCGATAAACTGAACCTGGACTAAAGACCATGACAACTACACGCACACATTTTATTCGAAAGCAATGTTACTTCAATCGGTTGAGTACAGTCCCGATGTCAGCAGTTCCTCAGAGCGCATATACAGCTCACAGAAAGTAGTTTTCAGAGGATTTGCCTACTACCCATAAAAAGTAAGTTGAAGTTAACTGAAAGGATTACAGCAAACCTTACGGTGGCTCGGAATGATAAGTTATTTGAAGGCGATCAACAGTTAAGGCTCACACGAAATTCAGCTTGCTGACATCTTGCCCAACGTAACTTTTGCACAATATGTCGATCACATTTCAAATATTACCACGGCTTGCCGGATTGCCCTAATTGGTCCCTGCTTATTCACCATCAAAGTTAAATCTAACTTCTGTTGCACACTATCTTATTCGCAACGAGTTCCGTTGACAACTTACTTGTCAATTTTACTTTAATTTGATTTTTCGCTATTCAGGCCCAACGTTCCATTGTTTGGCAACACTCACAGTTTATTACTAACTGCGGAATAGATTTGTATACAATAGCACCTCTTCAGATTCGAATAAAATGGCCGTGTACGGCATCATTCACTGAGCACTTGTGTTCGGAGATATTTTGATCTAGCCCAAGAATATCACGACCAAATGCTGCCTTAGTTTGAAGTATCCACAAATTTCATGCCAGGCGTTTGACCTACTGACTTGAAAGTAAAAACGCTTAAGACGCCTAAGTAGATCAAACTGCGGTCTTTATTAATATGCTTGAACAATTTAGAGAAAACTTTACAGAGGCACAGTAATACAGCTAAACTGCTCGCTGAACAATGCTGAGCGTGCTCTCAACCGAACTCCTCATAAATGCCAACAAACAAAATTTCCGTCTCCCTGAAGCAACTTTTCTTCGGTCGCACCTTCAATGTTGCTCACATGCACGGCTTCCATGGCTTGTTCCTAATGTGGAGATTTCTTCAGAAGTTCAGTCCCAAGCAAAGGCGTTTGTTAATTCGTCCTAACTGACTAGACGCAGCATACCAGAATGACTCAACATCTTTTTTTAACACAGAAGGCTCCTTGAGGACCTCAAAAGTATCGACGATTTAAACACGGATACCTTCGTACTTAACATATTCTTCACATTGGAAAGTGTCTCAAAAATTATTGAATCCCAACTGCATTCAGGAGTTAAGTATACTGCTCACAATTAGTGTCAGTGATAAATAGGGCTCTGTGAAGGCTATGAGATCAGTCATCACAGATATGAAAAATGGTTTTGACCAAAAATATATCCGAATTATGCCCCGGGGGCAAAATTATGCTTATTTTTATTTCTTTATTTTCTTTGTCACTTTATCCGAGTTTCGTATTTATATTCTGCTTGAAAACTGGTGAATTGGATCTTGTACGTACATATGTCTCTATAGTTTAATTTAATTTATGTTTATAATGCTGAACAAGGCCCTTGGAAAACTATTTTTGGCACGTTGGTGTGTAATAGGAGGTTGCATATTTGATTCTGAAAAATGGCACTGTGAAAATAGCACTCACAGGATGTAAGTGGCATTATTTTGGAGGTCAATTTCTGTGTGTACCTGGCGTAGTCCCTGATACGCGTTGATTAGGTCGGGGAAATTCAGGGGAACGACAATGCACAAGAGATTCCATAATAAGCCCATTCTATTCTATCGTCGATGTGTTTCTTGTGTAGCTGAAAGGCCTTTGTCGTTGCCATCAGCTAAAGGATCTAAAGGGCAATCAGACTAAGAGAATTAAATCGACAATACCCAGGCGACTTTTATATTCCGCCCCAGCTCACCGGCGTGAACTCTTTACATCGTAATTTTCTGCTAATGCGGAGATTATAAGTTTGCTGTACGTGCCTGGTCAACACTTTTATTAATGCTGTGCATTATTTCCGAAATGTTCGTTTGCTCTTGGTATAACATGAAGTGAGTAACTCAATTCAAGAGTACTCTAGTTTAAGGGCGCATTGCGGCATGTTAGCTTTGACTTATCGCAATGATCTACCGGTGCGAAAACGAAAAAATGTACTCCGAGTATCCACAGGACACCACACGTATAAGGGAAAAGAGGTAAACGGAGGCATGCCACTCGCTCGCTTGTCTCAGTCAGGTAAACACTCCTGCTGTTAAATTAAACCTTATGGCTAACTTTGAGGTAGTCGGAATTCTAACTGTGAAGTAAAAAGGTGATACTGGTGTGTATAGTGTGTATGAAGATGCTTCCTTCTTCAGAATATGCGGAAAATAAGGCGTTATACAGCGCGGCCAAAGATGCCTGCTTCCGTATGATCTAGAGAGTGTCTGTTTTTCGGCGAATTTTCGAAGGCCACAGAAAATGTATTATCATAAATGATGAGCCTCTAATCATCATTGTTCGGAAAGACCCGTGAAACCTTCCCCGGAGGTCCTGTTTGCGAATTCCTAGACCCCAAGTAAAGAGGAGTGATGATTACCCAGGTTCACATAAAGCTATTAAATAATAAACGAAGAGGTCCCGATTTCAAAACGCATGTATGTGTCGAAGGTTTATAGGCTGAGCCCTTGATTACTCTGTTCATGTACAGTCAAGATTATAAATGCAACTATGCTCAGTCAGCATATAATATGGTCATTTATAAAGTGTACAGAAAATTTTTTTATCAAACGTGTAGTGATACGTTACAAATGAAATGAAATCAGAAAGTTGATATCATGTCTAGCCGTAGAGAGTCCTGCACTGGGAGTCATCAGTTATCAAAAATCAAACAATCCGAGTGTCTTTTGTTTTGTGTAGCGGCACAGCGGTGAGAATGCGTGTAGTCTGCGCGCTACCATCGTCAGGTCAGATCTTATCGTAGAGGGAAAGACAGAATGAGCCAGAATAAGGAATTTAATGTATACAGAACCGGGAGTTGTCCCCTCAGGCGACAGTGGCCACTGGAGAAGCCAGGGCTGGTGTTGACTGCGTCCAGTCATGCCTGAGAATCCTTGGAACAGTGGTGGAAGCCGCTTTTGTAGACTCGTGGCCCAAACTCAAGTGGTCTCCAATCGGCGTGTTTTATATGCCGAGGAGTGGTGTCTCAGTGGCTTAGGTTGTGGTTGCAGGGGGCGGTCAGTTCAAGTGGCCTCATGGACAGTTGCGGCTGTGCGGACGCCGGTATGCCCAAGCTGTTGGTCGTTATTCGTAAGAATTAGACGATGGGAACTCCGAGTAGTAGATGTTGAAATGAGATAGGTTCTATGGGATAAGAAGCCTTATTGAGTAAATTTTCGACTCTGGTTTCTCGGGTCGTCGCCAGACGCAGACGGAAAGCGAATGTGAGAACAAAAAACAGTTAGAATCACGAATACAAATAAAGTCGATACCTGACTGGCGTTTGTGCCGGTAGGCGGCCGCCGTGTGTGTCAGTCTGATCTGATTGACTATTTTCTCTTCAATTATCCTTGAGGCATCCAAATCGATATGCCGGTCGATGCATGATTCATGCGAGTGCATTGTCTCGAGGACCCCTCGACCTTTCTTGAAAGGGCAGACAGCGGCAATGTGAGCTTTGTCTCAAGCAAAAGTGTGCCCGGTGCCCACGGTATGCATGGCTACTTGGTACAGATGGTTTCGTCTCTTTACTGCCAACTAGGGTTCATGGCTGCGTGTTGAGGCACATTTTCCAGTCTAAGCACAACAAACGACAGCAAATGCACCACACGGGATCTTGTAGACGACCTGTTTCTTTTTCAGCTGTCTAACCCTATCCTTAGGGTGCACTAGCTGAGAGTGCAAAGTAGTCGGAGGTTTATATGCCACTCAAATCTGGTGCCTCCTTCAGTGTCTTCCGACGAGTTCAGACACATTTTTAATACGAGTAAGAGTTCGCCAAGTGATTAGCTCAGACGTCTGATTGGAACTATTCGGTTCCTTCTCCTTGATTCCTACTGCCTCTTGCATCTGCGTACAAAATCCTAATGGTGCCCATTTTGTGAAAATAATTGAAAGAAGTAATTCATTTCGACTTGATAGCCTACTTCATCGGAAAAATGTGTTTTACTCGAATAAGCAGATTGTTGACAGAACTCCGTTTGTGAGAAATGGGCTGGTCGTTATTATACGGTAGGATGATTTCGGCGTAAGTCTCTTTCATGTAAACGGATATGCATAACGTCCCGTTGGCCTTTCGCCGCACGAGAACATCCAGAAATAAGATTTTGCTATGAGCCTCCTCTTCAAGTGTGAATTTATATAAATATACACTAAAGATTTTCCCGCGGGTAGCGCCATGTGTCCATGGCATATTGCACCGCGTTTGTTCCAGGAATAGGTGAAACGAACGAGGCTTTGTGATTCTTTCAGATTATGACAGATTCTTTACGCAATCCACCAATTTTGCCGCCCGTTGCTTCACTTGCTCCACGGAACCACCGTTTTCGTTCATCCAGGACATCCGTCCAGGTATACAAATCTCCAAATGCGGTCTAGCGGACGTACTAAAGATCAATGCGAAGGGCTCAGGAGGAAAGATCATAAAAGCATGTCGGAAGTGGTCTGTTCGACAAACAAATATTCCTAAATCAGAAGTCAGGGAAGGCAGATTGGGTTAGATAACCTAAACTACTGACGAAATGCGTCCACAAAACTCTGTACGCAGTCGCCGCGGGCGCGTTGTCCAAGCAAGTTGTCTTGTCTGTGTCCATCGTCGAGGTCCTCAGATCCAGCGCGTATGTTCGCCTTTCGTTGTCCCCGCTTCCGCCAGCCAATCAGGGGAGGGACGGCGTTGATTGGCTTCGAGCACTCGCGAGGCTAGTGAAAAGCCTCGCGCACCCCAACCGCGGAAGTGTGAGGCGGACATTAGGGCAGCATGACAATGTGGAGTGCAAGGAGACACGAACTGCCCTAAGCACGCCTCGACCAATGCGTGATGTCCGCTGCATTTTTACAGCCCTTCTTCATTGTTCGGAGGTAGACAGTTCGAGGATGACAAAATACCTACATATATATGCTTGTACACTTCTTTTAGTTCGGTACCATCAACGTGATACTGGCGTTCTGGGGGACTTTTCTGACTAGCAACCAAACATAAGACCACACAACTGAGCATTTTGAATATTAGACGCTAAATGGCGGCCCGTTCTGTTAGCTTACCGACATTTTCTTGCAGTCTCTGCGTGTCTTCAGCACACATTAGTGCTTCTTAGGTTTTCATTTCACATGCAAGCACGATGGTACAGAAGTTTATATGAACGAGAAAGAGGAGAGGACCCAAGACCGGACCATGTGATAAACCGCTTTCTGCTAGCACCCATTCGGATGCGGCAGTACCAGCGATTGCACTTTTTAGCTTGGGTGACAGGAAACTTGTAAGCTCTGCACAGGTTGCTCTGGATTCCACATTGCTAAGTATTTTGTAGGCGACACTGCTAAGGCACGGTATCAAGCTCCTTTCTGAAGTCGAAGAAGGTGGCATACACTGGATGACCCTGGTTTGTGAATTTAAGAAATCGACCTATAAATTATAAAAAATGTAGGTCAAACTAGTTAGACGATAAATTTCTGAATCCACTACAGAATCTTCTTTGCAGATCGATGAAATAGTGGCAGTTCTCTTTATGTGCGATTGTTGGGGTCAAGTTAACTACGGAACCCGTGACTCGATCTAGACGATCCGATATGTGCCTTCAGCGTATCTCAAGACGTGACTACAACCCTGAAACCTAAATTCTTATCCAGTGGATAAATATTTGGGAGATGGTATTAATGAACTAAAACGGCTATTCGACGACCAAATGCGCATTCTGCAAACGACCGAGGTAGCAATGTTTTCACTTGCGCCGGCGAATTTCAACAATCGAGGGAACATTTTAGTGGGTCGAAGTCAGTCCGCTTAGGTGTTGCCGCAGAAACATATCACTATCAAACAACATACTTAATCTGGCGAGTTTGGTTTTCCTTGATTTTATTAAAAATTGTTACACGTCCATAGGAATAGTAAAAAGCACTCTGCTTAATTTGATGACGCCACTATCCAACGCAACGAATCCCTGCGAACGGGGTTTATAAGTAAATGAAAAATTTAGATTTATTTGAAGATTGGGGGCTGGAGAATGTTAACAGGTTCACCGTACGTATAAACCTCGATTTAGCTCTCGTTCTGGTAAGTCTCCCAAGGAAAAATTCGCGAGCGTTGCGTGGAACTCTGGCATTTATTTTACCTGACGTCTTATGTTCTACACAGAGTGTAAGCTTTAAAACCTCCACGCAACCTCATTTCATAAAAGACAGTCTATCTGAAACGGTTTACAGTGCACACTACCAGAAACGCCTGTAGTATGCTTTTGTCGGTTTGGCATGCTGGCTATCTTTCCCATTTTTCTGGTTGAATTTTCTTTGCAATCAAACTAACGTACGTAAAGTAACCAAAATCCAGACTGCTTACGTGCACAGGCGTTTTATGAAAGAGTTAATTTTCAGGAAAACTGCTCAGTATCCGCGGAGAAAGACCATGCGTTTCTCCTTTCCAAAAGTTGACAATCCTGTCTATACCGATATCTCAGAGCGAATAGTTGCTGTATGTGACAGCGACCGACACTGAAATTTTCATTATCAATATGCTCGGCCTCACTGCACTTTTCACAAGTGACCAAGTGCCCCATCGCGCAATAAATTTATTTCATTCAGTCGGCGTGTAATTGGACGCGCACTTCGGGGATTCTCCTAACTTGTCGACAATGGGTCGTTTTAAGCAGACTAGATAAACATGGTTCCCGTTATTTAGCTGTTTGCTGACGCAAGTTCCAGGGTTTGCAGGAACGTTCTTGTGTCCTTGGGACTCCGGATAGCATGACTGCAGCATCTCAAATAATAACTTCACTACCATTAGCGGCATCTGTGGCTTCAAGCAGAATTCTTACAAATCCCGCTGGGGACATTTTTCTCCAGCTGCTTTCAGGTTTTCCATTATTTCCACAGATTTTACATCCTTCAAGAACTTACATGCATGAAACATCTACCCCTAGAAATTTGTAAGCTTGTTCGGGAATTTGTGTAAGCTTACGAGAGGCTAAAGGAACAGAATTCTCGGCTTCACGTTGAACAATGACGTATGACCCAAACTTGGGACATAATGAGCGACACGATGTCGGTAAACAAGTAAGTTTTAACGGTTTGTCCCAGTTGAGGTTTTACACAGTCGTCTCTTATGGTTTTGCCCCGTTGACTGTACACTGTCTTCAATGTGAGAGACTGCTGTTTAGAATCTACTGCTTTAGTTTGAGCATTTGAAATATACTGTTTGTTGGCTGTCCAATAGATAAAAGAACTCAAAGCAACAAACGGAGATATTCACTGCTGATCGAGAATGTATGAGTTTCCACTACATTTCTCTATTTGTTACACACACCGAACCTGTGTCCAGTTAAGTAGACTTACCGAAAAATATTGCGGTGCCCAAATATTGGCCTTGAGATAGTAAACTGAAACTGAGCACAGTTGACAGCGCGTCACACAAAACCACCGGATCCGCATAAGGTTTTGTTCGCGGAGGATGCCGCGAATAAGTCCTGGCCAGTCTAAACGTAAGATAAAAGAAGCTGTATCTATACACGATTTTTGCCTGCATATTTTGAGTTTCTGTGTGGTCCATAGCGTTCTTGCCATTTTTCCGTTATGTGACCGATCTTTCGCTGATCCCAAGCTTAAGTACTATCCTGGAGGTTAATAAAGTTCTCACCTACATGCTTATCTGATGTCTGGCCGTTTTATCATGTCAAATTTTCAGTAACAGTTTTTGTTGAGATCCTGGCCCCGTTTCGCATATGAGATTATGGTGACACTAAGGTGTCGCCACGAATAATAAATCTTTATATAAAGCTTTAATAAAGCTTTATTTGTTTTCTGTAGTTTTGTCGCTGAAACGCTAATCCTGGTTTGGACATCGTTCGTTGTTTTCTCAAAACGTTTTTATCTTGCATAGAAACCGTTAAGACTTGTCCACAGTTTTCAGTGCGTAAGCAGAAAGTTGTTCGCTGTCACATACGCGAGTGAGGAGTGACAATTTCAGCTAGTCAACTCTCTCGTCCCCGATTTCGGCGGCTGCCTTCTCACAACTCAGTACTATTTTGTAATGTTCGATTTCACGTGATCCCAAAACCAATCTAGTAGAGCTTGTAGTGAACACACATTTTATAAGGTTAATACAGATGTTTTTTTTAAAGCTAACGCGAATGGGCTATTGTCGCTGTCAGTGTTCTCAATCGTTTCTGCCAAAGTCTCTGATACCTTGGAGGACTTTGTTTCCTTGCTGTCCTTGGGATATAGGGGCGAAATCTACCCAGCTGCTACTTGAAATCCTTAAGACGTAGTAGAAATAAGACGTTTGTTCCATACTTTGACGGGGGCTACCATTCATGTGCCTGTTGCTGAAGAGCCGTTATTAAACCCTGGTATAATCTCTTATACCCTGATGCTGACATGATTCGTTCTTTCAGTAGTCACTGGCCTGCATACTCGTCAGTCAATTACACTCTTGCGGCATTGTCACAAAACTGTCTACACCAGCTCTAACTGTCAGGGTGTCACTACTTTCCCTTTAGCTATAGGATGGAGACCATTTTTTTCTGGCATCTGCAGGCCTTTCGGTATCCTGCAGCTTGGCATGCCGGTCTAATTTATGCTGCTCTCCAATGTCTTTGATCTCATATGCAGGCCTTGACGCAATTTCATTGCCGCGAGATATTCCGAGCGTGTATCTCAGCACTGGGACGATTTCTGACTTACCTGCTGCCGTCAAACAACGTTACCCCAACCCCAGATCGGATTTATTGGACTTGAGCTAATTTCGATTGTTGATTTTTTATCGGTTTGAGGCCTGCATGGACCCTGGGGCTTCAGTTCCGGCTTGTCAACAGGACGGACTAATTAACCTCTCAACGATTAGATAAAGCAGAATTCAGAAAACACTAAAGAACCAGCGTCTTCAACATCACTGCGAAAGGTTTTTTAAGCAAATTTTTGAATTACCTGGAATACATGAGCTATTAGAAACCAGACAAGTTTCTGTCCTGTGAGGGACTGTGTGAACTGTCCATCAGTAAGCTGTGATATTTAGCGGCAAAAGGTTGCATGTTTCCTTTGCTTTCTTGATGTTTTAATTGTTTAGTATAAATGCTTTTTCTACGAGACGCTGAAGACGCGATTTACTGATACCTCAAACTATTTAAGGTATATCATTAGCTTCCATCAATAGCAGCATGACATTGACCCATGTTTTTATTCCAGTTGACTTCCTCCTTCCGTAACCTTAAGTATGTGATGGATTAATCCTTTTTACGAGATTCCGCAGTTGCGCGTTAGCTCAGGCTGTCGCAATCAAACAAACACGAATACATCAGCGAGAGAGTACGAATAAGATTTCATAGGAAAACCAAAATGTAGTATCCTGTAATCGGGTTTTGTCAACTTTGCAGTTGACATGTCGGAGCCACGACGCGAAATATAACAGAAATTAATGGGACGGAATTGAGCAGACTAATAAATTAGCGGGACTTAGGTGAAGCAGAATCCCTTTGTCTCCGGGGTTGACTACGCGACGACATCGTTCTCCATCTGCGAAATGACAAATTGTGTGAAAAATCCTTGTTCTTTTCGAGATAGACTTAAATTTAGTGAAAAGGGCTTTGTGATACTGTTCACTATCTCTTCACTGGATCAATCCAAGAGAGTTGTCATTCGAATTCAATTCTGTCGAACTTTATCAAGTTTTTTTAAATAAATGGGCCTTATTGAAGCTACATTTTGATTTTCTAAGGTTTTTGACGGATCTAGCTACTCTTGAGTACATCTCGAATTTTCTTAGCGCTTTCCAAATTAATTTTAGCCTACACACAACTGTTGTAATAAAGTGACAGCAGCCACGTAAGTTTTACACTTTTAACAAGCTATGCCACTTTCTTTCGATTCAGGTCAGTAAAGGACTAATTTGGCTAAGCCGACCTGAAGCAGTGTCTCTTGATCCTTATGGCACCTCTATGTCACCTTTATATGAAATTAAGGCCACCTCATTCTAGTCACTCCGTACTGTTCCAACTTTATTTCCACCAGAAATGGAGCTCTTGATTGCCGCAGGTCACCAAATTTTGATCTCTTCGTCTTTCCCTCTTAGCCGTTCCGCTCCCAAGAACTCGAAGAAGTCGACTCGTTGACTCTCTTTCTCGTGTTGATGACCGGCAGCCTAACGGCCCCAGGGAGTCCGTTCATCTACGAGAATCGCAAACATCGTTCCACTTATCTGAAGGTACACCATCCTCAGCATCGATTGGGCTCCAACAGGAGTCGGCAGTTCAACGCCTGGAATCTGCAGCGACAAACTTGGCGAAAGTAATCGAGATGGTGATAAACTTTGAGGTTCGTATCTGTAAGGACTGCCGTTGTCCCCCTGGTAACCTCCCTCCAGTTCATGCTTGTAGTCAGATGACATTCTCATGCACATAAATGAGTTAATTTCTTTCTCGTTTTGTGTCTCATCCAGAATGACGCCACCGCCGCGGCCAACAGTGTTCAAAAGTTGACACGGCTTCTGGACTCTGACAGTTCTCCTGAAAATCAGTATAGTGCCTGTGCTATACTTCACAAACTTGCCCAAAAGCAGGCTTCGCGCAACGGGTTAGCCGTTTTCCCCCAAGTAAGTTGACATGCATGCGAATACACCACCCACCTTTCCTTGTCAGGGTTTCCTGAACTGTCTTACTGACACGTTCATCTTTCGCACACAAGGAATGCCTTTCTCATTGTCAGAACAGCCTTTTAGGTTTCGCGAATCTGAATGGGGAGTTTATTAGATAGAAATGATGTGAACCGATCCATCCTAATTGCATGACGAAAATGAGCATTTCAATTCGGTTTCGAACCTGTGTTTATTGCCCAAGCAGGCACTCCCATGGCGACCAGCAATCGGTAATTGGTGAGCGCTTGATGCCAAAGACAAGGACCCCGGAATGGTCGTTTCTGGCTTATCTCCCACCGTCAGTCAGTGACACCGCAGGTTACACACTTCCGATTCGAACGACATGCAGGACGGCGGCAGTCCAGAGATTGAACACTCGGTTTGAATTCCGGAAGTTATCGCTTGGACACCGTGCGACAGATGTTTGTTCATTGTCTGCTGCTGCCGATTCAACTGTATTAGAGCAGGCCAGAGATTTTAAGTGCTTAAAACCCAAGGAGCGTATCGTTCGCTCTTCTGTCTTAAGAAATGCATTTTGTACGCAAAACTCGTACATTTTCTTACAATCTATTCTCCGTAGAGATTTGGGTTGCGTGATGATTTTGAGAGTAGAACTTTATGCTTTTTGTAGTGTCACAGAAGTCGTGTGGGTTTTTTTTGTTACTAACTGTGGCTTTCCTCTTGTTAACTCAACGGCTGGCACCCACTTCCACTTACATGGACCGTCTGTTCTTGGTTGGGGGGTATTTTCTTTCAGTCTCTCGTAGGCTATTTGAATTACAGTTCGCCCGAATTTTCGTATCCTGGGATTTTTTAAACAGTTATCATTTCATGACACAACCCATGGAGTTAATAAACTCACGCCATCGTAAAACATATGTCCTAGGATATCCGTGGCCTAGACTGGTACAGTTCCTGTCTGTAAAGGACCGAATAACTGACACGTAACTTCTCTGCCTAGCCAATCAACGCGTGTCCTTCTATAGGGCCGTTGGCGTTCTGACCTTAGCAACGCGAGGTCAGGGCCAGCTCAACCGTGTGATACCAGTACCTTAACAAAGGTTCGATGAACATTGGAACCACCGAAAAGGCCATATGGTAACAGCTAAAGGCGACTGACCCCCTAAACTACAGTGCGTGACCGATCTCATGAAATTTTGGCCAAAATTCTGGAATGCCTTTCCGATTAGGAAGAATTACTTAAGTGGGGTTGTTATACTGATCATCATGCAGCATCACCCTATAACATTTCGGACTAGCCAGGATGTCGGCTTTAGAATGTACTTCTTTTTAACCTCCTGTAGAGACCACACTCGGTACAAAATTACTACTTAAGTAGCATGCATTTATCCTATTGATTTTCGATAGTCTTATAAATCCAAGTATTTTTTGTAGAAAACATGCACAAAAATATGCTTTCTGTTGTTCATTTGGTAGGAAATCACGTCGCCTTTATAGGTTATGCCCACAGAAAGGGTGTATTATTGTTCTTAAAAGTCTCCCAATTCCTAATTAATTTTCAGCCTGATCTGCCATTGCATCAGCGTTTAGCAATTTCAGTCTACAAGGTCCACGCTTCCTGCGTAAGGAAAATCATATATTCCTCTATGTCTCTAAGAAGATATCACATAGAGTTCATGAAAGTTTGCAATCCATCCGGACTGTGTTGTACATTTAATGATGAGCATTCGTAACCGGACATGTGCGGTCTCGCATGCATGAACATCGCACGGTCTTAAAAATCTCATAATAAGAAACTTTTTTAAAATCTAAATATACACTTTCTTCGGGCATAAATATGAAGACAATGTGATTTCCTACCAAATGAGCAAATGAAAGCATATTTTTGTGCATGTTTTCTATAAAATATATTTGAATTTATAAGACCATCGAAAATCAATAGGAAAAATGCATGCTACACAAGTAGTAATTTTATACTGAGTATGGTTCCACAAGAGGTAAAAAAGAAGCGCATTCAAAAGCCGACACCCTGGCGAGTCCGAAATGTTATAGCGTGATACTGCATGATGATCAGTATAACAACCCCATTTAAGTAATCCTTCCTAATCGGAAAGGCATTCCTGAATTTTGGCCAACATTTCGTGATATCGGTTGCGCACTGTAAGACATCTTGACGAGCTGACTTTCCTTCCGTAATACTTTTTGTTCTCCTAACCACTACACAAGAACGGCATTCCTTGACTGTCGCCTTTGATATTTGATGTTGCATAAATCTGGTTGCTCCAATTCTTGGCCTACTGGACGTCCTTCGAGACAAACCGCATGTGGCTGTGACCCTTTTGCTCTGCGATCGCGAATTCTAGGATGACGGAATCCAGGGCGAATAAAAGCTCGTAGGGCTCGACAGATGCTCTCCACAACCGTTTCTGGCTTTATCCTCAACCAGCTAACCGTAAGTCACCTACAGACCAGAGAGGTCGGAGGCTCCGAACTTGGGTCCGTTTGTTCATTAGGCTTCAAACTACCGGTTGAGTTGTTCCATCAGGAATGAGCGACCGTACCCGTACAGCGTCTGCCGGTCTAACCTGACTAATTAAAGGAGGTGGGGGGGGGGGGCTGGGATGCGCTCGATTTTTGTCCCTACCTCACCGGCTTGTAGCTCTCGCAGACGCCGATATGGGCACGAACAAACTATAAGCAGGGACAGTTCGACGGGCATGGTCGTTTCGGCCGCGTTCACCGTCATTAGACAGGTTGTGACAGCCTGAGATTTGGATCCGGGTCCAGCTTCCTGGTGGGTTTAGCACTGCACCCTGCGTCGTGAGAATGTCGAATGCTTGCCCAGAATTGGTAAACGGAGGACCGCTGTTACCTTGTAATACCGGCTGCTGTGTCTGGAGACTGAGTTGGAATTGACCGGATTCCGGCAAACGCTAATGTGGCTTTGATTTGCAGAAACTATTCTCTCTCTCTCTCTCTCTCCTATCAGGCTTTTTCGTCTGCCTGTTTTCGAACTTGATTTCACTTGGCGTGCAGTGACATTCGGTTAATCTATGAGGTCAAAGGGGGGGGGGCTATCATAGCGGGCGATGTAACTCATGAAATGTCACGAAATTCACACTAAATACCCTGAAACGCACAGGCGGCCCACCCCGTTCTCCAAAAGTTTTCCTGCGCCAAAGAAACGATCGATCTTCAAAAAAAGACATTGTCTAACTTATCAGTCGTTATTTGTTAGCGAGGAGATGAACTTTCTTTTTTTTCAGAAGACCATTCGGCGAGTATGCGCGCGCTTTCGATAAATTCTTGTCGGGCTTTTTTTTTTACCAAAAACCAACAATTTGAAAAGGAGTATAGTACAGGCCACTTATTTAAGGCTGCACTCAACGGAGAAGGAGGGTGGACAAAAAGAAGAAAAGAATGAGGAATACTAACAAATATAAAATATTGGCGTTTAATTTGTTGTCCTTTTGTGCTCAACGCGCTAGTCTGTCTGGCGGACACAGAAACTCCCAAGTTGTATACGATGGACTGACCTGGGTAATTAATAGGCAGAAAATCCGACTTTTGCTGCATTGGAAAGCGTTCACTTGCCTTTTCCTAAGTTCTTTCGATTAACGCAAAGGGGGCTTCGATCGGATTGAAGTCGTGAGCGTTAGTAGAAGCAGTAGACAGGAGCATGATTATACAGCGTTGTGGCCTCTATTCGCCGTCGGTAAGTGCTGTTTTAACCGATGGCATCCTTACTGATGTCGACGAACATCCTACTGTCAGTTTGTACCTCTTTTTGATTGTTTTTTTTTTCACGCAACGGGATGGCCATTCAAACCATCGGGTGTCGGCAGTTCTTGAAAGCTGCAATTGGTCAAGTACATTCTTTTGGTAGATTCTTCCACATATATCTGTCTTGGTTGACTTCGTAGGTCTGTCTAAAAACAGGACTTGACAGTTCGATTGTCGATTCTGACAATGTCCACCGTGTGCCCCACAGCGTGATGGGCGCAGGAACGGTGACTTCCGCGTCAGTTGATGGTAGACTTGTATCACATCTACCGCCCTCTTTCATTACTTACCTGTGCCGCCTGTCCAGACAGGATAAAGGCATAAACCATAACTCGGCTATTTTCGACGCCAATATCTGTAGCATCCTAATTGTGTTTTGTCACCGTCATCCACTTAATGGTGTATCTTTTTGTGGTTAGTAATGGGACATGAACCCTGTTCTCTCCATCAGAGCTAGCATGTTAATTCTTTAATGTTCCTGATTACCTCCTAACTAGCGCGTGTTTTCACTGCGCATAAGATCCATCTGAAAAGTGGGCTTTATAACCACCCTGCATATTTTGACCGTCTGCCTCCACGTTGCACTTCAAGTGCCTCATCGGAGTCATCCGTAGCTCTCCCGCAGAACTTTGCTCCGCTCTGGAGGCCCTGGAGTTGCCCGGTTGCGAATGGTGCTTTAGTTGGGAATGCCTTTCCATATGTCTGTTTTCGAACTTGAATTCACTTGGCGTGCAGTGACCCTCGATAGGTTCTGCAATTAGCAATTTGCTATAATTTGAAATACTGAAAATGCTTGCTAACCCCTTTGGCCACTAATTTCCGTATAGGTTGAAGGTCGTTTGTCGACAGAACCTGCTCTGACGTCTTTATTACACTGAGACAGAGAAAAGTGACAGCGTATCGCGAGTGCTCCTTTTGTGTTTTTGTTTACCTTTCTCAATCCTCAGTGCGGCCTCTGCAACAATTTGTTCACGGCCTTTTGTGGCAGAATACCTACGATTCTTTTATTAGAATTTTCACGGCTGAATCCGCTTTGCGTTTCTTGGCAAAATGTGGATTCAAATGCTCGTCCTCGTCTGGTTCTCTTGAACGCGAAATTCGATTCCCTGGTTCCAGAAGAGAATTAGCATACATTTTTCTCGCTTATAGTGATGTTCTTCTAGAACAAAAAGTCCACAAGTAAGCGACTTTGGTCTTGACGGCATGGGAAATTACTTGAATGCGAGGGGGCCGTCCGCCTTTACCTTAACTGTCCAGTTTTCTTTTGTGAGACAGCTCCGAAACAAATTCCTCCTCAGAAAAGGGCCTTTTTTCTCCCCAGATTAGTCTAACGGACAACAATGACAACAACTTCGATTGTGACATTTGACAAGTTGTGTCAACTACCGCTAGTTTAGGATCAGGGCATGACGGGGGGGGGGTGCGCGCCTATAACAAATTCCACACATGGGGCATGTGGTGGCACGCCTCGCTGCAGGCTCATTTCACGTCAGCAACATGCGCTCGTCCCTGCCGCCAGCCCTCTTGGCACCGGGCTCATGTAGGCGAGTGAAGAGAGAGTTCGATAGATGCATCGCAAGTGCACTATCGCCATAAGCTAACTCACGCGAAAGTCACCGTCCCTGAGCCCACAATGCACACGGTGGACATCATCGGAATCGACGGTCGGACTGTCAAGTATGAGAATGACAAGACCTACGGGAACACCTAAATTTATAGTGCATTTTCAAGTTGATAAATCTCTACTGTCCCCAACTTTCTGTTTATTTCAGCCTCATAAATGGGGTAATCAATTTGTCAGACCTGGGACTTTTGAATTCATAGATGGATTTGCGGCGCCGGGTTCATCTAAGTAGCCTCGGTAGATTTTACAATCGTCTGTTTATTGCCCAGACGTTTTCCGAGAAAGCCCGAGCGACAACCGTAGAGTTTCGGCAATACTATTCTTGACTAATGTTATGCGGAAGCGGTGTTTCAGTAGTCTCGTCCGCCATGGGACTCTGGTCTTTAGGTCTCTCAGTGTAGTGATGGGAAATCAATAATGTTTGGGTGATATTCCCGTAGACCAGGAAAACTGAAGTAGCCACATTCTAGCTTATTTCTCCGTCGTGTCTTGGGGTCCTTCTTGTAGTTGTACTAGCCAGTCATACCCGATCACAACCGACAGGACAACGGACCCCTGGCTCAATGGTAGAGCGTCAAACTCCATGACAAAAGATCCCGGGTTCGAATCTCAAGTGATCCACACTTGGGGTTGGGTATGACTGGCTGGTGACGGCTAATAAGCCAGAAATGGCCATTCCGGTCTCCCTTGTCTTTGTCGGTACCATCTCATCTATATCTACTACTAGTCACTGTGCGACTGCCTGCGAGGGTTCTAGTATGAGCCCCAAGGCACAACGGAACGAGTATGTTCCGTAACCTGATCGGTGAGCGCCCACTATCATAATATATATATATATATATATAATGGTAGGGAGCGCTCACCGATCGTTCCTACGGAACTCACTCGTTCCGTTGTGCCTTAAGGGCTCTCTCTCGAGCCCAACCAGCAGCCGCACAGCGGCGCATGATATATAGGCAGGATGGTGTATTAGTGATAGGTAACGACCGAGAGATAGCTATCCGTGTCTGGCCTGTTGCACACTTAAGGAGCTGTCTACGTATTATATCTGTGTGTTTAATGACTCATGACATTTATAACTGCCCCTCAGGTGTTGGAGAGCTTGGTGCGCCTACTCCAGACAACCCACGACATAGAAACCCAGACTGAAGCCTCTCTGGCCCTGCGCCAGTTGTGCAATGCAAAACCAGCCGCCTCAGCCATTGGTCAGTATCTTCCCATTCCCACCCTCGTCCAACTTTTAAGGTAGGCAAGCACTTACTGTTCTATCTTCCCCTCCCTCCCAAAGTGACTATTATCCGGCCTTCTGTTTACTGGCTAGCAGTTTTTTCGCTCTGAAATTTGGTAAAAAACCAACATTTCCTCGTCTGAATGTGCTGTAAAAAAGTCCTGGTATCCTGAAATGGACACGGACCACCAGCCTTAGCAGCCTCACTCAGTGCCCACGGCCGAATACAGTAGGTGGGCTAACTCATAAAATGCCAACCGCACTTCCGAAATGCGTTTTTGTTTCGAAAAGATTAATAAAGTGGGGTTGCGAAATTAATCATCGTGCAGCATTATTCTATGCCAATCGAGTTACTTCAGGATGCCGGCTTTCTTTCCAGTTGCATGCTAAAACTATATTCAGTAAAAAATGACTACCTAATTAGTATGCATTTTTCTCACTGATTTTCGACTACCTTAAAACTCAATTATATTTCACGGAAAACGTGCATAAAAATAGTCATTCTTTTGCTCATTCGGTAGAAAATTACGTCTTCTTCTAATTCCATAGTCGATGAAAGGGTTTAACCCGGTTTGCAAGAACTATTCTAATTCCCGAATAATGTTGGACCTGACCTGCCGTTACACGTGCATTCAGGGCTTCCAAACTACAAGCGTACAAAAAACCATACATTTCTTTGCTGTATTAAGAGGAGACCACATGGGATTCATAAAATTTAGCAGTCAATTTGAGCCATATTGTTAACTTTACAATCCACATTGGTAAATGCAAAGACATGACGTTTTATGAACGGCCATTTCACGGTATTAAAACATCTCACAGCTAGAAACTTTTTTAAAACCAAATTATATCCTTTCTATCGAATGAGCCAAAGAATGAATATTTTTATGCATGTTTCCTATGAAATATAATTGAATATATACGAGAGAAAAATCATGCTACTTAAGTAGTAGTTTTTTACAGAGTACAGCTTTTGCATGCGACCGAAGAGAAGTTGGTTCGAAAGCCAACATCATGAGGTGACTGAATGATTATATAATTATGCTACACAATGATTAATTTTAAAACTCTACTCAGTTAATATTTTCGACACGAAAACGCATTTCGAAATTTCGGTTGATATTTTACCTACTGTAAGTCAGAACCGGGTTAGCCGGACGGAGAACCTTTTCGCTTTCTCGACTATCCAGATAAAAAAAGGTGAAGACCACACGACGCCTGACGCCTGCGGTTTTGAGTAGTCATAAGCGGTCGCCCAATGACCCGACTTTAATCACTTTTCGGCAAAGTTGACAGGGCGTGAAACTAGGCCTCGGCCATTAGGGCCTCAAGCTCCTGAGCAAATGAGTCCCAAGTCTCCCCCATCTCTGGGTGGTCCATCTTCATTAGCAATAAAGGTGTGGTGTGCCGAGAAACCCTAAACTAGCTTCATCACGGAGGTTACCGCCCTTTCTGAGCGATTTTTGAAGTCGACTGTCTTGGTCAGGCGATGCCTGCCGAGCGGGGTCTTTTTTTCTCAAAGAGCTTCTTCAACTTCCTCATGCCGCGTGGGGCAGCTTATGGCCTTAATGGCGATCTGTAACGCAGTTGTCAGTGTTTGTTGTGGAAAAGGGGATGTGGTGGTTTGCCTACGTGCAGGTTTTCGCCGTGCCAACTATCTACGTTCTCTCCCGCCTCCGATCGATACCGGGTGGGGAGGAGGAGGAGGAGGAGTAGAGAGTGCGGAAGACGCTGTGCAAGTCTACCACTACTGTAAACTAATTCACGCGCGATTCACCATCCCTGCTCCCACCCTGCCGTGGAGCACGCGGTGGGCTTTGCCGGAAACGACGGTCGAAGTATTGGTTAGATGTGGTTTGGTAGCCCCACCTGATGGACACAATACTGTTGGGGTTATGGTTATGGGTTAGGCGTTAGGGTTAGGGGTTAGGTCAGGCATTTCTCAACCATTCAAAATACAACCGCGCATTCCCAATAGCTTTGCTTTTGCATACAACTACTTGACGTCGTCGCCTTTGCGTTCCCCAGTCCCACCCCTAAAAAAACCCAATTACTTCCGGTCCCGTATTAGAGGTGACTGGGGTTTGCTTACTCCAGGTGTGGCCGTGTAACCACATCCGGCCGAAATATCATCTAGTACCGTGTTTTAATTACTTTCTTTAGGTCAAAAATCCATAAAAAGAAGCGCTTCGTCGGCCGGTTGAACGTTTTGGGCACAATAGGGTCAACAGCAGGGATGTTCCTTCTAAGTTTTCGGGACTGAGAACAATTAAGATGTCGAGTTTGGACAAGGTCCGCATATGACATGTGTATTGGAACGTGGCAACCTTAGGGAACAAGTTTCTGGTATGAAAGACTAGATTAGATGACTGCACATGTTTATGTGTACATGCTGTACGATCCCAGTCGAAAATGCAGACCGAAATCCAAGCAAATGAAGGTCTCGTATTCATCACAGAATTGACATTAAAGGAGGTTTTTGAGGACTTTTTACTGGTAGGTTTGTAAGTCAGAGGACAGACGCTGAAATTCCCCCCAAGAAGATGGTCCAAGCGTTGTTCGCCGTCGAGGTCCGATGATGCGGATTTGGCCTAACTTGTGGACTAAACTACAGTACCTGTGCTAACTCATGAAATGTCACGAATTAACACGGGTTAACGACTTTAACGCAAAATCGGTAAACACTACGGCTCCCAAAGTCTGATAGCGGAAAATAAACGATGTGTCAAAGAAATAAAGCAAAGTTTGGTTAAGGAAATATTATTTACTGAGATAAAAATAAATAATTTTCGACAAAAGTCACATTTTCGAGAAACGCCTATATTACAACCAAGTTAATAAAGGCTACGTATGAGGACGTATAAAGGAGGAGGGCGCATAAAAGGTCAAAAATAATTAAGGACAGAAACAGATACAAAAAATTAGTACTTTGTAGATTGTCCATTCGAAAGTTTATTAAAAAATTTCGTCCTTTTATTAATCTTCTTAAACAGATTAATAAGGTAACACAAAGAATTTCCATCCGAAAGCTTTAATAGCGTAGGAAACTGCTTGAATATCAGGAATCCTCCGATTTCGCCTAAATTCGGCCCGTTTTCTATTTAATATACAGATCCGTATCAAACTTTCCTTCAGAAAACGGTCTTTTCGTCCTTATTTCAACTAAATAAACACAAATAAGGACACCAAAAATACGCTACATTTTCCACTATAATTTTGACCTCGGCATTTCATGAGTTAGCACAGGTACTGTAACTTCGAAATGACCGACTGCGCAGCATCTAGCACACTCCCCCCCCCCAACCATGTCGCGCGTATATGGTGCGCGTGAGCAGTCTGTTTAGTTTTGCTCGTCATTGCTCCCAAGTCAGCCCCCCCTCGCATTGACTCTGTCTTGCGATGGAACCCAGGAGGATGTGGGGGAGGCGGCGGTGCGACAGACGCTGCGCAAGCCCACTATCGTCACAAACTAATTCACGCGTAAGTCATTGTCCCTGCTCCTGTCTTGTTATAAAGCACACGGCGGACATAGTCGAAATCGACGGTCGAACTGTTGTGTTGTGCCCCTAAAACCGGCAGATGCGCTAGACCAGCACGAGGACTACATCGGATTGTGACAGGCTCTAACGGGAATGCCAGCGTTCGGAGTGCGGTGGCTGGCCCATTTGCAGTTTCACGCCGCCGCGCCAATTGAGATCACTGTTATTGAAAATCTTTGTCAAGAGTTGTGAACCAGAGGGTGTGGTGGGACGTCTAGGTGCGAGTTTACGCTGTGCCAGCCACCTGCGGCCTCCCCCCGCCTCCGGTCTTGACGTTGTCATGATACCGGACCCATGTCGGGGAGGAGGAGGAAGAGAAGGGAGTGTGGCAGATGCTGTGCAAGCCTACTACCACTGTAAACTAATTCACGCACAAGTCACCGTCCCTGCTTTTATGCTGCTATGGAGCACAAGGGCATCGTCGACAACGACGGTCAGACTCTCGTGTGACTGCTGAAGTTACTTGCAATGTAGACGATACGCTACCGTTTGACTTGCACGCACAGACAATATAGGGTTATTTTGTAGAGGATTTTAGTTTTAACTCTAAGTGCTTATGCAAACTTTCAGCCCAACAGCAGTGCTCTAGGTGCACATGCTACTTCCGGAAGTCAGCGAAGAAGTCACACTGAGGACGCTGGATGGCCGGATATTTTGACTGTCGTAGACGGAGCGCATGGCTCGAACTTGAGCATTAGCTGTGAAACAGACTTGTGCTGCAGCCGACCTACTCTATTCAGATAGTAAAGCAAAGTCGAGAGACGTGGAGATTGGCGTGACCACGACGACCGACGAGGCGGAAGGGCCCGTCTACGCGTGCCACACACATTGTAACAGGTTTCATTCAGACTCTCAGATCCCATGTGTACCAGAGTGCCGTAAAGGACACGCTAAGCAGGGGCTATTGCAGCCAGGCACTGAATTCTGATTAGGAGGATGGTAAACCCTCTTGTGGTCGAGCATGACCTCGTCTCCCATGCTCTTTAAGTAACCACATAGGTCCAGTGTGCCAGTCTCGACTCAAGACTTCAGTGTGTCGCGCGGTCCTCGTAATGCATTGGGAACTCTTCTCATGGAAGCACAACGGCAGAAATCTGTTCTTGAGGTGAGACTGACGGCGATTGCTCCCTCATCGAAGTACTTGATCGTGGCTGAGTTGTCTGCATGATAAAACTGCTTAATGTGGGCGAGATTAGACTCTCCCAAATGAGACGCACGTCTGGACCCTGCGATCCAATCCTCAAGTTTTGGGCTTTCTCTGACATCTTTTTGCAGAGGTTTGTGACTGCATCGATGACCTAGCCTTTGTACGAACTATAGATTCCGGCTCTTAGCTAATTAGGCCACATTATAAAATAAACGTGAGTAAATAAAGATACTTTACAGAGGGACCGCAATACTGATAAACACACGATGTATTCTCGAATATGTTCGCACTGTGCCGTATGCTGACGCGATAATGATGAGTTTCCCTGTTTTTCAGGACAGTCTTGGGGAAAGTCACTTCATCGCATATGTTTTTCAACCCTCTTGATTGAATATAATTTGTTCCGTACCTTTTTTGGCGTAGGCTAACGGAAGCTTCACTTGTTACTACCTACTTCACGGTGAACGATGCCTTCTTTCAATCTTGCATTCGAAATCGATGGAAACACCATTTTTGCTAAAGTGATGTATAGGCAGACCACTTTGCACGCTTTATCGACTTCATCACGTCCATCATCAGCGGATGAGACGACTAACAACCTGCCCTTTCTTCTCTATCAGCCACCCCACCGAGACAATCATGCTCACTGCCCTATCCATCCTGCACAAGATGATGCTCTACCTGCCCGAGCAGTCGCGACCAGAAGTGCGAAACTGTGGAGGTCCCATTCACTTGACCGCACTCTTTTCTACAGAATACATTTCCGACCCCAGTTGGCTCGTCGTATGCTGCGACGCCATCCGTATGACGGCCTATGAAGATGAGGAGACCAAGGTTAGTGTTTTTGCGGTGTGCCCCCCTGGGCCGTTGGTGCTTCCTCCTCCTCCTCCT
>CACRXP010000049.1:158211-175263 GCA_902702965.1 Spirometra erinaceieuropaei | reverse complement strand
CCTCCTCCTCGTCCTCGTTCTCCCTCCACCTCCACCTCCTCCTCCTCATCCTCCCCCCTCCCC
Source organism: Spirometra erinaceieuropaei (assembly GCA_902702965.1). Classification (NCBI taxonomy): domain Eukaryota; kingdom Metazoa; phylum Platyhelminthes; class Cestoda; order Diphyllobothriidea; family Diphyllobothriidae; genus Spirometra; species Spirometra erinaceieuropaei. Next base: position 175,200 of record CACRXP010000049.1, on the reverse strand, counting down.
CCGCCAGCTCCGCCGTCGTCATTGTCATCGTTTTCTTGATTTCTAGGTTTATATTTCTCCAGTCATTACTATCCATCTTCACACCATCTCCTCCTTCAGTTTTTCTCTTCCCATAGCTGTTTTTTCTTTGCTCTTCCCGGTATTTCTTTTTCTACCATCCGCTTACCGCCTTCTTCTTCAAAGCCATTTTCCAGCGAAAGGCAACCGTACCCCAGGAGATCTGCAAATAGGGTGCAACATATACATATGTGGGTGACCTATTTAGCTTCTGACACCGACCGCCATTGAAGGTGGCTTCATCTTCGCCTGTGCCACGCACACGTTATTCGTTTCTGTCGTCTCCAACATGACAATAGTTTGTCGCGTGTTATTTTGCTAGTAACACTCGTTTCACTAATGTCAGTCACTTCAAACTTTCTAGAAAGATGGGGTTTGCTAGAGTTACAAACATTTGCCATGACGGCCATCCCATCTGTCTCCGTTTCACACTAACTAGCACTACTCTTTTTGACACTGCACACAACCAACGTCAGAATTTCTTACTTAAATCGCTTTGAAGAAGGAGACACGATCGCCGGGACAAGAGCTTTATTAGCCTGACGTTTCGGATTCCTTCTCGAATCCATCATCAGAGACAAAAGAGCAGAAACAGATCTCCTACTTGTGCATCGTTTTCACCCATCTGACTTATTGTTAGACCAAGCTTTGTTCCTGATAATCCGCGTTAGAGTGCATTTGATGGTATTTCAAACGTTCTTCTACTGATAGTTTCGGTACCAGCTCCACATCCACGTCAGGTAGAAATTAGCTCGAGAACTTTATTAAACTGTTTGCCAGAGTAAGTCTCGGGCGCTTCTTTTGTATTTGCTTACGCTTTGCAATTCTCAGTGTATTGACCGCCGGTCCTAATGTGGCCCTTTATGGCACTAAACTCCACCTTTTTGCAAATCAGAACCTTTAAACTGAGGGCGCTCCTCATCTGGTTTCCGCGGACAAAGGACCCGAGCTTCCGCTTCCAAATGGCACTTGATAGAAACTTCTCTTCTGCATCATTGTCGCTCCCCGTCTTTGCAGAACGTGTGCATTCAGGCGACCATGATATACAGCACAGGAAAATACTATCATACATATTCTACTCCCGAAAAGACTTTTTTACGCATCAAATCAGCTAGGGCGGGAAAATCACTCAATTATGATAAACTACTAACAGGCAACCAGTAGTATGTGCGTGGGTTGTACGATATACCACATCTGGCGACACAGCTGCCAGCTAAAAGTCCAGACACGTGTTTCTGTCGCTGCATATCACAGCTGTGAGGTCCGCCAGCGTTCTCCGCGTGCTTTTCCGATAAAAACACCGCTTTTGAAATTGAAACTTTTTAATTTCCTCAGGAAATATTCGCTTGCCTGGAGTAAATTCGTCTATTAGAGGCCTATAAGGCTCAGACCGAAATTTGGTATAAACATTTATGATACATCGTGCAACCTGCGCACATACTACTGGCTGCCTGTTAGTAGTTTGTGAGTATTACGTCGTTGTTCCGCCGTGTCTGATGGACTTCGGCCCAAATATTCATGTCATATTTCCGACAGACTCTATAAGTTGGCGATTGACTTTCGAGGAAATTAAAGACCACACTTTCAAAACTGGAGTGTCCACCAGAAAAACACACAGAGAACGCTGAGGGGCCCACTCATGGGCCAAATTCCTCGCAGCTGTGTCCTGCAGCGACAGAATATCCGCGAAACACGTGTCTGGGCTTTTAACTAGCACCTTTGCCGTCAAGTAGGGTATATCGTGCCATCTATACAATCCCTAAACTGTCGGCTTCTTTTTAACCTAACAACGGCATGCCTCCGGATATCACACGTCCTTGTAATGTGGAGGGCATCTGCGTTCTCATGAAAACCTTTTCAGCAACACTAAAAATTGGCCTTTCTGTAGCGAGGGATTACTTCTCCATGGTATACTGGCTGCCAGACTCTGGCGTGGTAATGCTGACTAGAACTTTAACTTCTTGAGGACTTCGTGGGGTCGTACACTTCGCAATAAATGCATTCCGCTAGTCTGCGTGGCTGATTCAAAATTTCTGCAAAGAACTACCGCTCAGAGCGGATTCGCCAACGCCTGCTTTTCAGCCAACAGCGATAACTTCGAGATGGGCCTGATCAGAATTATGCAAACTGCAAGTAGATTCCCCACTTGCCAAATTTATGCCATACCACTGTATGTCCGCACGGTGCACGTAAAACAACCGCGAGGCAAGCAGTCATCATTAATGAATTTTTATTCGTATTTTATTCTGCACAGGCCGTGTGCATGAGTCGAGAAAAACCTACGGTCCGCGCCCCCCCCCTCCGGCCTACGCGCTCCAGCCTGGCCATTGCTGACCTCTACTTTCCGGTTTTTTTTCCAATCGTCCTCACTATTGCCAGCCATTTTGAAACCGCTTTCAATGTTGCTGATGACCTCAACTCTGTACTATGACGACCTCGGCCTCATTGACTTACCATCTGGTGACAGACCAGGCTAACGTGCGATTGCAATTTATGCTCGCATTGTGGATACGCTGACCTTGTGTCTACTTTCCAAGTGGTGGTTATGGGCGGCTAGCGAAGTTTTCGTCGTTGTGGCTACGGCAATGTCTGACAAGGTGGGGGAGAGAGAAGGTACCTCAGTGACGACGTCGGTTCTGGTGGTGTTTACTAGTGCAGTGTTGACACTGCGGCGAGTCTGAAAGTGTCTTGCGTGACTGATTCGGGGCCTTAAACCCACATTGACAGTGGAGATATTATTATCATTATGGGGGTTGTGCGGTGTTAGTTTCTGCGGTTGTGTCTGCTGTTTGTCCGGCCTGTCGGCTATGTACAAGCGTTGTCCACGTTTCTGGGTTAATTTGTGACCCTGGTAGAGTCGTTTTCTTCACCTCGTCTGTGCGCGACTGTAACGAAGTCTCCCCTTAGAAGAGTATACGCTGACCAGTCGTCCTTGCCCTGTGTGACGGCTCCATTGTAGCTGGCTCTGCTCCACCATGTCATAGATGCTCAGTCCACTTGTCTTCCCGAATACCGGTGTGTTCGGGGTCCTCCCCCCGGCCTGCTACTTTACCCCTTATATCTTTTGGTGGAAGTTGTTGATTTTTTCACTCAACCTTACCAGGCCATTGAGGTCTCTGCATCACACAGTAGTGCTATCAAGATTATAACATCGTATATGTCTGTTTTCTGTTCTGCGTTGGATGCTGCGATAAGTCCAGACCGATTACTTTGGCCCGCCAAGAACTTTGCTGGTCTGTTGGTCGGGGCCGCGATCTCGTCGTAGCTGTTGACGGTTCGTGAGAGGGTGTTACCCAGGCAAGAAAACAGGCTTACTGTTGTGAGATTATTGCCCCCATCCTACCATTACCGTAGGTCCGTTGCGTCCGCCAGCTGCGCCGGTTAGCTCATGGCAACAGTTTTTGCGGATTGATGGTTAGTCGGAAGTCCAATTGCTTGAACAGAGTGTACAACTGTTGCGAATGTCCGCATTTCCAAAAAGAGTCTGTCACTCCCACAGGAAAGCATGTGTCCACATTTCCTGCTGAATACCAGAAAAACGCCGTCGACAGCGCCTGGTCATTGGCCGCTGCCTTAGTGCTTCTCTAGAACCGGATTGGTCCATGTTTGCTTAAGGTTGCTCGGTGCTTTGGGAACTTTCATCTCGAAGAGGACTGAAAAGAATGCCAACCAATCCGAACAGGATGCCACAAATACACCCAGTTATCCAATAGGAATGACTTGCCTATTCCAATACATTTTCTCTTGGCCAATCGCGTTTTGCTTTTCTGCCTGTTGGGGTTTGGCAAAACAGACGTGCACGCACTCGGCTTATGTTACGGTAACCACAATTTTGATGGGTTGGCATTGATTCGACACTGATAGTGGTCCTCCCGTGTGTCCTGATGGCGTCCTGGTCGCGGAATCTACGGTTTTATCCAGCTAGGCCACTTTTTTGACACATGAGAGTGGCTTCATTGATGTTGGTGTTTTACGGAGAGGCGAAATAATTAGGGATGATCCCATTGCGACGTATACGCAGAACTCCGACAACTACGTTCTGAGTCTTCAACGCACGTTCGCAGTGTGCGGGCGTATTTCTTGGAACCGGTTCATTAGTGGCGTTGGTTCTCGGAAGTCAAGTGTTTTGTGCCTGAAGTCGACCTTGAAGTTTTCGGGGCTGGGCACCGGGAAAGTGGACCCCCTTTTTACAGGGGTGACCTTGCCTTAAATTCCGGGGGTTTGGTTGGTGTTAGGTAAAGTGAGTCACTGTTGGGTTATGGTGGTTAGAGCACGTAAACAGTTATCCCCCTCCCCCTCTGGAATTTAGCTAAGGATCACCTGTAGTATAGGAGCAATCGATATTCCTCCATGCGGCATTTTTCTGCTCCAAATGCAACAGTAAATCGCAATGGCTGCCAACTCTGTCCACATATTCCCCCTTTTCCTTGATTGATTTTGTGACTTCAGCGGTTTCTCCACTATGTTCTCATCAGGTAGCGTTCGGCCTGCTTTGATGACGGGTACCTATGGCAGCTTCACTACAAAAGCCCCGCTTTGATTGGCGCTTTTTATCAATCTTTGGGATTTGGCTGCTTCGCCAAAGTCGAATCTCCAACGGTCAAGGAGGTCAGCTCAACTTTGATCGTCTAATGACAGAAGTCAGAGATCAGTAAGAGCTGAGTTCTTCTGTACACAGGGCAGGTTACCGTAGCTTGGCAGTTTGCTTGTGAATCAGAGCAAGGTGTCCGTTCGGGAGTGCGGAAGTAGCGGTGTGTTATTTGTGCGTGTCTGACATGTTCGTGCCTGCATACGAAAATGATTGGACGAGTGTTAGGCATTTGATTGGCTGCTCAATGGGCTGCCTCGCGGGCGCATGATCAGGAAGCAGGAAGGGTCAGGGTCAGAGCGAGTGTGACAAGCCACACCGACCGGTGACGCTTGGTCGTGGGCGCGCAGCCGTGACTCAGCAGAGCTGGAGAAGAGACGTCTCCTGTCAAAGCCATTTGGGTGGCTATGCGTTAGCGGCATGCATGCAGGTTGGCACTGTTGTCGCAGCGGTTGCCGACTGACAGCCAGAAGTTGGAATATGGGGTACTGGGGCGGCTTCTACAAGTCTTCCTCAAAGAACGCTGTGCACGTCAGTTGATGTCGTGATCTGGATATCCAAGTCCGCTCTTGTTTCTTTACTTTTACTCTTCGTGAAGTATTCATATTGACCCAACTGTGAAAAACTCGGCGCCTCCGTGGGATTCGAACTCACGCAGTAAAGGAAAGCTTTTAGTACAGCCAACGCTCTAACCACTTGAGCTATGAGGCCCCGCCGGACGACGGGTCAAGTTACCGGCCCAACCTACTGCAACGTCTAGAATCCACCAATATGAATTCTTAAAAATCTGCCAAAACATCTATGAATCTTCTTGTGGTGTTGCCGTCAAAGCAATGAATTATAAATTTTGTCTTCCATGTTAATGCTTCTCCAAATAATATTTTCGAGAGTCCCGTATATGCCACAGTTGATGCTGATTGCTGAGTGACAATTAGGTCCACTGTCTTAAGACGTATTCTGAAGTGGTGTAGGTCTTACCGCCTACCCGCTCGTCTAGGGCGTCATCTGTTCTCGGGGTGCGTACGGCTAGTACTGAATAATTTTCACCGGCTTGACAGTTTATATCGAAGCCTGGTCGACCCTCACGACGGGGTTCCATCAACACTGCGGACAAGAAAGTGAAGAGAACGCAACCTTGCCTCAACCCGTTTGCCACGCGTCCTATCCTGCTATCGTGATGCGGCATAACTGTCATCGTTGACCGCTCAAAGAATCTAACTCTCATTACATTCCAGAGATTTCCACAGCTAACAGTTTCGGTCAGATCAATAATGGTGGCATAGAGGCCGATCCTCACATCTTGACACTTTTTGCTGCGATTGCCGGGCTGCTAAGGTCTGATCGATAGTTCTGCGATTTCTCCGGAAACGACAATTGGCCCCTGGAAGACGCCGCTGCTCAGAGTACAGACTAAGGCGATCGAATAGAATTGGGGAGACTTAGCGAGCAGTACTGAGAATGCAAATCCGCTGGTTATCATCGCGGATTTTTGGGCCTTCTTTTCGCCTGTAGTGATGGTTGTAGGATTTGTCCTCGTCTCCACTGCTTATTGATCGGGGGAAACTCTATTCGTGGATACATACCTCGCCACTTTTCAGGCCAGACTTTAGTCATCACGGACGAAGCATTTTCCGCAGCTGTTCCTGATGGGCGTGCTGATTGCTTGATTTATTAAGTTCCGTCAGATGATCGCCGGCCCTTCGCTGGCGACCTTCCTAGCCATTACGACAGTGATTTGGATATTTTCGGCCTTGGTACCATCCTTCTGTGCTTTTCTTGTCTAAACATTAACTCCCATCCCCATCGAGGCAGAGCCTGCAGTTTTGTTGGTAGCTCAGGGTGATTGTGCATACTAATAGATTCTTCGCAGAACTACAACTTAGACAGCGTTTTTCCCACATGCCTATGTCTCCTTGGTCGGAGATCCCGAACAAGTGAAGCTCGTGTTCAGGCAACCGAGTCACTTTGATTCGTCCTCCACTGAAGTAGAACGTTTACCTACGATAGACTAGAAGGATTTCAGTGCAGTTTATGAAGTCGCTTTCCTCGGGGCGCTACTTATTTATGTGATCCGCCCTCGAACTTTCGGATGTCCCTCTACTCTTTTTTGCTGTTGGAATTGTTGTTTTGACGACATGCGTCGCCATGGGGTGAATTGATTTCTGCATTTTTTGTCTTTGATAGTTGATCCTTCTGGACAGTGACCTGCCGACAAAGGTGGTTCACCTCTTCCGGACTGTCCGCAAGGAGAAGCTTCACTACGCCTTGGCACGTCTCGTCAAAGTCCTCAGTGTCTGCACTGAATGCAAACAGGGCCTTGTGGAGGCCGGCGCAGTCCAGGTCTGCCCAAACGTCCTTCTTTTTCCCATGTGATTCGTTTTGTTTTCTAGACGCACTGCTGCGTCGGGTGGCACCACTGCGAGTACCACTGTGCCTGTGATAAACTCGCAACAGCAGTTTCAGCACTCACGTGTTCACACTCTACCCAAGGTCAAAACCACTTCCCTGTAGTATCTGAGACTGAAAATCAACGTGAAACCTTTAAACCTTGACTCAGCGCGATTCCCAGGGGCTAGTCTTCTATGATTATTCTGAAACAGCAGTGGCGACAACCAGCAAGTGGACTGGGGTAACCACTTTCGGTCGTTGTTTTCGCACTGTAAAAGCCGGAGATGTAAACCCAGAATCAGTTGGCCAATCAATTTAACGCTCTGCTAATCGTGCCGTCTCCTCTAATCTGATTGGTGACACTCAAGGTCACTCGGAGATGATGTTCGCCAATCCACCCTGATTGTGGGACTATTATACGAGGCTTCTTTTTGCATTTCAGTTCAAGTTGGTCGCATGGTGACGAGCAGTTAGTAATCAACATTTCCTAACTAAAAAGATAAGGCTGTAGTTTTTAGCTGATTAGTCAGCTTCTGCCAGTTATGCCTTAATTCCGAGCCAAGAAGATCTGGGGCTCGGACCAAAATTAACCAGTTACATCTCATGCGACCACGTACGTGGACTCTGCACCGGAGCTGTTGGGCCAAGCAGGACCCCTGCTGTTCGTCGTTTAGTTGAGCTAGATCGGTGATCACTACCTGCATATGACTCTATCAGGAATTTAGCACCACCAAGCACAAAAAATACGGACGTCGCTTTTCGCTTCTGGCAACAAGGACAGCTTTATTGTTGTTGCCAATCTCTCAGATCTCCGCTCGGCCAAATGGAGTCATCTTAATGCGTCTCTTGCTCGACTGTGCGTTACTTGCACGTCTCAGTCGTTTCCCACCCATACGGTTTCTTAGGCGCTGTGCATGATGGTTTGGAAGACTGTTCTGACCGATACGTTCATTTTTCCCATTTATCATATGGTGACGAAATAGCATTACTTTTGTCGACCGGTCCGTGCCAACAGGACCACTTTCACGCTTGTTTTGTTTACTTGCCTCGTTTGTTCCTCCCTCTCTGCCTGTTTGTCATAGGACTAATAATAATAATAATAATAATAATAATAATAATAATAACAATAATAATAGTCACTGCTGTTGTCATCGCTGTCACTACCACCATTTTCGTCAGTAACGGTACTTATAGTCATGAGTGTCTTAATAGCCTCTGGGATAACAAGGCAGAAGAAAACCATCTTCTTAATCAGATATCTTACTCTTTGTTGACTAGTGCGTCGCAGCACTCACAGGTGGCTGCCGACACGTATTTGCCCTAACGTTCCTGGCTGCAACTTGTGAATTTTTAATCGGCCCCGCCGGTAACTTCATTTTACTTTTTGACTATGCCCCATTTGCCGTACAGAGCTCTTCCGTGCAGGCGCCCACTCCGTCTGTGTGAATGTTGATTCCGTCGTGCGCCCAGACTGTCCTGCGCGACACGTAAACGTTCCACACTCACATACCCTGCCTTCTCCTCACCCCTAACTCACCCAGCACTTGGCTGTGTTACTTTGGGTACAGACTACCCCGTGTCTATTTCTAGGTTAGCCTTACGTGCCTGGCTTACGTGTTTCAGATCCACCTCCGTGCAAACGCGACAAGTTCATTTTCCACAACGCGATCCACCACCACCACCACCACCACCACCACCACCACCACCACCACCACCACCACCACCACCACCACCACCACCATCACCACCATCTCGAGCCTACATTGGGATCATCCATCCGTCCATCTAGGACCACTTCCTGGAACCCCGGCCAGTACTCTCACTTTACTCCTTCATCGCCCACACCGCAGCCCCACGTACAGGGACTGCAGTAGTCTATTCGATCACATACACACAGGGGAGGGGGGGGACGGAAATCAATAAAGTATCCTCTATCACTTCAGCTCACACCGCTTCTCTCCATGCGGTCATAACACATGGGTGTCTTGGGTCGTAGCGCACACATTGGGACCGTTCATCCCTCGCACGCCAACCCCCCCCCCCTACTGTGATGTTTGTCAACATCGGTAATGACGTCTGAGCTGTTATGCTTGCTTGCTTGTGTATGTGTGTTCGCGTGACAGGTGATAGGCGACGACTACGTCACGCCAACCACCAAGCCCAATTCCATCGTCCGTTAGGTAACAGACTCGGATAGACCGCCGGTTTTTGAGGAAAAAGAAGAGCTAATGAGAGAACGATCCAGCCCGCATTCTTCGCTTGCTTCTCCACTACAAACAGCAAAATGCGCCTAAAAGCTATCACGGCACTGACACCCTGATGGAATTCGGCGCGTTTGGAATCGGGCACCAACCTGCTGTTTACCTCTGTTAGCCACGGCCGTCTCCAGTCGTTTTGACGGTGTGTTACCCACTTGAAGATGAGGCTGATTTTTAAAAAGTGAGATAAAATAAACACATTAAGCACAATAAACAGATTCATGCGCAAGTCGCGGCTCTGCTCATTTCGTGGGACAGTTGCGTTGGTCGCCGCATGGGGCGTCCGAACTGCCGTCTGTCTATGCGCGTCAGCTCGCGCAGTTAGCCTCGGCGCTTCTTTGCACTTTTACACTCCCATCTCACTCATTTTCATATTGCGCGAACGTGTGTGCGGGTTTTTTTGAACCAAGTTCTCCATATGCGTAAAAGCCTCTTTTCCTTTTCACACTCTCCCACTGAAAGCGTTCCGACTGGAGGATGTGGTATGCTGGAAAAAGTCTTGCATTATTAGCGTGTTTAGTCATCAGACAGGACCTGATGAACTGCTTTCTGTCTACACAGGCATTGTCCAGCCTACTATCCTCTAGTCACGACAGCCTTGTGCTGGAGGCACTCTGGGGTCTGCGGAACATGAGCGATCAGGCCTTCCACCTGACCGACACAAATGAACTCCTCCGTCTCCTGGTACCACTACTTTCCTCCTCAGTGGAGCATATCGCCATTTGCGCAGCCGGGTGTCTGTGTAATCTGTCCTGCCAGAATTCTCATAACAAGGCCACAGTAGTTGAGCTGGGCAAGTGCTTTTTGCTTCACCAAACGGGTGTCTACTTTTTACTATCAAGTAGCTGTTTTTTAAAGATCGATTTACTCGTTGCAGGTGGCGTGTCGGCCCTCTGCGCATGTATGCGTCGTTTCCTCACTCGCGACGAAGTCACTGAACCTGTTTGTGCTGCACTTCGCAACGTCACGCACAGGAATTCAAGGGCGGAGACGGCCCTACGCCAGGTACTTAACATATTTTCCGGACAAAACTTTTTATAGATCCAAGCGGCTGGTGCTCTGGGCGATGTCGCCGGTCTTCTTAACGCTGAAAGCGATCCCTCACAGTTGCCTCTCGTGAAGGCAGTCGTTGGACTAGTTAGGAATCTTGGGTTAGACCGGGAATGCCGCCACGAACTTCAGTGGGTCCTTCATTCTCTAATTATTGGCTATCTTTCGCCCATACTCTTTAGACCTTCTAACGTTCTGGTATGTTTCTTTTTTATCTAGAAAGATAGGCACCACTGGACGACTTATTCTCATTCTCAAACGAGCCGACGGTGTTTTTGAGGAAGCAAACCGTCAACGGGGTTCCATAGCTTCAAGCTCCTCTGAACTCAGCTACATTGAAGGCGTTCGCCTGGAAGACCTCCTTGAACTCACCATGGTAGCTCTCCAGTCAATGGCAATGCATTCACCAGGACGTTCTGAGCTTATTCAAGCCCCAGATGTCATTTCTTTGATTGTTCGGGTACCGTTGTATATTTTTTCTTTCGGGAACTATTTTACGTACAGGCCAGTGTTTTTACTGCCATAATATGCCTACTTATTTGACCATGGTAGGCATGGTATATACGGATTACGTTTTGGTTAAGTTTAACGAAATGGTCAAACTTGGGATTATAGTTGTGGGCCCACCCAATCCAAATAGCCTCGGGCTGAATGCCTTGGCTCCAATACTGCACGACCCCCCCCCTATTGGTCAGGCGTAGTGTCTAGTGTAGGCGTGGCCACCCGGAATATATGATCTCGTCTCTTCACTGCTAACTGATCATCGTGGTGTAGCTGGAGTTCATATACCAGAAAACATACGGGGAAGGTTGGGAGACCCACTGATGAGCCGAACCCCCCTCAGCTGCGTCATGCAGCGGCACAAGATCGGCGAAACACGCGCGTCTGGGCTTTTAGCTAGTACCTGTGTTGTCAGTATGGTAAATAATTACACAGCTCGCTCTTTTTGTTTGACTACAGGCTCTTATCACTAACTTGTAGATTCAGGAATGCAACCCTGTTTTTGAAAGTCTCCCCATTTTCATTCTTTCAACTCGGGATGCAGGCTACCTCTGTCCCAAAAGTGCAGTTAGCTGGGCTGTTGAGAAGAGAGGGCGGATATCCTATCGGACAGACGCATTTGTCTTGACAATGCATGAGTGCACATGCATGTTAGTCCAGGGGATAAACTTGTTAGTCCAGCAGACGGTGGTCCTCATACCCCTCTCATAAATCCAATTGCTTAATTATGCCTGAAATCTCCGTTCACAGCGCTAGCGCTCTGGTATACCAAGACGAAAAGTGCCAAAGCGACGTTAACAGTACCCTAAGCAACATCACCATCATTATCCCATTGAAGCCGTTTTTCATCCTTGTGCCGTCTCCTGACTGCTATTCCATCTTCTTGCCTTTTTACCAGTATCTGTATGACCAGTCGGAGTACCTTCAACTGGCCTCACTTAGTCTCCTCGGTGAGATCGCGGTGACTTCCGATGGCGCCCGCGCCATTGAAGAACAGGGTGCCGTGGCTCGCATTACGGAACTGGTACAATCAAGCAATTCAGCCATTGGTCGGTATTTCCTTCTTCTGTTTTTTTTCACTTTTCTGCCAGGGCTACTTAAGTAGTCCCTGATTTCTGCAAAAATGCGAGGACTAAATGGCAATTTTACGCTGTCCTTACAGCCACATACAGTGCCACCGTGCTGCATCGCATGGCCCAGTCAAAACCCGTTGACTACCAACGTCGCCTCTCGCAGGAGCTGCGCCATGCACTTTTTGATGGTGGGGTTGTTACCAGTCAGGAGGCTGCTATTTCACGCTCCACACCCTCTGGTGAAACGAATCCTCCGCTGCCGCTGCCACGACGTGCGCCTGCCAGTGAAACCCCGCTTCTCCAACTGCCCGAAGTGCCTCACGATCCCCTTCCGAACGGCCGCGGCCTCGGCAGTCTCCATCTAGACAGCGTAGACGGCCATCGGACCAATCTACTTGCCGCCAAATTCAGGAGTGAGTTCCACTTCCGCCCAACGCCCAGTTAAATGCAGGTTTTCCCGCTTCTAGCCCCAGGTTCTAACGAGCATAATGGGAATTTCGTGGAGGTAATATCCCACATCAGAGATGCATCGGAGGTTTTTATTGGCGTGCCCTATGGGCTTAGTGTTGCTAACTGCTGATGACGTTTATAAGCGAGGGGACATCTTGCTTTGAGACTCAGCTTATGGAATAAACTTCCAGATCTATCCTTCTTATGCAGCAGCCACCTGATTGAAGCTAGCCCCTTCTATCGTTCGTGAGAGGAGGGGGGGGGGGAATCTTCACTGCCTAGTGCTGGAATTTACGGTAGGTGTGCCACCTCATAAAACATTGAGTGAAATTATGAAATAATTCATTGTGACCCAACTGTGAAAAAATCGGTGCCTCGGTGGGATTTGAGCCCACGGCAGCAAGGAGAAGGCTTTAGCACAGCCAACGTTCTAGCCACCTGAGCTACGAGGCCTCACCGGACGACTTGGGGAACAAATATATATATATATATATATATACTTTTCTAGGTTCTTTGGTACAGGTAAAAACATTATTAGTAAATTTTCGACGTCGGTTCCCTGTGTCGTCGTCAGAGTCGAGTAAATGTACAAAAACAGTGAAAATTTCAAACGTGCGCAAAAACCAATACCTCTCTGGCGATTCTGCCAGTAAGCGTCCGTTGCATACATTATTGTGTATCTATTGGTTCTCGTCTCTTCCACTTCCCCTTGAGATTTTTGTACATGACGTCTAACTCAATATGCCTTTTAATGCATAACTCATCTGCGTGCATGGCTTCAAGAAATTCGCGGTCTTTTGGTGGGGCAGACGCCGACGATGCGAGTCCTGTCCCATGCAAAACATGCCCGATATCTCATGTGTGCATGGCCATTTTAGATAGGTGATCTCGCCTCTTAACAGATAACTGGTGTTCGTGGATGATGCGTGTGGAGGTGGACATTCCCGTTTGGCCACAATATATGGCATCGCACACTCCATATGGGATCTTGTAGGCTACTTTCTTTTTTCAGACAGTCAAACCTATCCTTAGGGTGTACAAGCTGACTGCGTAAGGTAGTCGCCGGTCTGTGGGCTACTTGTATCTGGTGTTTCCTCAGGTGTTTTTCAACGAGTTCAGACACGTTTTTGATGTATGTAACATTACACACATCTGTTTATTGCTAAGAAACTTACGTGGAAGTCGTTTCACACTACGAGAGCAATAGCTCAATCTCTCACAAATGGGACGCTGTCAACATCTTGCTTCGCCGAGTAAAAACACATTTTTCTGACGATAAAGGCTACAAAGCGGAACCCAATTATCTCTTTGAATTATTTTCCCGGAATGGTTACCCTGGAGATTTTGTATGTCGATGCATAGAAAAACAAGAGTCAAAGGAGAGGGAACTATATAGCTCCAAGCGGGCGACCAAAACAAATACTCGGTGAACCCTCCCATACATCAAAAATGCGTCTGAACTTGCTCGAAAGACACCTGAGAAAAGACCAAATACAAGTGTCGCACAGACAGGCGATTACGGTAAACCGTTATTTTTTGTTCCCCATCGCCTTTCTCCTAAACTAGCACGTCGAGAAACGGCAACTGGCAATCTTTTTCTTCGTCCATCTGGGAAGATCCTGTTCCGATGTTGCGTGAATTCCCCAACCTTGTCCCCGTCGATGATGACAAATGTGTCATTAACGTACCGTATCGACAATGATGGTCAGTAGTGGTTAAAAGCCAGTGCCTCCAGTTGCTGTAACACTGTTTCACAAATCCAGCTAGATAACGAGGTCGCCGCATCTCAAGGACCCGATCCTCATAAGCCAGAGATCGGGGGTCCTTTACCGGATAGATTGCAATTGTGCTCAAGCCAATTATGTTGGTGAAACTGGAAAACAGTTTCGCACAAGATTGTACGGACACAAGTTGGCTGAAAGATAAACTCTCCTTGGCAGCTGCCCACGCCTCGTCAGGGTACGACTTTGACTTTGAGTGCGTAAGAATATTAGGCCAGTCGGACGACCGAGTTACGCTGCTGCTGCTGCTGCAGGAAACGTGGTACTCGAGTAAGGACTCGATTAATCGACATGTTGGTCTGCGTGAACAAGTGAGTAGCGCAACTGGGGCTCATCCCCGTCAGAGGTGAGCCAAATGTGCGATGAGTTTTAAGTTTTTCATTCTTTAGCAATGGGCTGGCGCGGGAGTTCGGAACATCTATGGGTGTAGAAAAACAATTAACTCCTTAACTGAGTCTAACAGAGGATTCTATGACTGTTCATCATCTGTGCAAATGCGTGTTAATTGCACTTTGTCTCCTCCTCGGAATTGATTGCGCCAATTTGAATTTGTCCTTAACGATCTTGTATGTGGCATCTAGATCGATATGCCGATTGATGCATGCTTCATCGGAGTGCATTGCTTCCAGGAATCCGCGGCCTTTCCTTATTGGGCAGGCTTTAATACCGCGCGTGTTCTCCCTTACAAGTTTGTGCCCAATGTCCAGTGCGTTCATGGCCACCTGAGATAGATAGTCGCGTCTCTACACCGCTAACTAATGTTCATGTATACGAGTTGAAACAGATTTCCCAGTTTGGCCACAGTAGACGGCATCACAACTAGAACATGACTTTTTGTAGACAAGCCTTTTCTTTTAAGGTAGCCAACCCTGTCCTTTGGGCGCAGAAACTCAGTGTGTATGGTAGTTGCCGGTCGGTGTTCTGCGTGTAACTGGTGCTTTTCTAGCTGCCTTTCGGCTAGCTCAGATACATTATTCGCGTATGGGCGAGTCCGCTAGGTGATTGGTTTTGATGCCCGAGCGGTCGTAACATTGGATATGCCTTTTCCCTTGAATTGCTGTCGCCTTATGCATTGATGTATAAAGTCCTGCGGGCACTCATTTTGGGAGAATAGTTTGTAGGGGTATTTCATTTCTGCTTGATAACTTGTTTAATCAGAGCAGTGGGTTTTGGCTCGATTGAGGAGGCTGTAGACTGTACTTCGTTTATCAGAGACAGGGTGGGTACTCTCAAAGTGTAGGATGCTTGAAGTGACGCATCAATGTTTCGACGTACAAGGGCATCAAGGAATGGTAGTTGTCCATCAACCTCCGTTTCGAAGGTAAACCTTATTCCCGGAAATATAAAGTCAACATTGGTATGGAGCAGGTTTAACTGATTTTTCTTGACGAGGACAAAAGTGTCATCTACATAGCTCACTGTTCCCAGAACTGTTGGTCGCCCGCGCTCTCCCCGTCTGGCTTATTATTTTACCCAGGCCTTTGCGGGTATCCTTTTATTATATGTGGCTGCCTGCAAAGGGAACTGGAGACTCGAGTCTACAATCAACCTTACCCAAAAAAAGCTTAATAGCATTACCGATAAAGACAAGGGAGACTGGAATGGCTATTTCTGGCTTATTAGCCGTCGTCAGCCAGTCCAACCCAACCCCGAACTGTGGGACACCTGGCGTTCGAACTCGCGACCTTTTAGTTAGAAGTTCAACGCCTCTAACCACTGAGCCACGTGCTCGTTGTCTTGTCGGTTGCTATCGGAAATATACAATGGTAGGGGGGCGCTCACCGATCGCTTCTACAGAACTCACTCGTCCCGTGGTGTCTTAGGGCTCTCTCGAGTCCAACCAGCAGCCGCACAGCTCTAAGGCGAGGTTTCTAGATTGTGCTTCAAGGCACGACGCGACAACCACGTCTTTTACTCTGCTCGATGAATGTCACACTAATATTATGTGTACGGCGGTGGAAAACTCCCTCCGTTTTCGTGCAGTTGACACTCTTACCGGAGGCTGTAAGCCAACCGTCCTACAGTTGCTTTACAGTTGCACCTGCACCGTTTTTCCGTCGCTTTTTTCTCCAGGCTACGTTTTGTGGGCAGTTGTGATAATCGTCGCCAACTCTCGCCCGCCTGCTCATTGTAGAATCTCTCTCCTTCTTTCTCCCAATCTCAAACACCACTCTCCTTTTCTGGTATTTTAGAATTGAGGTTAGCTATTTACACTGCAGAAATTGTTTTGTGAGCCAGTTTCCTACTTAACCGATGTTTGCCTAACCCTCGCCCACTCGTTGGCCATTACGCTTGTCCTCATCGACATTTTTATTCATTACATCATCAGTTAACTCCTGAAGTCCGTTTTTATGCCTTCTTTTTGGCCTGCTCGGGGCCGGACGTCAGTCTGGCATTTCTCGTTTTAAAGTTTGTATTTAAACGATTTATCCGGCCTTTGCTGGGAATGATTTTCTCTGAAGAACTTACTTCCGCGTCTTTTTTGTAAAGGCGGTATTTAGACCTTGGGTGGATGCTTTTGACGTTTCGTTTGTGCACGGAAATATATATCCACTTTCTTGCAGATAGGTTTACCTTAAATTGCAAGGGAGGGAGTGATGATTTAGGTTCGCGTTAGGATTTGTGTTAAGAGGCCTTTGTCCAAACATCTGAGCTGATTCCGAAGACTCTGTTGTCGAGGCGCGCGTGGATACCTTTCTGGTAGAAGGGAGGCCGGACAGTTTATTCGGAAGTTAGTGAGTAACCAGAGTCTTCTCGGTGGGTGTGTGTATATACGCATTAACAACCTAAATACAGACCCCATTTTCCCGGCTTTGCATATCATCCCCTCCTCCTCCTCCTCC
>CACRXP010000049.1:105440-130848 GCA_902702965.1 Spirometra erinaceieuropaei | reverse complement strand
TTATTCATGCCCCCGAAAACTACCAAACTGCAAACTTCAATTTTTATATTGTACATATCGTTATTTTTTGAAAATTTTGTTATTATTTTCCCTTAGAACTGAGGTTTTTTTTTAACTTAAAACAAACTCTCAATTCGCGCTCCTTTGGCTAACCAGGCACCCGAAGCAAATGAAGTCAAAGTGCAGTTGAAATTGACGAGTTTGTTTTAGGTTTTTTTCCTGAGTTCAAAGGGGACTGACAGTGCCCAAGGGGCGCTACAATAAACCTATTCTAAACGGACCAGTTAAGTTCAGACAAAACCTTAACTTTTGATACTAAATCGCTTAAAACTGTGCTCTTGAAAATGCGTTTTTTAAAGTTCGATCTGTCCGTATTTATCATTTCGGCTGGTCATGATTTTGTGTTAAGCGGTAAAAAAGGATGTTAGACTTAATGTGCGCTCGGAACCTATATGACATTTGCACTGAGCTAGAATCAGTGTGCGACAAATTCTATTCTATTAGCCGGGGTTCATCAGAATGCCCAGACGCACACTCATTTTATTAGTCTGTGTGTGTACTTTCCTGTCGCGGGACGCCTCTCTCAAGAACATGTCGCAGAAAATGAGCGCAAAAAGTTTCTGGAAATCCTATACAGATATTTTTACATAATGTCTTTCTTTTTTCCGGTCGCTTTGCGCGGTAACTCAGATAATGCTTGACCTGCCGCCTTTTCTGATCACGCGCTTAGAGGTCATACAAAGAACGAATGTGTCATAGGAATTCTCACGTGAAGGATTTTGACTGAATTGGTTGTCGGTTTTTTGGCCCCTATTGGATTTTCGGACTAAAATTCGATATGTGCGTTGCTTCTGATTAGAATTTTAGTCTGCTCGGTCAAGGCTATTTGATTTTAGCATTTTAGTGTCGGTCCGGGTATACTCGGACAGACAATAAACCGCTTTAGGAGGAACTTGAGAATGTCCGGAATAAAGGCTCTCCCAACCTAAACTGATGGGCATACAAACGGTGGTCTTGAATATATGCTATAGGATCTGAGGCTGTAAAGTTGAGCAGGTCTGTCACACGCTACGCAGGCTTCCATTTCCGAGCGCCATGATATTGTCCTG
This sequence comes from Spirometra erinaceieuropaei, assembly GCA_902702965.1. Classification (NCBI taxonomy): domain Eukaryota; kingdom Metazoa; phylum Platyhelminthes; class Cestoda; order Diphyllobothriidea; family Diphyllobothriidae; genus Spirometra; species Spirometra erinaceieuropaei. Next base: position 129,739 of record CACRXP010000049.1, on the reverse strand, counting down.
CGTTTGAACAAGGTGGGTGAGTGAGGGAAGTATGCGGTCAATGTCGCGCATATCTAATTTATTCTTAACCTTTTTCTACGCACGTTATCGGATTTGCGCCGACTCAGTGGGCTCATAGTTGACGGGGTCATCTGCGACGCTTGCGATGTGTTTCAGGTCATTAAGCAAAAAATCCACCTTCGTATGTAGGAAATGAATGAAGACAGAAATTTAGCACGTGATAGGTTGTGCGAATGAAATGGCTGAGATTTACCAGTTCAAGCTAAGATTGACCCCGCGGTCTAACTTTTCGCCTAGGTCGAGTTTCTTCCACTCCATTTAGACTGCCTATATATGGCGCAATATCCGATTTGTTTGTGCCCGAGAAGGTACTCTGAAGGATGTATTTTGGTCTGTGGAGCGACCTCTATCTAGATGTTTCGTGATTGAAAGAACGAGAGATTTTATGTTCCTGCTTTAGAAGACATGTACCGAGATTCTTAACTGACGTGGCTGCTAATTTCCTTTGCATTCGCCCAATGCATTTGTATCCAGAAGTGCATGTGACTTCGTAAATATGATTTGAGATGGTGTAAAATGGCGAAACATTCTTTGCTCGTGGAAGTGGGACAACTTCAGCGGGACAGCTGAATATTTGTTCGGCTGTGTTGTATGTTATTTCAATGGTGCAGCTCAGTCGTCGCTAGAAATTAATCCGGTAATTCTGTTGAGGCCTTCATCTAACAATGCGGCCGGAACAAGTACGCAGGCTTCACTCCATCTCGAGAATTATGTGATCGTACAGGACTTGTCCGAGTCGAATGCTCCTACCCCCAAAGTAGGCGATTTTTGCTTATCATCAGATATTTCAACACATACTGAACAATATGCTCTATATGGAATAGAAGGTAACCATTCGGACAGCCTTCCGGATCGGAAGAACTTCGGTGATTTCGAAGTAGCACTAGCAGGATACTGATTGTTTCGGAGAGAACTGACGGACCTCCAGCTCGATAGGAGTCTAGTGCATGTGAAGAGCAACTTAACGGTGGGCCAGAGGATCGCAAATATTGCCGACGGCACTGAGGCGATTTAGTTGACAATAAAGACACGGGGGTCCCAGTCCATCGAAGACGTGACCATATACCGAGCACCACAGACGAAACCTGACGCAGATGCCTGTCTGTTGGAGGACATAGAGGAGATCGGCAGTCGACCAAATGTTTTCAACCTGGGGGAATTTTACGCACCCTGCATTCGACGAAGCAGTATGCCTGTGAAATGCTCGAAATATACCTTTGATCAACTTTTTCTACAGACAATATTTAAAGCCCATCACTCACGTAATGTTCTAGCCCTCAATAAAACGCATGGAGGACAACAAAATAGTTGTCTGTGTCCTGAGTTCGCCAAAGGCCCGGACAGTATGGACTAGGTATACTGAATGCCTCTGATTGGTTGAAGTGATTATGGAGTACTTGTGTGGAAGTACAACCTGTCTTCTGTACCAGATGCAATAAACGAACCGGAGTCAAATATATAACAACGGGACTTTCCAAATGAGAGCTGGGATATCACATATAGGATGGAGTGTTCTCTTCTTTTGGAACGTCACTGGGGATCAGAATTTATTCAAGGATCGATTTTTGGATCTAATACAGAGCCACGTTTCCTTATCAACGTCTAGGATATTCAACCTATGTTAGTGGTCAGCACAAGATCACAAAAAGAAAATCAACAAGAAAGGAGGACTATGGAAGAACCTTTGCGACAACAACAAAATTCTTGCTTTTCCGGTGGACGAAGTTCAAGGGAGTAAGATGGTCGGCCCGATTTTCAAAAGATGACAAGATTTCGGGAGTAACTTGCTCCACCAAGCCGTTAAAAATCCGAACCCTGAAATTTATTCTGAAGGGGCACACATAACAGAAATCCGATTTCTGTCACTAGGAATGATAACAGTTTCAAGATGCAGGACAGCACAAAAAAAGCTGAGCATTTTTCCCAGTTTTTCAGTTTATTTTTGCAAGAGAAGCAGTTATTATTCTAAGTAGTTATGGGGGTGTGTAAATACTCTGTTTCTGGAAGCTGCGGCTTTTGAAGAACTACAGGGCTTGAAGAGATGAAAATTCCTCGGTCCAGATGAGATTCCGGCGAAGCAGTTTTTAAAAGTTGTGCGAGAGCTAGTCAAACCGCCATCCTTTCTGTGCCGGAAATAGTTTGAAACTGGACTTCTTTCTGCAGACTGGAATACAGGTCACATTACACCGTCTCACAAAAGCAGTAGTCGTGTACTTGAAGCCAATTACAGACCCATTAGTCTGGCGTCCGTTTGCCCAAAGTCATGGAAAAGACCGTTAAAAGCAATGAGTGTCTTATTTGGAAGCTTATAACCTCCGGCCCAATGCGTTATACAGCTTTCGTAGGGGAAAATCATGTGCGAAGAACTTGCTGTATATAGCTCAGTGTTGGATAAGAGAACTCGACGTAAAACACACTGTGCGTGTTACCTAGATTGATTTCAGTAAGGCGACCGATAGTGTTCGGCACCACAGCCTCCTAAGTTGATGATAATGCACAGCGGAGGCAAACTTCTTAAACGAATCAAAACGTTCCTCTTTGTCTGCGTAGAGCAGCAGCGCTAAAGGTGCACAGCCACGGAGGGAGTTGTCCTACAAGGCTCAGGGCTCGGATCGATCCTCCTTTGTTCATTAATGACTGTGTACAGAAATTACACTCTGATTGTGCTCTGTTTACAGATAATGTAAAAGTCTGGGAAGTCGTTCACAATACTGCCGACGCAACCATCTACCAAAAATCTTCGACTAGATCAGCGGTCCCGCAGATGGCTCTTGTCTTCTAATCTGAACAAATGCACCTTACTGAGTATCGGCAATCAAAATCAAGTCCCTAATACGCGACAACACTATCTAAATTGAATGTCACTCCGAGAAGTAGAAACAGAGAAAGATCTCGGAGTTTGGATTGTAGACATCCTTAAACATAAAATCGAAAGGCGGCCAAGCCCACAAGTAAAATGCTGCAGGCCAGCAAGCGGGCATTTACCGTTTTTGAAGAAGAATGCCACTCCAAAGTCTTCTGTACGTTTGTAAGGCTGCAACTTCAATATGCGATTCAGGCGCAGGGACACTGAACGCAGCACGATTACAATCAACTCGAAAGGATGCAGAAGTGAGCCACAAAATTCTTAGGAGATCAAGGTGGATTGCCATATGAGATCCGCCTAAACAAACCTAATCTATATTCTATGGGCTATAGGTTGTTGCACGGAGAATTTTTTCATTTCAGTTCGGTTCATTTGGTAAGCATACTAGGCAAGGCCTTTGACACCCCTACAGATTACATGCCAGATCATTAGATACAGCTATACATGCACAGTGACAATTTCTCGTATTAATATAGTGCTTGTACAATCTAAGCGGACCTGTTTTCAACAATAAACTTTCTGGATTTCATGGAGTATTAAGCTCAGGTTCAGACTGTCGAGGGAAAACAGGGGACGCTTATAATCATCTTAGCGTTTCTTAAGGAGTGGCATGGATGTTGTCTCCACGACAGTTTGAGGGAGCTAATTCCACTCATCCGCTACCACTAGTATAAAGAAAGTCAGTGCGAAGCTCCAGCCTCGCCAATTTGTTGCATAGTCTCATCCAGTGCCCGCGACTTTTGAAGGAAACCTGCTATTGAACCATATCCTTAAAGTTCATTCCATGCTTAAGGCCATGCATTGTCGTGCAGACCAGGACAAGATCCCCTCCTTGTTGCCTGTAACACAAGGGGAATTAATTGAGGCAGCTGAGCCTTTTCGCGTAAAATTGGTTTTCCAAATCCTTTACCAGCGTTTTTGCACAGGATTGTACTTTTTAGAGGCATGACTCGTCCTTTGCTAAATATGACTGCCAAGTCTGTATGCCATATTCTAGAAGTGGCTGAACAAATGATTATTTGGTAAGGATGCTAGGTAAAGCCTTTGAAAACCTTAATGATTACATGTCAGATCGTTAGAGATAACTGTACACGACCAATGAAAGTATTCGTTATTAAAACAATACGTGAGTCAATTGAGTAGCATTGTCTCAGACAAAGAATTTGCGGGGTCGCCGGGTATTTGGTTCAGAATCAGACTGTCAGGGGAAAACAGGGGACACAAATAATTATCCAAGCGTTTATTAAAGAGTTGCAGAGACCTCGCCTCCACAAGTAACTGAGTGAAATCTTTCCATTTCACCACTACCCTTTGCGTAAAAAATTCCGAAGGAAATTTCAGCCTGAACATTGTTGTCCGTAGCTTCGTCGGGTGACCACGAAGATTGGGTGAAAGCTGCCACTGATACATGTTCTCAAAGCCACGTCGATGCTTAGGATCATGTATTATCTTGTAAACCAATATAAGATAGCCTGTTTGCTGTCTTAAACTTCCTGAGAATATCTTTGTCAAGGGTTGCAAATGCCCTTTTGATCACACGGATTACTCCCATGGCCTTTATGCGGCCAGGTATAATCTGATGTTTCTAAGTCGAAATTTTGCGCACTGATAAAGTGCTTTTGCTGGAGAAAATAACCAATAAGTGCATCAAGAGTCAGGAGTTATTAGCTGAACTTCACCCGACTCGTGTCTAGGTATAAAATACAACATGGGTGTAACCACTCGTAGGTGGAAATCACAGACTCCAGTGAATACACAAAATTAGGCAAGTGAGGCGTCTCGTCATTTAAAACATAAAGCAAACACAACGACAAGGGACAATGCGGTAGATTGAGTAAGGGAATTAGAGGCAGAAATTAACATTAAGAAGGCTGAAAAATAGGAATGCGAAATTTCCAGAGTAGATGTGGCGGAAATAGTGCGGGGTGCTGTGATTTCATTTTCACATATAAAACCAATTATAAACTATCATATGCCGGCCAGTTCCCTTTGAGACGCATATTTTTCCTTCCACGAGCGACAGTTTTTTCTCCTTAAAAGTTAACCAAATCATAATTACCTAGCTTATTCCTAAGGAGTTTTTTCGCTGCCCGCTGACCGTTTATATATGTGACTGTATTGCTGTCATCGTCTCCCGAAGAAGACGAAGAGTAAGAGAGGGCGAATTCATGGACCATCTTGTATTCGAACTGACGTTTCGGAAATTTCCTCGTTTCCATCATCAGAATAGCGTACTTGTTGCACCTGCCGGTCTTGATTTGTTCAGTCTTGCCGCTTGCCTCATATTATAACCGTGCTCGACGCACGAACTTTGACCTGCCTGTTTGCCGCTGATTGGCTTAGATCTCCCCGGGGCTGACCGCTGACAGGCCGGCGCGACCTTTGTTCCCTTTTGGGGTCGGCGTAACTGTGGTCAAATCAACGTGCCGCTTGGTCCCTCCCACGTCAGCCGGTGGACAGATCGGTCGTTGCTGTTCAGGTGAGCAGCACATAGCTTTGCAGGGGCATCGGTGAGACAGTGCTCGGCTTTGGTCACATGACCTCTGGCCCCCAATTCTGCTCTTTTCCGTGAGCGTTGACTCTCGGTCCCGCGTGCTCGCTTGCCTTACGGGTCCTGTCCGGACTGATCCGAGCATTGTGCGCAGCGCATGGTAGGCGGAATGTAGATCTATAGCTCAGTTGGGTGTGCCAGTCGAGGACCAACTTTCGAGTACCAGTCTGCCATCTTCTCATTGGCTCGACCAATTACCCTCGCTTTCTCAAAGGCAAAAGTGTGGTTCTGTTCCCATGTCACTGTCAGTGGTTATCCGCGGGGAGGTCTAAGCCAGTCAGCGGCAAACAGGCAGGTCAAAGTTCGTGCGTCGATCACGGTTATAATATGAGGCAAGCGGCAAGACTGAACAAATCAAGACCGGCAGGTGCAACAAGTACGCTCTTCTGATGATGGAAACGAGGAAATTTCCGAAACGTCAGTTCGAATACAAGATGGTCCATGAATTCGCCCTCTCTTACTTTTCGTCTTCTTCGGGAGATGATGAACGCGGTACGATGTCTGGACCTCGAATCTTTACGCATAAGTGACTGTGCATTCTACAACCAAAAACTAAATCATGCACAGCATCTGTCTATTTGATCTAAAATCTACTCTAAAGTTTACATTTACTTGCTAAGACGAGACCTCTAAGGGTTCTTTATTAAAATCCTTCGATTATTATTTATTATGCAGTACTGGATGTCAAAAACATGTCAACACCTTGACATGGGCGATGATAGATGCCAACCTGAGTTTCCCGAGCGATGGCATATGACCCCTGTACTCGATGTGAAAAACATGTCAACACCTAGACATGGATGATGATAGATGCCAACCTGAGTTTCCCGAGCGATGGCATATGACCCCTGACATACTAGTTGCCGACGTGTCCCAAGCAAATTTTGCTTACTGTCATGCCAGACGCCAACAGCCCTTTTGAGAATTCAAGTTGACTCGCCTTATTTAATTTACTTTAATTAAACACTATGGCCGGTCTCACCAGCTGTTCCTCAACGCCCCTTCTTTGACTATCCTTAACTTCATGAAAGGAATTGACGTCCGATAATCTCCGATAACGTGCAACCCCTTCCGCCCCTTCTTGACGGTCGAAAATCTACCGCTAGCAGTTTTTTTTCTCCTGAATCCTTCAAACCATAAAAACCATCATCAACTATATTTTTATTCTTCAGGAGTTTTTTTTCACTGCTGGTCGGATTTGTGTTTAATCGCTTCCCTTGCCAATGTCTGTAAACTGGCGTTTAATAAATAAAATTAAATAAATTAAACTAAATTAAACTAAATAATCCACAAAGCCCTGCTTATGCGGAGAATTCGATCAGTTAAAATTGTCGTCGAAGTTGCTGCTCAGCGTGTGTGAGAGTGTGCGCGACGTATTCCGTGTTCGGGGAAGATGAAGAAAGCATGTGCAATTTCCTAGTGATAACGGCCTCACGGCAAGCGACTCAGCAAATTAAAAATTTATCAGCGTCCAGCACTGCCAAAGTAGGCTCTAGGTACGCTTATGCGTTTTGCATTAAAAATACCCGGACAATCATCGTTAAATTCCCTCTAGCATGAACATTTAACCAGTGTTCCTGTTTCTGGTAATCTCTTCGATAGTCTAAACGCCGGGATCTCACCGGCAGACGGTTTATGGGCTTTTGATACACCGAAATGTTTGGATAGTCTTTTGTAAATGACCTGCGGCAAGTCAAGTAGCCTGAAAATAAAATTGGACATGTACGGCTGCCTGTCCACACTTGCTGTGACTGGTCGTGGCTGTCATCGTTTATTCGGACCTCCAATTGTCCCATCTCAAAGTTGTAGGTGTCCTTTTGAATGTGTTATCTTTGGCCAACAGACGCCAGCAACTTGCTTATAGGGACTATTACTGGTACCATCCCACATCTGAAAACATGCTGGCATACAATGATTGTGTCATCTTAGACAACATCAACATTGAGACTAAAATTGCTCATCGGCTATCTAAAGCTAAGCAGAACTTCGGCTGACTGAAAAGCCTACCTTGCCGTTGGGGCGACATCCTGTTCTGCACAAAAGAAGATATGCACAGGGCTAATGTCCCAAATACGCTTTTGTGCAGCAACGGAGAATTGACCGTGTGTGAAAGTCGGTCAATAAAACAAAACAACCATCATTTTAACCGCCCCAGAAAAATTGTGGAGTGAGTAAACAGGACAGGATCCCAAACGTCCGGTTTCCATAAACCACGGACGTATTCAGAATGTGAGTTATGATGCACCAGTGATGGAACAGCTACGACGAGAAGAGTGTCCTCACGGGTGGCTATACTTTACAGACGCCGATATTGTCAAAATCGCAACACCATCGGCATACGCGCCTAAACGGTCGTCTCATATTTTTTTAAGGAAACAATTCGGACTGCTCTTTTACCTGTTAGTCCAATATGCCTTTAAAGCACCGCCGTGTAGTTAGCACACGTCGTTATATCACAATTCCATGCTCCAACTGTGACCGTCAGAAACGAGCCTGCTCCTTGGCATCAAGCAGCCCGAACAATGCATTCGTTCGTTGCTCTTCCTCCTCCTATTATATCGCTGTCTCACATGTTGATCGCCTGCGGGCAAATGCTGGCCTTTGATAAGAAAATCAAACACACTTGGATGAAAACTCGAAGTGGAAATTCTTGCGGACACTAAAATTACGTGTTTCAGTAGTCAGTTTTTGAAATTGACGCCTATGACGTATATAGTACGTGACCTATCTCATGAAGCCCGATGAGAGAAACCAATACGAGGATTTTCACAGGTCTGTGTACTTTGCTTTGTTGTTCAGGCTCTTCTGTAAAATTTCGCTTACTTGTACAGAAAATGAGTCCACGTAATTGTATTTGAGCGAAAATGGACACTGTGATATATTCGGGCAATTTCCTTCGCTAATATTCTTTCCACACTTAGGCTGCACATCTGAGTGTGTTTTTCTATGATAGTGTAGTACTCGGGCCACTTGAAGGTAGGGTCTTGTCGTCTTCTCCTTCTAGGCGACAGTCTGTAGAGGCTTCATTGGTGCTCCTGTCCGATCGAGAGTCTCCTCGGCGAGAACCCTGAAAATTAGCGCGCATCGAGTTCATCATCTGCAAGAGCAAGCGAGCACGAATAGAATAGTTTGACGGTGTGAAAAGTTTATTGAAAGGTTTATATCAGCTGAGATAATTGGTCTTGTTCCGTTCTCTCGCCGTCTTCTTCCTTACGTGCGGTCCCTCGACTGGCCCCCTCACTCTCTTCCACGGCGGTCACTAAAAAAAGGTACGTTCAGAACACAAATCAGTCAAAACGGTCGGGAAAAACCCAAGCCAGGACACATTTAAACAACAAGGTCAGTACGTCCTTCTACAACAGAATGGCTGTTACGTCTCGAGGGCGCACTCTGTTTGCGCTGTCATAAATATTCGGTGTTTTGCATGGACAGACTTTCTATACATTGACAAATGAAGTTTAAACAAAGGTCTCAGTTTCTTGTTCAAGTGTTCGCATCTTCGTCTTCTGAAGTTTACACAATCGTACCCATTTTTGACGCTCTCGGGATTTCCCGCTTTTCTAAAAGAACCTAGTATTTTGGAACAGCGCAACATTGCCTTTAACCTTTCTTTTACGCCTCTATTTCCTTTAAATTCATTATTTATTAACATATATATTGTAGTAATGCACTGGTGTCGGTTTGCGAGTAATTGCCAAACATTCGCAAAATTAAAAATAGTATTAAAAATTGAAAATATTAAAAAGCAAAATCAACTCTGTTCAGGATATCGTATCTGAGGAAAATTAGAGACATTGAATATTTCGAATTCTCCAAGATCAGACGCAATTCCATCAAAACTTCTCAAAGGTCTTGTCAGTTAGCCATTAATTCCTTTGTCTGTGCTCATTGTTTCTGTCAGGGTCTCGTATTGAGATTAGTTAAACTTGCGGGGATCCTCGGGGACACCACTAACAATAAGGCTGTCACTGGAGAATGAAGATCCTATTAAAACTTTTTGCCTAATATTAGATATGCATGAAGTAAAAAGTCAATAAGCGGACAATGAAGTCACAGAGAATCTAATTTAACTAAGAGCCTTCTAAGTGACATTTTGCGAAAGGCTTTATTCTGGTCAAAAAATACCGACCGCAAATTAATGACCACTACGAAGAAAAATAGACGAATTGAGAAACGACAAATTGAACGGTTCACAAGGAGAGTGGAGTGAGAATCCAAGTTCGGAGGATTTAATGGCTTAGATTGCCATGTAAAAGTCAGTAACTTTCATGATAAAAATTTGTTTAAAACTGTTGAGCGAAGGAGGACGCTTTATGAGCAGTCGGAAAATTTTGAACATAAGAGCGAAGACATATTTAAACATTGGAATTGTAAATGAAGTAATCCAATAGTTAGGAAAGTAGCCATTCTCGAAAAAGACTAAAAATACTTTGCTCATCGGAGAAGGAAAATCTCTTAACTGTTTAAAAAAAGGTTCAGAATGTTGCCAGTTCCAACTGAATGGGAGATAAAAAGCTGGCTTCTCAGTTCTAAAATACACGCAGGAGGAAACAGACGACGGAGGAATAAAAGGGATTCAATTCAATTATTTTTATTAAAGACCCGTCGGGGTCCCATCAAAGCATGTAAAAATAAATTTACATGCGAATTTTAGACGAGGTAGGCAAAATATGTACAAAGTTCAATACATATTTTTTGAGGTTAGAAGTCCGTTAAGCAAAATGTAAAACGAGGGGTGAAAATTTAATTTAACAGGAGAAAAAACCCCTCAAAAAATAGCATCAGAAAAATGCAGGGAGGACTGGCCTGTATGTGGCGGTATAGAATGGAATATAGTCGGACATCAACATGACCGAAATAAATGTCAGCTGTATATGGCATTGTGTAACGGATTTCATAAAGTGGTACGTAGGCGGTTCGGTCAGGACTGGCCTGTATGTGGCCTTGAATAAGATAAATAAGTGGCGAAATTGAAAACCAGTCTCGAGCTGATAGGAACCCAGATGCAGTTGATTTCATTCAACCGAGTCCATCCGAGCATGGGGGAAGGGAGATGCGACCAGACTACTAGTATATGGCGAATATAGAAGGCTTTGTCAAGATCGCCGATGGAGCGCATTCTGTAAGGGCACGATGACAACCAGTCTCGAGTCGATAGGAACCCAGATGCGGTCGGTTACATTCATCAGAGTCCATCCGAGGAGAGGGCAAAGGAGATGCGACTAGACTACTAGTATATGGCGAATACAGAAGGTTTCACCAAGAGCATCAATGGTGCGCATTCTGTGAGGGCACGATGCATGAACTGAAAAATTGGAATAATTAACATTTTTGGTGAGCAATCTTAGGCAGCGAGACTACTCATAAAGGAAGGAAACGTGAACAGATACGGAAATTTAATGGCGGCATGCTAACTTCCCGGTGGCCCTTTCTCAGTGTCATAGAAAAAGTGGTCTGGGAAGGATGAGGAAAAGAAAAGTTAAATCGAGTCATTATTCAGATAAAGGCGTAGCCTTCTCTTAAATGTGTGTAGATTTTCTGAAGATCTTATATTTATTGGAAGGTTATTCCAGAGGAAAGTATACCTGGAAGCGAAAAAAAGGGAGCGCTTAGAGGTGGAGGACGCTGGAGGAGGTATAATTAGAGACGAATTGCGAAGATTGTATGGGCGACTACTAGGGGTAAGTGCTGAAATCCGAGGAAAATTTGAACTATGATTAATGCGAAAGAGGAGACAGAAGCCTTCTTCTAGTCTTCGAACCCATAAAAATTTTAGGTTAGTTAGTTGGCATCTATCTGAGTAGGAGATATAAGGATGTTCCCTATCTAAAAGTTTTTTAGAAAAACGTCTTTTGACATTCTCAATTTTTAAACGACTGGCTTCATTCATCAAACCAAAGAATGAGCAACAATACTCGAGAATGGGAAGTACAAACATACGATAGTGCCTTAATTTAATTTCAGGAAGATAGAAATTGTAAGAAATAAAGCTACAAATCTGGGCAGCTTTGGCTGTAATTCTGTCAGCGTGCGGCGAGAGATCAAGATTACTCGTGTAGCTTAAACCTAAATCCTTGATGGTTGTACATTCAGTCATAGGTGTGCCTTCAAAGACCACTGGTTGGGGTAGCCTATCAGGTCCAAAACACATATAACGACATTTAGACGGAGAGAATTCCATTAGCCATTTTGAGCTCCAAGCTGAGAGAGCAAGCAAGTCAGCATGGATTTGCTCCAGGCAATGAAGACTCGTAGATTTATTGAGAGAATATACACATTTGAGATCATCGGCACAAATAAATGATTGAGAATATTTAACTGCTGCTGAAATATCATTTATGTAAAGCAAGAACAAAAGAGGACCTAAAACGGTACCTTGTAGGACACCGCTTACAATAGGACTTTCACTGGAAAGTGAAGATCCCACCAAAACCTTTTGTTTACGATTAGACAGGTATGACCTGAGAAAGTCCATTAGTGGACTGCGAATTCCCATAGCTTCCAATTTAATCAAGAGTCTTTTATGTGGTACTTTATCAAAGGCTTTACTAAGATCAAAATAAATAACGACAACAGATAGGTGATCATTACGAAGAGAGGTAAGTAGATTGAGAAACGACAGATGACATGTTTCACAAGAGCGATCTGGTAAAAAACCATGCTGGGAAGGGCTAATAACTTGATTGGCTATGCAAAATTCGGTAATTTTTGCGGCGATAATTTTTTCAAAGATTTTGGCGAGAGAGGGTGTTTTATGGACACCTCGATCGTTCTGTACGTCAGACTGAGTTTCACGGGAAAACTGACCGGTAAACAATAAATTAACAGTTCCGATATTTTTTCCTATAATTGTCCATTTACAGGCACTTGTGGAAACAACTATATTGAGCGAATGCAAAGACAATCATCAGCCACGTCAATTGAGCATCTGCATACATGGCTTCTAAAGCAGGAACATAAAATCTCTCGTTCTCTCATCAAGAAACATCTAAATAGCGGTCACACCACTGACAAAAAACATCCTTCAGAGTACTTTCTTGGGCACAAACAACTCGGATATTGCGCTACATAGGGGCAGTCTACACGGAGTGGGATAAACCCGACCTACGCAAAAAGTTAGACAACGGAGTCAATCATAGTTTGCGATGATAAACCTCAGCCATTTCATTCGCACAGCCTATTGCGTGCTAAATTTCTGTCTTTATTCATTCCCTACATACGACAGAGATGTTTGTTGCTTAATACCTCGAAACACCACAAAGGTCACAGACGACCCTGTCAACTCTGAGCCCCACTGAGTGGGCGCAAAACCCAGAACGTGCGTAAAAACTAGTTATAATAAAGCAGATATGCGCGACATTAACCGAATACTCCCCTCACTCACCCACCTTGCTCTAACGCAGGACAAAATCATGGTGCTCGGAAATGGAATACTATGCAGCGGGTGACAGATCTGTTCAACTTCGCAGCCTCAGAACCTATAGCATTTATTCACGACTACCGTTTGTGCGCCGATAAATTCTCATATAATGGCTCACGTCCATCGGCTTACTGAAACGGTCCAGCGGTTGTAAGTTCGAAAAGGCTCTTGGGCTGTTTCTAAAGAGCTTATATTCCTCACATTCTCAAGTTCCGCCTATAGCGATTTGGTGTCTGTCCGAGTGCAAAAGGCCGACGGAAATATCACACTAATCATAAACGACACATTCATCCAATTACAGCAGGAAAATCCTCTAGTTGCCCGAGAAACCAGACAGCTAGTGCAGCAAGAAACATTCACGTGAGAATTCATATGACACATCTGTGCTTTATATGACCTCTAGGCGCGTAAACCGAAAAGGCGACAGGCCAATCATCATATCAGTTACCGCGCATAGCGACCGGAAAAAAGAAAGAAATTATGTAAAAATATCCGTATAGGCTTTCCAGAAACCTGTTGCGTCCACGTTTTTAGTCATGTTGTGGAGAGGGGTGTTCCGCGACAGCAAAGTAGATAAATAGACTAATAAAATGAGTGTGAGTTCGGGCATTCTGATGATACCTGGCGAATAAAATAGAATTTCAGGTTAGCAAAAGTAAGAGATCCGGGTCGATAATCTGACGGATTTTGCGCAGGCTGATTCTAGGTCAGTGTAAAGGCGATAGAGGTTTAGAGCGCACCTTAAGTATAAGATCCTTTTTTTACCGCTTAACACAAAATAAGGACCAGCCAAAATGACAAATACGGACAGATCGAACTTTAAAAAACGCATTTTAAAGACCTCAGTCTTAAGCGATTTAGCACCAGAAGTTAAGGTTTTGTCTGAACTTAAATGGTCCTTTTAAATAAGGCGTCAGTGTTACTGAGATCACAACATGTAGAGTTCTGTAGAAAACGCAAGAGAAATAGCTTTTGAAATTAAACGCAAATTAATCTGAGTTGTCTCGTATTTCCAAAAAAATCAGCAGTGCTCATCTCCAACCTGACAACCAGACAACTATTCGTGGCAGGAAAATATAGCCGAAAGGGTTAGTACCACACAGATTGGATTGCAAAAGACATGTCAGTGCAAACTACAGAAACATTAATAGAAACAATCGGCTACTGAGTAAAATTCTATCGGACTTTGGGTGATTTATGGTGTGGCTGGAGGTAAAGGGTACGAAATTTGAAATCATAATTTCAACATTTGTACCCTTTACAGTCAGAAAGCATAATGCTTAGTTGTAGTTGGTCATGCGGCAAAACGTTCGACCTCTGGCGACTACTCCGTTTCGTTTAGCAAAGCCTGTAACAATTTGGTTATTACAAATCACTTTTTGTCACTCATCAGTACTGCTGTAATCAACAGCACAGTATTTTCCAAAATAAACCTCGGCACAAAAAACGAGAGACAGGCAACCCTGAGACGTGCAACAAATTGTCACAAAGCGCCCGTTGAGGAAAACGGTCGACTGTTGATTATCTACATTTGCACACACAAAGTCAATGAGATAAATTGCTGCGTATGTGTGTAGGTCAGAGCTGCTTACAATTCAAACCGGCAGAACTAATTCGTCCCACAACGGCTGCACATTAAAGACGCTGTGGAGTTTAATATGTAGCCAATTTTACTGCAATCATCACACTAGTTGATTGCATAAGTATCAGCACTGTCATTTACTGTAAATAAGATATTGTACAATTTGCCTTAAAAACTAGATAACATCATATACAAATAAGGATGTCAACGAGAGACTCCAATAGTGCTATCGGTAATGCCTACGAAGACGAAATTCGCGCATGACGCTGCATTTGTCGATCATCGTTTGTTAGGGAAATGCGTCCCACTTTCCTAAGTAGCAACATTTGTCGACCATAAGTAGAGAAACCAGCCGCCATCAACTACTGCCACCGTAAGCCTTACCTCTGCCGAATGTTGTGTCGAATGCAAAAGGCTGAGATATCAGAAACTGCAACAACAAATTTATTAGTTGAATCATCGGGGGGGGGGAGGAGGGACCCTAACATAACTATTCTTAATTTTCGCCTCTCTTCGACGCCGTGCTGCCAGGGAAATCCCTGCAGCGCCGGCGTGATGCCAACAGCCTTGCTCTCTTCTTTCCGGTCCGCCACCTTCATACCCACCACCACCCGGTGCCCGCTTCTGGGTCACCACGGTCCGGGAACCAGTCCTTCCAAAATCTGACCAAGGCGGGTCTAGCAATCTGCCAGCACTCCTGCCTCAATGCCTACATTTGGACTTCGTTCACCATACGAAAGAGTATGTGCAATCCGCTTGTCGAAGAACGAGATGGCGCCACTTCTGCATTCAACTCCAGACGGAAGACATCTCTGCGTAGGCCAAGGTGAAGTGGTTCGAACTTGGGTCATTGAGGCAGGCCGGCGCCGTGCATGGCAGATTGCTACAGATCACCGCCTGGTTGATTTCCTTGCGGGTCCCCGGACACAGAACTCTGGCTATTCTCCTTGGCATCTATCGCATGGGTGACGGACCGAGTTGACGAAGACGGCAAACTAGAAGCGTCCCACGCCGACGACTGCAGTTCATTCGCGCGACAGCACGGCATCTGATTTGCATGGGGTCGATGGGTCGGGTCATCTTCCGCATCCAGTCTATTTTGTGATTCCGACCCGACCCAGCGCGCATTCACTTGATGTTGCATTATTCACCGCCTTTTATAGGTCACAGTTTGAAATCTCCATGCAAACGCGTATTCGGCTACGGTGATTGGCTGTTACTGGCGAGTATTGATTAGTAGACCGCGAGCTGAGAAATGTCACTGTCTTTAGAAATAGCACGTTAATTATGGAAAAATGCACATTTAAAAGGCAAATTAAACCACTTAACCAGTTACGCGTCGTCATGTAGCATAGAGATTATTATAAGGTGCACTAAGCGACCGAATTTGCTCGTAGTTCGTTGGTTAGAGAAAGCAGTCCCATGTATAATAGATGGTGGGGCACACAATGAGCCACGTTCCCCCGGGATAACATGCAACTATAGAGAATGAGGAAGTAGGTTTGCCACAGAAATTGCTTTGGGATGAAGCTTTGGCCAACTCACTCGTACGAGATTTCAAAACAATCCAGTGACGCCGGGCGCGGGTGATGTAGGGAAAGATATAGCGTGTCGCAGGCGTGGACGAACTGTTTGGTGACCCTCATCGTTTTAATCGGTTGTACTCTTTAACATGACTCGCGAATCTGAAGTAAATTAGCCCCTGTTCGGGCCGCACCAGAAGAATAGCACAAATGTGGCCTATACGGCTGAGTTTTCTCTTACATGATTTTAAAGAATTGCAAGAACACTCAATGAGGACATTTGGCCAGCCTAGAGCACACCATAACACCTGTAATCTCCTCCACGATACATCGGCTTTGCCATATTGCCTTGATACGCAATCCAGGTTTTACAGGTGGTCACAAATCTTTGTAATTTTTGACAAATATGTGGATGGGATCATCCGAACGATTACACATACAAGTCATATTGACCCAACTGTGAAACACTCGGCGTCTCGGTGGGATTCGAACCCACGCAGTAAGGGGAAGGCTTCAGTAAGCCAACATTCTAATCCCTTGAGCTAGTAGGCCCCGCCAAACGACACGAGTTTAATCACATTTGGGTAAAGTTATCCGCCCAACCTACTGCAACGTCTGGAATCCACCAAATGTGATACAGTAAGTTAACTGCCCAAGCGGGGGCCTCGTAGCTTAAGTGGTTAGAGCGTTGGATGTACTAAAGCCTTCCACTTACGGCGTGGGTTCGAATACCACCGAGGCGCTAAGTTTTCTACAGTTGAGTCAATATGAATTATTCAAAATCTACCAAAACATCATTGAGCACATGCAATTGCAAACAATTTCCTGACAAGCATGCATACACTGGCATTAAGTAAAACCAATGCATAACAAATGTTCCAAAACGCACAAAAGTAGCATGCCTACAATTGCCATAACCATTGTCAGTGGAGGCAGACGCGCTGAAGAAATCTGTCCCCCTACTGAGGAAGGGACATTTGGACCGTTGTAGCCGAGGATGTTGACTTCTGCTCCACAGAGAGGTGTGGCAAGCACGGTGCCTTGGACGTGAATCGGTTTATGATGAGAGTAGGTTTGCGCCACATCTACTACACCCTCTTCTCCTCCCCACCTTGGCTCGGTTTGAAGACAGAATTCTGAAGTCGGGGGGCGCGAGCAGGCGTGGATAGACGACGCGTCAGGGCCCGTACTTAGGCGTACCACTTTTCACTCCCTTGTCCACAGCAAACGCTCCATCAGGTTTATAACCAACAATAAAAACGGGTCAGAAAGAGGGAGTTAACTGGCCAACCATGCACACGACCACCATACCTAGCTTCGAGGAGACACAGGCGAGATTTTGTTTTTAGTTACTTGATGCTGGCCTCAGTCAACCCATTTAATCAAGGATGCGAAATTCTATTACCTCCACTTGGGCTAACAACTGGGTTCCCCCAGCCTCCACTTTTGCGTTGCATCCTTTATATTGCATTTCATGTATGGAAAAGGTTAAATCCTGATATTCTAGCCTTCTCCACTCGACGGACACATTAAGCGGGGCGTAGTACTTACGACGTAAATATTTTGTGGGTGGATATTTTTCTTGGCTATGACGGGCAGATTCTGCTGCACATGGGGTCTTTCAGGTGGAACGCATCTCCTTAATGAGCAAAAAAAGACATTATCAGGCGCGAATTTTGTATTGATGGAAATCAGATGTAGCATTCTTGGAGCACCACTGTGTCATCACGATCGAGGGCTAATGTGCGCAGGGCAAAGTTGCATGTGCTTAATTCCGGCACAAATCAACCACCTCTCGCGGAATTACTATATTAAATGCGCTGTGTAATTAAACAGACAGCAAACATGTTGACAGCTAATAAGTCAAAACCGTCAAACATACTAACACATATCTTGGAGAAACTTACGCAAAAAAACTGGGAAAAATCTTATGCTCAATTACGATCTCACAGGGGCGCTCCAAAAATAGTGCTACCGATTTGCAGAAATACTAATTCCGCACCTTTACAATCTTGTCTGATCATCGAGGAAGTGCGTTCCCTTCGCTGACTACACCACTCAATCACACCTTCCCCTACCAACACCTGCACCATACAACATCACCCACCGTAAACGCTCGATTGCAGTCCCCCACGCAAATGGAAAGAGGACGCCTCGGCTCATTCTGCATGCGTCTACACTACTGCAAGTTTGATCCGATTCTGTGGCTATCACAGCGTGCTAATCGCCGTGACTTGCGAAGCTGCCGACTGACGCCTCCCCGCAGTCCACGCAGTCTGCCCAGTTGTGTGGAGAGGCGGTCCAATGGGCTGAGGGACAGGCTGCAAAGGTTCCTTCTTAAAGTGACATCTGGCACTCTTACGCATGTGAAGAATGTGTGGGCTTTGTGTATAGTGACTTAAAGTCGATGACTGGCTGGCTAACCAGATTTCAAAATACAACAGCCCAGGCACAACTCAGCGATCTCTCTCACCCATCTGGACCTCGAGGATTGTGAGCATCTGCTAAGACTTGAGCAGCGAGTCACGCTGGTCGCAGCTTCATGCGCATTAGCTGTTTTCTGCAATCATGTTTCATGCTGGTTGATGCGCATGCGCAACCGATGCGTATGGAGGTCGTGTGCATGGTTGGCCAGTTAACTCCCTCTTTCTGATCCGTTTTTGTTGTTGGTTATAAACCTGATGGAGCGTTTGCTGTGGACAAGGGAGTGTTGGCTTACTGAAGCCTTCCCCTTACTGCGCGGGTTCGAATCCCACCGACACGCCGAGTGTTTCACAGTTGGGTCAATATGAATTGTATGTGTAATAGCTCGGATAATCCCATCCACATATTTGCCAAAAAGTGCAAAGATTTGTGACCACCTTACATAGGCAGTAGTTGAGAGCAGCCCGTTTCTTTACTTCTGGTCGACAATCGTTGCTTCTTATGAAAGTGGGATGCATTTTCCTAAGAAACGATGATCGCAAAGGCAGCATCATGCGCGAATTTCGTTTTCGTAGGCATTACCGATAGCACTATTGGAGCCTCTCGGTGGCATCCTTATTTGCATATGATGTTATCTAGTTTTTAAGGCAAATGGTGCACAATGTTATTTACAGTAAATGACAGTGCTGATGCTTATGCAATCAACCAATGTGATGATTGCAGTAAAATTGACAACCTATTCAACTCCACAGCGTCTTTAATGTGCAGCCATTGTGGGACGAATTATTTCTGCCGGGTTGAATTGTAAGCAATTCTGACCTACACACATACGCAGCTATTCATATAATTGACTCTGAGTGTGCTAATGTAGATAATCAACAGTCAACCGTTTTCCTCTCAACGGGCGCTTTGTGACAATTTGGTGCACGTCTCAGAGTTGCCTATCTCTCCTTCTTTGTGCCGAGGCTTATTTTGGAAAATGCTGCGCTGTTGATTACAGCAGTACTGATGAGTGACAAAAAGTGATTTGTAAGAACAACATTGTTACAGGCTTTGCTAAACGCAGCGAAGACGTCGCCAGAGGTCGAATGTTTTGCAGCATGACCAACTATAACTAAGCATTATGCTTTCTGACTGTAAAGAGTACAAGTGTTGAAATTATGTTTTCAAACTCCGTACCCTTAACCTCCAGCCACACCATAAATCGTCCAAAGTCCGATAGAGTTTTACTCAGTAGCCGATTGTTTCTATTAATGTTTCTGTAGTTTGCACTGGCATGGCTTTTGGAATCCAATCTGTGTAGTACTAACCCTGTCAACTATATTTTCCTGCCACGAATAATTGTCTGGTTGTCAGGTTGGAGATGAGAACTGCTGATTTGTTTGGAAATACGAGACAACTCAGATTAAAACATTTATATAATCATCGCAGTATTCATGATTTGCGTTTAATTTCACCAGCTATTTCTCTTGCGTTCTCAACAGAACTCTTCATGTTCTGATCTCAGTAACGCTGACGCCTAGTTTAAAAGGACCAGTTAAGTTCAGACAAAACCTTTACTTCTGGTACTAAATCACTTAACATTGTGCACTTTAAAATGCGTTTTTTAAAGTTCGAGCTGTGCGTATTTATCATTTCGGCTGGTTATTATTTTGTGTTAAGCGGTAAAAAAGGATCTTAGACTTAAGGTGCGCTCTAAACCTTTATAGCATGTGCACTGAGCTAGAGTCAGCCTGCGCAAAATTCCTCAGATTATCGACCCGGATCTCTTACTTTTGCTAACCTGAAATTCTATTCTATTTGCCAGGGATCATCAGAATGCCCGAACTCACACTCATTTTATTAGTCTGTTTATTTACTTTGCTGTCGCGGAACACCCCTCTCCACAACATGACTAAAAGCGTGGGCGCAACAGGTTTCTGGATAACGTATACAGCTATTTTTACATAATGCCTTTCACTTTTCCGGTCGCTTTGCGCGGTAACTCAGATAATGCTTGACCTGCCGCCTTTTCTGATCACGCGCCTAGTAGGCATATAAAGAACGGATGTGTGACATGAATTCACACGTGAATGATTTTGACTGAAATTGTTGTCGGGTCTTTTGAGCGACAAGTGAATTTTCAAACTGAAATTCGTTATGTGCGTTGATTTTGATTAGAGTTGTAGTCTCGTCGGTCAAGGCTATTAAATTAAGCCTTTTAGAGTTGATCCTGGTATACTCGGCCAGACACTAAATCGCTATAGGAGGAACTTGAGAAAGTCCGGGATAAAAGCTCTTAAGAAGAAGTTTAAGAGCCTCTTCCACCCTAGAAGCCCTGGAGCGTTTCAGTAAACTGATGGACGTGCGACATTTTTTTGAGTATTTATGGCGCACGAACGGTTGCCTTGAATATATACTATAGGATCTGAGGCTGTAAAGTTGAGCAGATCTGTCACCCGCACGCAGGTTTCCATTTCTGAGCACCATGATATTGTCCTGCGTTAGAGCAAAGTGGGCGAGAGAGGGGAGTATTCGCTTAATGTCGCGCATATCTGCTTTATTTTCAACTAGTTTTACGCACGTTATGATTTTTAGCGCCCACTCAGTGATTGTCACAGTTGACGGGGTCGTCTACGACATCTGTGGTGTTTCCGGGCGTTAAGCAACAAACATCTCCGCCCTATGTAGGAAACGAATGAAGACAGACCTTAAGGACAAAATAGGTTGTGCCAATGAAATGGCTGAGATATACCAGTTCAAGCTGAGATTGACCCCGCGGTCTACTTTTCGCCTAGGTCGGGTTTCTTCCACTCCATGTAGAGTGCCTATATATGGCGCAATATCCGATTTGGTTGTGCCCGAGAAAGTACTCTGAATGATGTATTTGGGTCTGTGGAGTGACCTCTATCTAGATGTTTCGTGATTGAGAGAACGAGAGATTTTATGTTCCTGCTTTAGAAGACATGTTCGGAGATGCTTAGCTGACGTGGCTGCTAATTTCCTTTGCCTTCGCCCAATATACTTGTATCCACAAATGCATGTGATTTCGCAAATATGATTTCAGTTGTGTAATGTGGCAGGATATTTTTTGCTCGTGGAAATGTGACAACTTAAGCGGGACTGTTGCATATGTGTCCGGCTGTGCTTATATTCCTTCAGTTTTGCAGCTCAGTGGTCGCTAGAAATGACTCCGTTAATTCTCTTAAGGCCTTCAGCTAACAATTAGGCCGGAACTAGTACGTATGATCCTCTACATCTCGAGAATATTGTTGTCGTACAGGACTTGTCCGCGTCGAATGCTCCTACCCCGAAGGAGAGGAGTTTTGCTCACCACCAGATATTTCAGCCCCTGCTGAACAACATGTTCTATATAAAATCGAATGTAACCATTCGGACAGCTTTCAGGATTAAATTAACGTCGGTGATTTCGAAGCAGCACTAGCAGGATACTGATTGATTCGGAGAGAAATGACGGACCACCAGGTTGAAAGGATTCTAATGCATGTGAAAAGCAACTTAACGGTGTGCGAGAAGATCGAAAATATTGCTGACGACACGGATGCGATTCAGTTGACAATAAAGGCACGGCGGTCACAGTCCCTCGAGGACGTGACCATCTGCCGAGCACCACAGACGAAACTTGACGCAGATGCCTGTCTGCTGGAGAACATAGAAGAGGTCGACAATCGACCAGAGGTTTTTCTCTTGGGGGACGTCAATGCACCCTGAATTCGATGGAGCGGTATGCATGTGAAATGCTCGAAGTATACCTTCGATCACGTTCTTCTACAAACAATATTTAAAGCCCATCTCACACAGAATGTTCTAGCTCCCATTAGAACGCATGGAGGGCAACAGATTAGTTGTTTGTGTCCTGAGTTCTCCAAAGACCTGAACAGTATAGACTAGGTATACTGCATGCCTCTGTTTGGTTGAAGTGAGTATGGAGCACTTTTGTTGAATTACAGACGGAAACGGAGTCATATATATAGCAGTGGGAATTTCCAAATGAGAGCTGGGATATCACATAGAAGATGGAATGTTCTCGTCTCCAGGAACGTCAATGGGGATCAGAATTTTTTCAAGGATCGATTGTTGGATCTAATACAGAGCCACGTTCCCTCATCAAAGTTTAGGATATTCAACCTATGTTAGGGGTCAGCACAAGATCACAAAAAGAAAATCAACAAGAAAGGAAGACTATGGAAGATTCTTTGAGACAACAGCGAAATTCTTACTTTTACGGTGAGCGAATTTCAAGGGAGTAAGATGGTCGGCCCGATTTTCAAAAGATGACAAGATTTCGAGAGTAATTTACTCCAACAAGCCGTTAATAATCCGAACTCTGAAATTAATTCTGAAGGGGCACACATGACAAAAATCCGATTTCTTTCACTAAGAATGATAGCAACTTCAAGATATAGGACAGCACAAACGAAGATGAGGATTTTTCCCAGTTGATTCCGTAGATTTTTGCAAGAGAATCAGTTTTTGTTCTAAGTAGATATGGGGGTGTAAAAATACTCTGAATCAGGAACTGCGGCTTTTGAAGAACTACAGGGCTTGAGGGGATGTAAATCCCTCGGTCCAGATGAGATTCCATCGAAGCTCTTTTTAAACTTGTGCGAGAGCTAGCCAAACCGACATACTTTCTGTGCCAGAAATAGTTCGAAAGTGGAATTCTTTCTGCAGACTGGAATACAGGTCCCATTACACCGTCTCACAAAAGCAGTAGTCGTGCACTTGAAGCCAAATACCGACCCATTAGTCTGGCGTCAGTTTGCTCAAAGTCATGGAGAAGAACGTTATAAAGCCATAAGTGTTTTATTTGATAGCTCACAAACTCCGGTCCCATGCGAAATACGGTTTTCGTAGGGGAAAATCATGTGCGAAGAACTTGCTCTATATAACATAGTGTTGGATAAGAGAACTCGACGTTAAACAGACTGTGCGTGTTACCTACATTGATTTCAGTAAGGCGACCGATAGTGTTCGGCACCACAGTCTCCTATACCAGTTGATGATAATGCCCACCGGAGGCAAACTTATTAAACGAATCAAAACGTTCCTATTTGTCTGCGTAGAGCAGCAGCGCTAAAAGTGCACAGCCACGGAGGCAGTTGTACTACAAGACTCAGGGCTCAGACAGATCATCTTTTGTTAATATCTCCTACTCAGATAGGTGCCAACTAACTAACCTAAAATTTTTATGGGTTCGAAGACTAGAAGCGGGCTTCTGTCTCCTCTTTCGCATTAATCATAGTTCAAATTTTCCTCGGATTTCAGCACTTACCCCTAGTAGTCGCCCATACAATCTTCGCAATTCGTCTCTAATTATACCTCTTCCAGCGACCTCCACCTCTAAGCGCTCCCTTTTTTTCGCTTCCAGGTATACTTTCCTCTGGAATAACCTTCCAATAAATATAAGATCTTCAGAAAATCTACACACCTTTAAGAGAAGGCTACGCCTTTATCTGAATACTGACTCGATTAAACTTTTATTTTCCTCATCCTTCCCAGACAACTTTTTCTATGACACTGAGAAAGGGCCACCGGGAATTTAGCATGCCGCTATTAAATTTCCGTATCTGTTCACGTTTCCTTCCTTTATGAGTAGTCTCGCTACCTAAGATCCCTCACCAGAAATGTTAATTATTCCAATTTTTTAGTTCATGCATCGTGCCCTCACAGAATGCACGCCATCGACGCTCTTGCCGAAACCTTCTGTATTCGCCATATACTAGTAGTCTGGTCGCATCTCCCTTCCCCCATCCTCGGTTGGACTCGGATGAATGTAACCGACCGCATCTGGGTTCCTATCGCCTCGAGACTGATCTTCATGATGTCCTCACTGAATGCGCTTCATCGATGCTCTTGGCGAAGCCTTCTAT
>CACRXP010000049.1:65976-89823 GCA_902702965.1 Spirometra erinaceieuropaei | reverse complement strand
AATTCTAAATGCAGCCGCACGAATATTCCGAAAGTCTTACGAAGGACGTCTTCATTGAACTCCATAGACGCTCTCCTGATGTCGTGTAACACCCACAGCGATTTTGCAACTTCTGAGCAATCAAAAGATAGGTCTTCACTAAGTTTTAACAATTGGAATGAGTCTCTGATATGCGTACTCGATGTTATATAACATTGGAATAACTCCGGACTCTCTGCGGTCCGCTTCAGTAGTTCTTTCCCGATAGTACGCCGCGTTCCATTGCTATTCTTCCAACCCCCCCCCCCCAAAGCGACAATTTTAGCGGTTTTTGATGTCATCTCCCGCATTCCGACCTCATGCGGTCTGTCGACGCTCACGGCGGAACCCTCAGTATTCACTGTCTACTAGTAGTTCGGTTTTACCTCCCGTCCTCACTGCTCGGCTGGGCTCGAAGCGTGCTACGGCCGATCGCATCTCGGTTCCTCTCGTCTGGCCTCTTTGACGCGGCGTACCAATCCGGCCCAGACGATCTCAATTGTGAATCCCGTATACAATGCCATTTGCGAGCCAGTCCTGTCTGACCCACATTCGTACCCATCAAGGCGGACATTTATTGCTACCCTGACGATGACCGACAACATTCCGTTATATACCGCCACATAAAGGCCAGTCCTGCTCGCTTTTTCTGTTATTATTTTTAAGGAGGGTTTTTTTTTCTCCTGTAAAACTAATCCAATCATTTTTAACTTTTTGTAAGGAGTTTTTTTCCCCCTCAATCATCATGCAAAGAAAGGCAATTATTGGCTGTATCTACAATCCCCCAAATTCTTTAGCCAGTGATGATTCACAACTCTGTGAAATCTTTAAATTAATTTCGGAAGCTGCTTTCGATGTTAAAATAATCACTGGGGATTTTAACCTTCCTGAAATTGACTGGGTTTCCAATAGCTGCCCACCCAGATTCCAGCCCTTTCAAGATATTGTCAATTTTTCTAATTGGTCCCAACTGGTGCGCTCTCCAACAAGAGATAATCACATTTTAGATCTAATCTTTACCAATGACATTGCTCCTCTTTCTGTTGCTTTAAAAAAGGACCTCTTTGACAGTGACCACGTATTAATTCATTTTTACCTACCGCTTGCCTTTTCAAAAAAGACAAGCGCCGTTCAGACTTTCATGAACTACGACTGCGTAGATAGCGACGTAATAAATAACTATATGAGATCCTTGGATTGGTGTGGCTTCCTCACTTGTAGTGATGTAACCATTCTTCGTGATGTCATGTCCAATGTTTCCAAGGACATTCTAGAGTTTGTGCCGCGTAGATATCTCAAGCCTAATTCTTCAGATTCTCTTGTTCCTCATTTTCTTCAGAACAGACTAAAAACGTTGAGGCGACAACTGCGTGACCTATCCACTAGTTCCTTATCAGTTCATCTTAGAATCACAGAGATTTTTGAGATGGCCTCAAGGATGCGCCAAGCGCGCGACAGGCGAAGAGAATCAATTGCTCTCAGTGGTTCGAACCCTGGCAAATCCGTCGCTAACATCTTCCGTCATCGGTCCTCCTCTAAGCGTGGTCATGAACTTCCACCCATGCTAAATGATAACAAAGTCTTCCTCACCGATGACACTGACAAGGCGGAGTTGTTTAGTGCTTTCTTTGCAAAACACATTGCTACCGAGTCCGATCCGGTCCCTTTCTTTCGATCACTTTCAGATAGGGCACTTATTACAATTGATGTCTCCTCAGATCTCATTAAGAAACACATAAGCCGTTTGAAATACTCACACTGCTCAGGAACGGACGGGATTCCGAATTCGATTATTAAACAAGCGTCCGACTTTCCCATATTACTCAGTCATCTATTCTCTGTCTATATTTCAAAAGGATTCTTTCCTGAAACATGGAAAACGTCAATTATCATTCCCGTTTTCAAGTCAGGATCTCGGTCCGATGTTAATAACTATCGGGGCGTCCACAAAACGCCGTCTCTAGTAAAACTTCTTGAAAGGATTATTTTCAATGAAATTCTTGACTTCTGTCTAGCTAATCGGCTTCTGAGCTCTAGTCAGCATGGGTTTTTACCTGAACGATCCTGCGAAACATGCCACTTGGCTTTTCTTAATCTAATCACTTCTCTTCGTAATGAGCGGCAGTCAGTGGTTGTTATTTACTTTGATCTTAGCAAACCCTTTGACAAGGTGCCCCATAGACGTCTTTTAGTAAAATTGGAAACCCTCGGCATCCGGCTGCCTCTACTCGATTTCATTAGGTCATATCTGTCCAACCGATATCAGAAAGTCATGGTCGGTAATAGCTCCTCGACACCCCACTCGATCACGAGTGGCGTACTTCAAGGAACGGTTCTGGGTCCGCTACTCTTTCTTCTGTACATCAATGATATTTCGACTGAACTCGGAAATTCGCAAACTTTTACTTATGCCGATGACCTCCAGTGTGTTTACTCATACTCTAAGGACACCGCAAATGTTTGTGTTGAAAAAATTAATGCCGATTTACTACGCTTAAGCAGATGGGTTTCGACATGGCAGATGGAGTTTTCATCATCCAAGTGTAGTTTCATGTCTTTTGGTCCTGCCAAACTTCCTGATCCGATAATTTTTCAGAATAACCCACTCTCAGAATGCCTCACCATAAAGGACCTAGGTCTAAGTTATACAAATAAACTTGCTTTATCACCTCATGCAGATAGAATCTCTGCCAAAGCCGCGCAGATATGTGGATTCATATCGCATAATTTTTTCCTTCCGGAAATGAAGCTAAGACTTTATCAAATGTTCGTTCTTCCAGTCCTCAAATATTGTTGTCCTTTCTTCGGTTTAATGAACGGCTGCGACCGTATTAAAATCGAAAATGTTCAGAGGGTTTTCACCCGGAAACTTTTCTCTCAAGCTTCGTCCAGTATTTCTTATACTCAGAGATGTCAGCTGGCGAACATGAAGTTTTTGTGGGTTAGAAGACTCGAAGCTGGCCTTTGCTTCCTTTTTCGCATCAACTCTAGCTCCAGTCTTCCTAACATTGACACTCTCACTCCGAGAGATCGGTCTTATGCCACGCGCAATTCCTGCATGTTGATTCCGCCGCCTCTTTGTACTACATCTAAGCGCTCCCTCTTCTTTGCTTCCAAATATGCCTTCCTTTGGAATAATCTTCCGCCTGGCATTAGATTATCGCCTAGGTTACTGATATTCAAGTCGAAATTACGCAACCATCTTACACCGGAAAGCATAAAGGCACTGTTAACGGTCTCATTCCCGAACACTCAAATTCTTGACTTCGAGAAGGGTCCTCCTGGGATTTAATGGTAGATTAAGTGGTAACTCAAAATTATATCATTAGTAACCCCTGCTTTGAATTGGTTTCTAAATCCATCGCTATCCTTACCCCTCATAGCGACAATTTTAGCGGTTTTTGATGTCATCTCCCGCATTCCGACCTCATGCGGTCTGTCGACACTCACGGCGGAACCCTCAGTCTTCACTGTTTACTAGCAGTTCGGTCGTACCTCCCTTCCTCACTGCTCGGCTGAGCTCGAAGCGTGCTGTGGCCGATTGCATCTCGGTTCCTCTCGTCTGGCCTCTTTGACGCGGCGTACCAATCCGGCCCAGACGATCTCAATTGTGAATCCCGTATACAATGCCATTTGCGAGCCAGTCCTGTCTGACCCACATTCGTACCCATCAAGGCGGACATTTGTATGTATGTATGTATATTGAAGGGTTACAGGCAGAGCCCTTGATGACCCTATTTATGTACAGTGCTTTCGCAGATTCATACTGAAAAATAAAATAAATTTGCAGGCATTTAAAATGTGATTGGGTCACAGTTCAATCGTAATCATAAGTTAGTGCATGGGGTCACTGTAAATTAGTGCGGAAGATTGTATATGACAGATTTTACAAAACTGGCTGTGCATAGTCATGCTGTACAAGCCGATTTCTGTCGAAAACTAGACGAACAAGTTTTCTTTTAAACACACAAACTGTGTCAGCCGTCACCATCTCGCTTGGAAGCGAGTTCCACGGCCTGACAACCCGCTGGCTGAATGAAAATTTTCGTCGGTCTAAACGTGTGCGCTCATTCCCGACTTTGAATGCATGGCCGCGTAATTGGTTTGCACGGGCGAACTCAAAGAAATCCTTTGCTCTTAATGAGCAACCCTGGCCGCGAACAATCCGGAACGTCCAGAGTAGACTGCAGTTTATTTGTCTATAAGAGAGAGGGAATAGGCCAAGCAAATTTAGCCTCTCCTTATAAGATAAATGCTTTAGACCGTCGACCATCTTTGTCGCTCTGCGTTGCACCTGTTCGAGTAAGTTGATATCCTTCCTCATCCATGGTGAAGCTGCTGGCATTCCATACTCTAGATGAGGTCTTACAAAGACACCAAAGAGTCTTTCGAAGAGTTCGGGAGGAAATATTTTAAATGCCGTCTGATCCAGTGTAGAGTACTAGTTGCCTTCTGGACCATCTTTCTGCAGTGTTCTGATGGCGATAGATTTGCGGTCGTCCATACACCCAGATCTCTGTGTCTTTCCACAGTTTCTAACCTCGTCCCGTCAATATAGTACTGGTGTTTGGGAGAGGCATTGCGGCCGGTGTTCAGGTGCAAAACCACGCATTTGGACACGTTAAACTTCAAAAGCCATCTGTTCGACCAAGCACACAGTTTGTTGATGTTCGACTGCAACTTCTCTGCGTCATCATCACACTTGACTTCACTCCATATTTTTATGTCATCCGCGAACATGAGAGCCTCGCAATTCACTTCGCTGATACAGTCATTAACATAAATCAGGAAGAGTACTGGGCCTAAGACAGAACCCTGTGGGACATCACTTTCCACCTTTACCCATTCCGAGGTAGAATTACTAACGACGACTCTTTGTAGTCTGGAGGACAGAAAACTCCTGATCCACTTAAACATTCTCCCTTGAATCCCTACATCCCAGATCTTTTGCAAAAGAAGCCTGTGTGGGACACTGTCAAAGGCCTTCTTGAAGTCAAAAAATATGACATCTACTGGAAAACCCTTATCGGTAGCTCGTGTCCATTTCTCGTGTGAGTAAAGAACACTCGTTAGGCAGGAGCGCCCTGGACGAAAGCCGTGTTGGACATCGCACAATATTTTGTTCTGTTCCAGGTATTTCATCAAGTGTCTTTTGATAATGCGTTCCATTATTTTACACGCGATGCAAGTAAGACTGACAGGACGATAATTTCCGCAGTCAAGTCTTGAGCCTCCTTTATGGATCGGAGTAATCAGTGCGCACTTCCATTCTTCCGGTAGCTCGCCGTCTTCAAATGACTTTTGAAATATTGCGGATAAGGGTTTACACAGTTCATTAGCAAGTTCGCGAAGTGCTAGGGCGGGAATTCTATCTGGGCCAGGCGATTCGGCAGGTTTCAGCCGGAGTAGCTCGGCCCTAACAATGGTAGATGAAAAGAGTGGTTCCTCGGTTAAGGAGGGTAGGGAGGGGATAGGAGGGGGAAGGGTACTGGGAGGAGAGGTTGTTTGGCGAATGGATGGATGGGCAAATATAGCACTAGGTTCTCGGGTGAAGACGGACTGAAAGAAGTCGGAAAGGAGGGACGCTTTAACCTGTTCATCAATCTCCACTTTTCCATCTGCAGACCTGAGGGCAGGGATTAGCTCCTGAGTCCTTTTAAAACTTCGTATATAACCATATATAATTTTTGGGTGCTCACGCGAATTTCGGAGTATGTTTAGTTCAAACTTCTTTCGCAGCTTTGAGGCCTCACTTTTACAGACGTTTCGTTGCCGCTTATATTCCTGTAAGTGTTCGTCGGAGCCAGTTAGTCTGCAACGCCTCCACAGACGATTCCTTTTTCTGAAAGAGGCCTTCAAGTCGGGGTTTATCCATTTTGGGCGGTTTGTGATTGTCTTCCTTCTAAGAGGACGATTGGAATAAACAATCTCTTTCAGTAAGGAACTGAAAGTATTCCAGTTATCGTTTGCTCGACCATGCAGTTCAGTCTCCCATGATATAACTGCCGCTTCCCTCCTCATGAGAGAATAGTCACCTTTCCAAATTTTCCTCTCCCACCTCTCGGGTTGGACGGGTTTGGAAAACAGTGAGTACTCAAAGTAGAGCGTGATGTGGTCGCTTGACCCTAATGGCTGTCGGTCCTGCAGGTCTAACACGTTTTCCTCCTCTCGGGTAAAAATAAAATCAAGGCAGTTCGACTGCCGCCCTTCCCTCACCCGTGTTCCAAAGGTAACATTCTGGCAGAGAAGTTTGTCCGTTGCCCATTGTAGTAGTTTGTGATTAAAGCTGTCTTGCGGCCCTTGTGCAGTCCACGTTAGCCAATCAATGCCAGGAGCGTTAAAATCCCCAACGATAAGGACGTCTTTCTTCTCGCTAGCTTGGTACAGTTCGGATATGAGCATGAGATCATTTATTGATACCCTGACGATGACTGACAACATTCCGTTATATACCGCCACCTACAGGCCAGTCCTGCTCGCTTTTTTCTGTTATTATTTTTTAAAGAGGGGTTTTTTTCTCCTGTACAATTAATCCATTCATTTTTAACTGTTTTTTTAGGAGTTTTTTTCACCCCTCAATCATCATGTTTCTGAATGGACTTCTAATTTAGGAACTAGGAATTGCATTTTGTACAGATTCGGCCTACCTCTTCTAAAACTCGCATGCAAATTTATTTTAACTTGCTTTGATGGGACCTCGACGGGTCTTTAATAAAAATTATCTATCTATCTATTAAGAGCGCATACTTGCTTAGACTGCCCATCTCAGCATGACCACTGAAATCTTGCCTTAACTTATGATTTTAAGTCGGCCGATTTGCTAGGTTTGCCTCGAGTACTGCTGTGCATTCTTTGATTTAATGAACGCCTGTGACCGTGAAAAAAAAATACTGTTCTGAGGGTTTTTGCCCGGAAACTATTTTCTCACGTTGCATCCGGTACTTCTCATACTTGAAGATGTCAACTGGCGAACATTAAGTTTTTGCGAATTAGGAGACTTGAAGCTGGCCTTTACTTCCTTTTTCGCATTAACACTAGCTCTCTTCGTTTGCGCATCTACTTATTTATTGACACCCCCATTCAGAGAGATCGGCCTTATACCACGTTCAACCCCTCCATGGCGATTCTGCCGCCTATTTGCACTGCCTCTAAACGCTCTCTCATTTTTCCTTCAAGTATGCCTTCCTTTGGAATAATCGTCCGCTAGAAATTAGGTCATGACGTAAGTTCTCAGTCTTCGAATAGAAATCATGCAAACACCATACACCGGAACGACCAGTTTCTTGACTTTGAGAGGGGTCCTCCTGCAATTTAGTGGTAGGTCAAGCGAAGGCTCTCACTTATGTTTTTACAAGCCTGTTTTGAATTGGCTACTAAATCCACTTCTATCATTCCTCATCCATGGCGACGCCCTTCGCGGTTCTTGATGTCATGTCCTCATTTCGTCCTCAAGCGGTTTGTTGACGCTCATGGCGGAACACTCTGTATTCGCCGTCTGCTAGTAGTTTGAATGTATCTCCCGTGTCCCTCCTCGGTTTAGCTCGAGGGGGACTATGGCCGATCGCGTCTAACAACTATGAGGCGAATAGCCTCATCCGGTGTTTGATTTCTGCCCTGAGAATGTCCGTTTATAATCCGTTATAAACTGCCACATGCAACCCGATTCGGCTCACATTTTTGTCCTTTCATGGACGACAGTTTTATCCTCCTTTTTCATTGGTCTCTCATCATCCTTCGTAACGGACTTCTTCTCCAATATCTACGAATCATATATTGCATAGATTCTGTCCATCTGTTCTAACGTTCAGCGATCACTAGCGCCCTCCACCGGCGAATTTACGTGCATGTTTCAGGAACTCTCCCCTCCTCTGCTTGGGAGGTAAAGACCGACTCCCGTTGCAGGTCACATTCATTCACCTCACTCATTCACCTGCTCCTGTGGATCAGCATTCATTGGCCGTACGACGAGGCGGCTGAAAAAGAGAGTAGGTGAACACATGCCAGCCTGGCCAGGCAGAGGTAAAAAGAAATCGATTTCGAGTTCTATTCTCGCACATCTTGTTGATACGAATCACCGAGTCGACAACAATGGCAACGTTCTTGGTGAGACAAATGTCGGTTTTCCGGGGTTAAAACTCTCTTAGTAAAAACTGTTGAACGGATTCTGTTTTTTTCCGCTTAGCAGCACGCATGAGGCTAACAAAAGAAAACAGTATTCTAGGTCAGGTCGAACGTACATGTTATAAATGCGCAATCTAATATCGCTGGTTTTAAAGCTTCGGAGGATAAAACCAGTTGTTCTACGTGCCTTGGAGACAATTGGGACGCAGTGCTCCGGAAGATTGAAACTCTTGGAGTATGATAAATCCAGATACTTAATAACCCCGGGCACAGTTATGTCATGACCGTCAATATTTATTTGAGATTGAAGGTCGCCGACAACCATCATGACTGAGCACTTATGCAAAGAAAGAGAGAGGCGCCATGTGCGGCACCACTGGGCAAAGGCCTGTAGGTCTCTCATTAGTAGCTCAAGCACGATGTCACGATCTACCAGCTTATAATTTTATGCAAATTTCCGATCATCGGGATACATGAATGGCTTACTAATATGAAAAAATTCTGGCACATCGTTAACAAATAGGCGAAATAATATCGGGCCGAGTACACTACCCTGAATCACTCCACTCCTCACACATTTGGGGTTGGAGATAGCATTAGAAATCTTAACTCGTTGTGTACGGGCACTCAGGTAAGAGGATATAAAATTCAGATGTTTGCCATCTATGACAAAAGAGGACAGTTTAAAGAGAAGAAGAGCATGCTCAACGCGAACAAAAGTCTTAGGGAAATCGAAATATACTGTGTAAAGTGCAAAACCATTGCCTCTAGATTGGAAAAAATGGTCAAATAACGAGAGCTGACAGGTGTTACAAGATCGAGCTTTGAGGAATCTATGCTGAGCAGCACTCAGTAAGTTATTCGCTGTTAAGTGACACATCATCTTATCCTAGATCAATGTCTCTAAGATCTTCGAAACTGCGGGGAGGGTGTTTATTGGCCGAAAATCATCAAATGGCGTAGAATGACCATGCTTGGGAAATGTTTGATTCCTTCGAAAAAGTAGGAGAATATGCTTACTGGGACACCATGAGGCCCAGAGCTATGAGATGGACGGAAAAGTTGCATTGCAACAGTCACATCCCACAGAGTGAAAGGTATAGTTTCGAGAATTGTCCCGGTCAATGCCTGAATGGTCGGAAGTGGAAGCGGAGAAATTGAGTTTTTAATAAACGTTTTGGACTGGGAAGCATTGAAACTATCAGTGGTTAACTGGGCATCAGCTATAGGACCCCCGAAGGCGTCTCGGAGTGTGGGATGCTGCGTTTTCCTGTGAGTTGGTATTTTTCTAGAGAAAAGTTTCGAGACACTTAACGAATGGTTTTCGGTAAAGTGGACATCTTCGGCTAGCTGTTTTTCTTCGGAAAATCTCTTAGCCCGCTCAAAAATATCACCGATTAAGGGCAGAACGGAAACGTCGTTCTGAAAATGGAATCAACGTGAAAGTCTGCGTAATCTGCGACGAAAGGGTAAAGGTAGGAAAATCTCATCCCCAACATTAATAATTTTCTTATGGGCGACAAAACGAGAAATAAGCGGATCCAAAATTTCGTACAGTTTTGTAGTGTAAATATTAAGTGCATCTAAAATAAGGAAGAAATCATTCCGATTGTAGGAATTAAGGCATGTTGATAATTCGGTCGAGCGAGCTGATCGCAAATCGCGGAAAATGCTAAACTTTGGAGGCAAAGTTTTTCAGCCTCGAGTTCTAAAATTGGAACAAACATGTCATGGTCTGAGTCCCCGAGTAAGCATAGGGATGACACTAACACAGACATGCAGCCTCAGCAGAAAATCAAGTCAATTATGCATAATCCTCGGGTGGGAAAATCAGCAACCTGACTCCACATCCGAACATTCACAGCCTCAAATAAGTCTTCGATCATTCTGGGACTGGCAGGCGGAGACCAGTCCTCTTCAGGAAGATTGAAGTCACCCGCAACTTATTTTTAATGCAACCTGGAGCCAGTAGCTGCCTTCTACCGCGGAAAAATGTTGGAGGTGCAGCTGCAGACATGCAAATGTTTGCTGAACGTAGACGCAACTACCCCCGCCAAGGCTAACTTAACGATAATTTCGAATGCAAGTATAGCCCAGAAGAGAGAGTTCGGTGTCGGCTACGGAAGCTGATGTCCAATTCAATTCAATTAAATTATTTTTATTAAAGACCCGTCAAGGGCCCATCAAAGCAAGTAAAAATAAATTTACATGCGAATTTTAGACGAGGTAGGCAAAATCTGTACAAAGTGCAATACATGGTTTTTGAGATTAGAAGTCCGTTAAGCAAAATGAAAAACGAGGGGTGAAAAAAAACTCCAAAGCAAAATTTAAAAATGATTGTAGTAATTTAACAGGAGAAAAAAACCGTTCAAAAAATAGCATCAGAAAAATGCAGGGAGGACTGGCCTGCATGTGGCGGTACAGAATGGAATATAGTCGGACATCAACATGGTCGAAATAAATGTCAGCTGTATAAGGCATTGTGTAACGGCATTCATAAAATGGTACGTAGGCGGGTCGGTCAGGACTGGCCTGTATCGCCTTGAATAAGAAAAATAAGTGGCGAAATTGAAAACCAGTTTCGAGGCGATAGGAACCCTGATGCGGTCGGTTTCATTCAACCGAGTCCACCCGCGCATGGGAAAAAGGAGATGCGACCAGACTACTAGTATATGGCGAATATAGACGGCCGCCGATGGAGCGCATTCTGTAAGGGCACGATGAAACCAGTCTCGAGGCGACAAGAACCCAGATGCGGTAGGTTACATTCATCCGAGTCCAACCGAGGATGGGGTAAGGGAGATAAATAAATAAATAAATTTTTATTTAATGCCAGTTTACAGGCATTGTCAAGGGAAGCGATTAAACACAAATCCGACCAGCAGTGAAAAAAACTCCTGAGCTTAAGGGATAAAAATATAGTTAATGGCAGTTTTGTGGTTTGGAGGGCTCAGGAGAAAAAACTGCCGGCGGTGGGAGAATATCGACCTTCAAGAAGGGGGGGAGGTTGCACGGTATCGGAGATTATCGGACGTCAAATTCCTTTCATGAAGTTGGGGATAGTCAAAGTAGAGGCGTTGAGGAACAGCTGGTGAGACCGGCCATAGTGTTCAGAGACCACAAACGCCATCGCTACGGTACAGTCGATCAGTAGATTCAGCACCCAAAATTTGTGGGAGCTTTTCTGAATGCAAAAATCGAGTAATAGTTCTCTTAAATAAAGGATAATTTTGCAAAGTTTTCACAATCATGGGTAGTTTATTCCAAATAGCAATTGCATTTACAGAATAGAACCGACGATATTTAACAGTACGTGCCAGAGGCAGAAATAAGAAGACCTCACGGTGACTGTTACGTCGTGGGTGGATATGATGTCTTAAAGAGGTGAGTGGGTTAAATGTGTGATTATATCAGAGTTTAAATAGCAAAAATAGTCCCTTTTGTAATCTACGGAACCATAAAGGATCGAGGCCTGTAAGCCGGCAACGTTCCTGGTAAGACAAATGTCGGTGTTCCGGGGTTAAAAGTCTCTTGGCAAAAAAGTGTTGAACGGATTCTATTTTCTTCCGCTCAGAAGCACGCATGAGGCTAAATGAAAACGAACAGTATTCCAGACCAGGTCTAATGTACATGTTGAAAAGGCGCATTATAATGTCCCTAGTTTTAAAATTTCGGAGGATAAACCCGGTCGTTCTACGTGCTTTGGAGACTATCAAGGCACAGTGCTCCGAGAGATTGAGACTCTTGCAGTATGATACGCCCAAATCCTTTATAACCCCTGGCACATTTATTGCGTGACCTTCAATACTTAGTTGAGGTTTGCGGTCGTCGCCAACCACCATGACTGAGCACTTATGCCAAGAAAGAGAAAGGCGCCATGTGCGGCACCACTGGGCGAAAGCCTGTAGATCGCTCTTTAGGAGCTCAAGCACGATGTCACGATCTGCCGGCTTATATCGATATGCAACTTTAAGATCATCGGCATACATGAAAGGCTTGCCATTCTGAAATAAATCGGGTACATCATTAACGAAAAGGCAAAATAAAAGCGGGCCGAGTACACTACCCTGAATGACTCCACTCCTCACACGTGTTGGGTTGGAGATGGTATTGGAAATCTTAACTCGTTGTGTGCGAGTGCCCAAATAAGAGGATATAAAATTTAAAAGTTTGCTACCTATTCCGAAAGAGGACAATTTCAAGAGGAGAAGTGGAGCATGGTCAACACGGTCAAAAGCCTTAGTGAAATCGAAATATACTGTGTAAAGTGCAAAACCATGGTCCCTAGATTGGAGAAAATAGTCAAAGAAAGAGAGCTGACAGGTGTTACAAGATCGAGCTTTGAGGAATCCATGCTGAGCAGCACTCAGTAAGTTATTCGCGGTTAAGTGACACATCATCTTATCTTTGATCAATGTCTCTAAGAACTTCGAAACTGCGGGGAGGGTGTTTATTGGCCGAAAGTCATCAAATGATGCAGATTTGCCGTGCTTAGGAATGGGCAAAATGTGTGATTCCTTCCAAAATGTAGGATAAGTTTCACTTTCAAGAGCAAGATTAAATATCTTGCATAAGAGGGATGGGAAGATCGTGTTTGCATCGGCTTTTAAAATGCTTACTGGGACACCATCAGGGCCTGGACTATAAGATTGACGAAAACGCCGAATCGCAACAGTCACATCACACAGAATGAAAGTTATTTTTTCTAGAACTGCCCCGGTCAATGACTGGATGGTCGGAAGCGGAGTGGTCGAGTCTTCAATAAACGTTGTGGACAGGAAATCATTGAAGCTATCCGCGGTTAACTGGGCATCAACTATGGGATTTCCGAGATCGTCTCGAAGGATGGGATACTGCGTCTTTCTCTGAGTTCGTATTTTTCTAGAGAAAAGTTTCGAGACACTTAACGAATGGTTTTCGGTAAAGTGGACATCTTCGGCTAGCTGTTTTTCTTCGGAAAATCTCTTAGCCCGCTCAAAAATATCACCGATTAAGGGCAGAACGGAAACGTCGTTCTGAAAATGGAATCAACGTGAAAGTCTGCGTAATCTGCGACGAAAGGGTAAAGGTAGGAAAATCTCATCCCCAACATTAATAATTTTCTTATGGGCGACAAAACGAGAAATAAGCGGATCCAAAATTTCGTACGGTTTTGCAGTGCAAAATTTACATCCGATCTAAGGAAGAAATCATTCCGATTGTAGGAATCAAGGCATGTTATTAATTCGGTTGAGCGAGTTGATCGGAAATCGCGGAAAAAGTTATACTTTTGGGACGACATTTCGTCGGCCTCGAATTCCAACGTTTAAACAACTATGCCATGGTATGAGCCCCCGAGTTGACCTAGGAATGACACTGACGATGGCATGCAGACTCTACAGAAAAGTAAGTCAAGTATACTTGAGCCTCGGGTGGGAAAATCAACAACCTGATTCCACATGCCAACATCCACAGCCTCAAGAAAGTCTTCGAACCTTCTGGGGCCTGATGGCAGAGAACAGCGGACTTCAGGGAGATTAAAGTCACCCGCAACCAGTTGATACTTAAAGCGTAAGTCGGCCGCAGCATGAAATGCCTGTGAGAGTAAACAATCAAAATTGTCTTTGGCGTTGGGAGGGCGATAGACGCAGCCAACAAGTAAGGAGAACCTATTTTTTAGTGCAATCTGGAGCCAACAGCTCCCTTCTACTGCGGATAAGTGCGGGAGGTCGAACGGCAAACATAGAAGAGTTTGCTTATCGTAGACGCAGCAGCCCCCACCACGGCTATCTTGGCGATCATTTCGAATGCAATTGTAGCCTAGAAGGAAGAGTTCGGATTCAGCTACTGAGGCTGGTGCCCACGTCTCAGTTACTAAAACAATATCTAGACAATGGACGAACACCTGAGTCTGAAGCAAAGGCATCTTATTAAGCAAGGATCTGGCATTCATAACAAAAAGTTTGAAGGGAAAGGCTGTTTGTTTCTGAGGGAAGTGGGCTACATCGTCCAGTTCTGGGTCGCGCACGGAGCAAACGGTCCGGATGCAACCATCCGGCTCTGAAAAAAATTTTGTGGCATCAAAAAATTCTGACGTGGATAAAAAGGGGTAGGACTTGGGGGAGGGAATGACGGGCAGGTAAACTGGTAACTATTGTTAGCTAACTTATTTTCAGCTGGAAATCCGCGGGGCAGATACTGCAACGTATTCCCGCCGGGACGAAACTGAGGATCGGATGAATTAACTGATTCAGTATGGACATTATCATGAGGAATAAATTGATGAAACGGCCGTGGAGGAAACAAGTTATGGGGTGGGGACGCATTGTTTCCATTGGAACAAGAGGTCTATTAAACTGTGGGAAAATCAACATATTCGGCCTAACTGCCTCGATATGAGGGCTGAGGGGCAGTTGGGAACACGGTACGTTTTGAGTCGGGGTATTTGAAGTACAGTTAGCCGATTGTGGAGGAAAAGATTTTATAATGTTGCTGCATTTATCGGGTGTCCGAGTGGCTGAGGCAGCAATTTGATTTGCCTTTGACTTCGACACATGCTTAGGCTTACTAGGGGTTGCTGGAGGAGTCGATAGAAGCGTGTTTATACCAGGCGTGGTGGTGAGTTTAAAGAGGTCAGCATTAAAAGCAGTCGAATTCCCTACGGAATGGACTATGCCATGATGTGCAGATGCCGCAGGTGATGTTGTAGAGGACTTATTCAGACTGACAGTAGGTGTCATTATCTTGATGTTGGTTTTTGCCGATTTTAGTTTATTCAGTCTTCGCTGCGGGGGTGTGAGGTCTGGCGAAACGGAGCAGTGCCATTTACGGCAGATGTCTCTAGTCATCTCCCTACTCGACAAGATAAAATCGACTTCTATCATGGAGAAAAGGGTAACTAGTATCGGCGCATTACGACTAAGCGAGCGAAGTCGCTTAGCTTGTGCGCACTAAAACTCAAGCCACAACTTTGTAGGAACAAATGCGCTCCCTTCATAGCAGATAAGTGGCTCGGAATGTTTCGCAGTACGAAATTATGCTTGCGTTTAATTCGTTCCTCAGTTTCCGAACTTATTACCCTAATAAGTTTAAAAGTTTTTTCAAGCGCTTTTTCAGAAGTGCTGTTTATGTCTCCATAAAACACCTGATCGATTATTTCGCCGGCTGATGGCCTGCTACGACTAGCAGAGGCGTATTTTTGAACGACTGAAGGGTCGGGAGGTTCTACATGTACTAAAGGGATTTGTGAGTTAATCAGATCTGCAGACGGCGAAGAACGTACGCTGGCGTCTGCTTTGTCTGCAGTCACGATTTTAGCACCCAGAGACGGTGGGGAGGCCGCAAGCTTTCGCCTTTTAGCACGTGCTCTGCGGGGCATTACAGACAAAAAAAGTTTTTCGTTACAGAAGAGGGATCAAAACGTTGCCAACGTACGGAAACGCGCACTGAGTATTACTGTTTTTTAACTAAGAAAACTAGAAAGCGGTAGTAGGGAAAGGATTCACTATAATGGATTTTTTACAAAAGACGACTATTTTGCCAGAGTGTCAAACAAACTGGGAAAAAAATTTACCTTATATAGAAAGGCGACTTTTAAAACGGACTCAAGTAAAAAACAGGCATTAATTACTTAAGAATATCCAGATAAATGTAAAGCTTCACTTATCTTTGAAATTGAGCTGCGCGCCTTGACCTTGAACGATGCGACCCGACTACTAGTATATGGCGAATACAGAAGGTTTCACCAAGAGCATCGATGGTGCGCATTCTGTGAGGGCACGATGCATGAACTGGAAAATTGGAATAATTAACATTTCTGGTGAGGGATCTTAGGTAGCGAGACTACGCATAAAGGAAAGAAACGTGAACAGATACGGAAATTTAATAGCGGTATCCTAAATTCCCGGTGGCCCTTTCTCAGTGTCATAGAAAAAGTTGTCTGGGAAGGATAAAGAAAATAAAAGTATAATCGAGTCAGTATTCAGATAAAGGCGTAGCCTTCTCTTAAATGTGTGTAGATTTTCTGAAGATCTTATATTTGGAAGGTTATCCCAGAAGAAAGTATACCCAAGATTCTGTCATGCACAATACGTCTGTGTCAAACGTAACAGCTACACTTCTTAGGTGTGCCATCACTGGCACGACAGATCTTGCGTTGAGATAGACAATACTGAGCGTATTCCTAATATGTAGGTTCCGCTCATTGCTGCTTATAAAAAAGGAAGAGCCTGAGGTGGAAAATTAAGCTGTTGGAACGAAGCAATTGGTGGAGGAAAAAGTTGCTGCGGTCTAAAATTTATGGGATGATTACAAACTAGAGATGCAGCATAAGGTGGAAAAACATTTGAGGAGGACCCGGGAAGAGAAAAACTAATTTGTTGGGTTGGAAAAATAGAAAGCAAGAAAAGAGGATTTTGGGAATTGTTATTGCTCTCGACGGAGCAGTGGACTCGCGCACTGGATGAGGATGGGAGGGTTGATGTCATATACACAGACTTTAAGAAGGCGTTCGACAGCGTCCCACACAAACGCCTAATCTACAAACTTTCTGAAATTGGGATAAGAGGAAGGCTGCTGACATGGATAACAGATTTTCTTAACGGGAGATCGCAAACCGTGTGCATTGAGGCCTCAAGGTCAACTCCTACTCCCGTTCTAAGTGGTGTACCCCAGGGCTCCGTCTTAGGGCCGTTGCTATTCCTGGTTTACATTAATGACTGCGTCGACGACCTGGGATGCAGCGCCATCATGTTTGCTGACGATGTTAAGCTGTGGAGATCCATCAGATCTGATGCAGACAGGTACGCGCTTCAAGACAGTCTCAACCGCCTAAACAGTTGGTCAGCTCGCTGGCTCCTCAATTTTAATGTGGACAAATGTGTAGTCCTGAGACTCCGCACCAGACAGACCAGTAAGGAGGACGATTCCTTTCAATATGTCCTTGGTGGTCAGTCCCTTTCAAATGTTGTGGAACAGAAGGACCTGGGAGTCCTAATGACCTCCTCGATGAAACCATCTTCACAGTGTCAAAGGGCAGCCAAAAGTGCGATAAGGGTGTTATTTGCGCTGAGGCGAGGATTTGTGCAGATCGACAAGGAGCTGTTCGGAAAAACCTATGGGGCATTCGCCCGGTCTCACTTAGAGTATGCAGTCCAGGCCTGGCGACCGTGGTTAAAGAAAGATTATCAAAGACTGGAAAGAGTACAGGCGATGGCTACGAAGATGGTCAAGAATCTTCATCATTTGCCTTACGAAACCAGGCTGACTGAACTAAATCTGTTTCCTCTAAATTACAGGCAACTGCGCGGCGATCTCATTCAAACCTACAGGATTGTCAGAAGCCGAGAGTGTGCCCTAGATTTTGATGAATTCTTTGAATTGGCCCGGACTGACCGTCTGCGTGGTCATCCGTTCAAACTGCAAAGGAAGCGGGCTCATTCGGACGTCCGACGGAACGCCTTCTCACACAGGGTCATCGGGGCATGGAATGGACTCCCTGATGCCGTCGTTCTTTCCGAAAGTGTTAAATCCTTTAAGTGCAGACTAGACGCTCACTTGTTGAGAACCTACTGTACATACAATCATGATTGTTTTAGCGGGGGCAGTTTGCGCCTGGCTCACACTTACCGCTAACTTCTTAACGTTTCGCATTTGCTGATGTAATTGATGACTTTATTTCTGTTTA
The DNA here is from genome assembly GCA_902702965.1 of Spirometra erinaceieuropaei. Lineage (NCBI taxonomy): Eukaryota > Metazoa > Platyhelminthes > Cestoda > Diphyllobothriidea > Diphyllobothriidae > Spirometra > Spirometra erinaceieuropaei. The sequence goes on along the minus strand of CACRXP010000049.1, from coordinate 72,020 downwards.
TCGACATGAATATGGTGCTCAAGGGCGAAAGCCTCATTCCCTTAATAAACTGACTGACTTAAAGGGGTAGTTTATGTTAGGCGGCGGACGTAATGGTTTCGGGAAACAGTTAACATTAGGAAAGGGCTTTATTATTTGAGGGGTCAGACTAGCGATGGAATTGGAAAATTTATCAGCAATGCAATTTACTTGCATTTTGCAGTCTGATGTGTAAGAAGGCTTCACAACTGTGGCGTTAAGTTGAGAATTCAGGATAGGAACAGGTAAAGATCTCCCTGAACTCTCATCTAGCTTATTTGACCTAACAGCAAGGTCAGACCTGAGTGGCCAGGCGTGGGAACAGGTGGATTCGATGTAAGTTTATTAACTAAATCAGTATTCTGATTGCTGGGAGCCGGTTGTGCTTCAAGGACTGGCTCATCGTTACTGCTAACATCAAGCTCCCTTATAAATTTGGGAGCCGCATTTGAACAATGCTTGCTCCGTGGGGGAGTTTTAAAGAGGCTAGTTTAAACTGTCTCTGTGATATTGTGATCAGTCGAAGAGCTAGATGGAACTGGGGCCGCTGTAGATAGTGGGGGATTTGGTCGACACCAGATGGAGAAACTGCTTTAGACGTAAAAGGCATATGAGTAGAATTCGGGGGTGACTTTACGTTTGGTAATGGTGGAGAAACTCTTCGTTGCAGTGGAGTTTGATCTCGACTAATAAAAAGTTTATTTCCCCGGAGATATTCAGTCGAGCGCTCCAAATGGGAGAAAATAAAATCCACTTCTATCGATGAAAAGAGTTTGACCAGAATTGGTGGATTCTTGCTCCTAGATGAAAGCCTTTTAGCTTCCGCGACCCTAAAGTTGAAGCCGCATGAATAAAGGAAACGAAAGGCGACATCTATTGGCTGTCTACTCTTAGGAACATTTTTTAATATAAAGTTGAAACTTCGTTTGTGCCTGTCTTCAGTCTCACTCGCAACCAGGTTACTGAGAGGCATGAGCTTCTCACACTGCTGAGACGTAAGCGTTGGCAACTTTCCGTCAAGAAGGGCACCAAGAATAGAAAAACTTGATCCGCAACGAGACATAAAGTTGTTAAAATCATCAAGCGCCCAAGATCAATTGTTTTCATATGAACAATGGGTTTCAGATAAAGTTTACTTTCCTTCAGATTTCAACGATGGGTTGCCTGAGGTTTCAAGTCGAAAACGCAATACAAGATTTAAGTCCAAATATTTATATGGATGATAACTGCCGAAACTTCGGGGATATATGGATGAGGCTATGTATGATGAAACGATTTCTGAAAGCTGCCAATATTGGTGGACCAGACAGCACAATTTCTACTAAGCAAGTTTTACTCAATGCCAGAATGCAAACTTGAAAAAAAACGGGCAAATGACAATTTCGTAGGTGGCAAAACAGAACTATGAATAAATCTGAATTGGATAATGAGGCTATGTAGGATAAAATAGATAACAGATAATTCTCAATAAACTGATGATGAACGCGATCAGTGGAGAAGGTTTATCGTTTAAAATATAATGTTAATCTATATTTTTACGAGGAAAACCTTTTGTATATGCAGGTAAGACTTGATAGGATTGAGGCTATGTTGGGTGAAAAACTGCGACAATAGATTTCTGCTTTATGACGAATCACAGAAACACGACAGGAAGCGAAGATGCCTTATGACAAAAAACAGAAAATTTTGGCGGATCTACACTGGAAAACTGTGCGCGAGATTAGGAAATTGAATCCAAAGATAAAACTTTCACTTATCTTTTCAAAATCATGATGCGCGCGTTGACCTTGTCGCTATCCGAGTGAACGTGCGACGGCCCGGGTTCGACACCCGCCTGGTGCGGACATTCTACACCGAGTTTTGATGTCATTTCTCTGAATAACATTACTGAGTTTACAAGGTTGGGGATTTATCAGTGCTTTTGCAGAGAGGCGACTGGACGAAGATTAGTTATCCCACACGAGTCCTGGTGTAGGTTTCCAAGGTGCGATTGGTCGCAAAGACGAATCGGATTCTTAATACCCACGAGCCGTGAGGACGTCCAGTAGAAAGAAATCACGATAAAAGTGAAATCCTCCGAGGTCTGACATCTGACTCCCTCCTTCTTCTTACTCCTACATCTCCATCTCACTCAGGCCACTTGACGCATCTGTCTGCCGCTAAACTGGCAGCAGCAGCAGCACCATCAGCAGCAGCAGCAGCAGCAGCAGCAGCAACAGCAGCAGCAGCCTTATTTGTCGATTCTTATCCTCCGGATATCCCCACTGGGACGCTGAAAATCCGTCTACATCAGCTAGATCAATAACTACCCCTGTTCAACAGGGTGCTGCAAGCTCTACAGTTAAGTTACCTGTGGCTTAGCGTCAGAACAGTGAGACTCCAAAACTGGATCAGACTCCGACCAAAAAAGAAAGGTATTGCAGTTCCATTTATGGGTAAGCCGCCTTCTCTTAGATCTCTCAAGCCTTTACAACTTAGCACGCCTACGAACCCCGCAGCGTCAATTTTATCCACAAATACTTCTCTGTCCTGTGTACCGGGTACTTATCAAGGTCCTACTATGTGAACTGCCCTAACTCATTTATGCCCCAACCTTGTTTAGGCTTCCAATCACTTAAGGTCAACTACTCTCAAGTAAGTCAACCTAACTCCTTTGACTTCCAACCTAAATCTGGTTTCTAACCCGTTTGTTCTTATAGCTGCCTTCCCTCCTCAACAGCCTCTACTTTCCTTCTAAACTCCCTGCTCCTTCCCCTTCTCCACAACTTAACCACCAACAAGCCTAACCAACAAGTCCTAACTCCCCTAGCATTCCAGTGCTCGAAAACTATATTTCCACATCCTTTAGGTCTCATGCCTAGCCTTCCCTTACTGGCTACCCGTAGGTCAATAACTCTAGACTAACTGATACTTCTTCTCCAAGCATCATTAATTCGCAGCTTACGTATCCGCCTCCAATTTTTTTTGAAATACCGTCGACAATAGCATTGCTGTCCGAAACACATTAGATATTATATTATTAAATGTCAGGTCTGTTATAAACAAGATGGCCCAAATCAGAGCCATTGCTCTCAAAATGACGTCTGATATTATATGTGTAACAGAATCTTGGACCCATTCTTTAATTCCTGATTCTGCGCTTCTAATAGATAACTTCGATTTTCACCGTCAAGACCGCACGACTAGGCGTGGGGGTGGTTGTCTTCTTTATCTTAGATCATACCTAAAGCGCTCTCCCTATTACTTTGATGTTTTCTCATTCACGGGAAACTTCTGCTTTGCGTCTGTTATTCTCTGGCCGCGCAGAAAGGCAATTATTGGCTGTATCTACAATTCCCCAAATTCTTCAGCCATTCACGATTCACAACTCTGTGAAATATTTTAATAAATTTCCGACGCTGCTTATGATGTTAAAATGATCACTGGAGATTTTAACCCTCCCGAAATAGACTGGATTTCCAATACCTGTCCACCTAGATACCAGCCCTTACAAGATATTGTCTATTTTCCTAACTGGACCCAACTGATGCGTTTTCCAGCAAGAGATAATCACATTTTAGATCTCATCTTTACCAATGAAATTTCTCCTCTTTTTGTTGCTTTCAAATAGGACCGCTTTGACAGTGACCACGTGCTAATTCATTATGGCTTACCGCTTGCCATTTCAATAAAGACCAGCACCGTTCCGATTTACATAAACTACGACTGCGTAGATAACGACTTAATAAATTATTGTATTCGATCTTTGGATTGGTGTGGCTTCCTCTTTTGTAACGACGCGACCGTTCTTCGTGAAGTCATGTCCAATGTTGCCAAGGCCAACCTAGGGTTTGTGTCGCCTAGATATCTCAAGCTTGATTCTTCAGATTGACTTGTTCCTCATTTGCTTCACAACAGACTAAAACGTTGAGACGGCGGCTGCGTGAAATATCCACTAGTTACCTACCAGTTCACCTTAAAATCACAGATATTTTTGACATGGCCTCAAGGATGCGCCAAAAAAACGACAAGCAAAAAGAATCACTGGCCCTTAGTGATTCGAACCCTGGCAAATCCGTAGCTAACATCTTCAGTCATCGGTTCTCCTCTAAGCGTGGTCAAGGACATCCACCCCTGCTAAATGATTACAAAGTCCTCCTTATCGAATACACTAACAATGCGGAGTTGCTTGGTGCTTTCTATGCAAAACACCTTAATGCTGAGTCTGAATCGACCCCTTTCTTTCGCTCACTTTTAGATAGGACACTGAGTACAATCGATGTCTCCTCAGATCTCATTAACCATCCGACATTCCAATATTGCTTAGTCATTTATTCTCGGTTTATGTTTCAAAAGGATTCTTTCCTGAAACACGGAAAACGTCAATTATCATTCCCGTCTTCAAGTCTGGATCTCGGTCCGTTATTAAAATTTATTGGGGCGTACACAAAACACCGTCTCTAGCAAAGCTTCTTGAAGGAATAATTTTTTAAAAATTCTTGACTTCTGTCTAGCTAATCAGCCTCTGAGCTGTAGTCAGCATGGATTTTTACCTGAACGATCCTGCGAAACTTGCCACTTGGCATTTCTTAACCTAATCACTTCTCTTCGTAGTGAGCAGCAGTCAGTGGTAGTTATCTGCTTTGATCTTAGCAAAGCCTTTGACAAGGTGCCCCACAGACGTCTTTTACTAAAATTAGAAGCACTCGGCATTCGGTCGCCTCTACTCAACTTCATGAGATCTTATCTGTCCAACCGATATCGGAAATTCGTGGTCGGTAATGGCTGCTGAACACCTCACTCGATCAAGTACGGCGTGCTACAAGGCACGCTTCTGGTTCCGCTACTCTTCCTTCGTTACATCAATTACATTTCGACTAGACTCGGAAATTCGCAAACTTTTGTTTATGCCGATGACCTCCAGTCTGTTTGCTCATATTCTAAGGACCCCGCAAACATTTGCGTTGAAAAAATGTATGCCGATGTAATACGCTTAAGCAGATGTGATTCCATATGACAGATGGAGTTTTCATAATCCAAGTGTAGTTTCATGTCCTTTGGTCCTGCCAAACGTCCTGGTCCCATAATTTTTCAGAATAACCCACTCTCAGAATGCATCACCATAAAGGACCTAGGTTTAACTTATACAATTTAACCTGATGCATCACCTCATGCAGATAGAATCTCTGCCAAAGCCGCGTAGATATGTGGATTCATATTGCATAATTGTTTCCTTCCGGAAAGAAAGCTACGACTTTATCAAATGTTTCATCTTCCAGTCCTCGAAAACTGCTGTCTTTTCTTTGGTTTAATGAACGTCTGCGACAGCCATAAGATCAGAAATGTTCAGACGTTTTTCACCCGAAAACTGTTGCCTAAAGTCGTATCCGGTACTTCTTGTACCTAGAGAGGTCAGATGGCGAACCATACGTTTTTGTGCGTGGTAAGACTCGAATCTGGCCCTTGTTTCATTTTTCGCATCAACTTTGGCTCAAATTCCGCACATAGAAAATCTCACTCCGAGATATCGGTCTTATGCCACGCGCAACTCCTCCACGGAGATTCCGCCGCCTCTGTGCACCATATCTAAGCTCTCACTCTTCTTTGCTTCCAAATATGCCTTCCTTTGGAATACTCTTCCACCGAAAATTAGGTCATTGCCTATGTTACTGGTATTCAAGATGAAACTACGCAAATATATTATACCGGAAAACATAAAGGCAATGTTAACGGTCTCATTCCCGAACGCTCAGCTTAATGATTTCGAGAAGTGTTATCCTTGGATTTCGTGGTTGACCAAGTGGTAATCCTCAACTATCTCACTATAAACCCCTGTTTTGAATCGGTTTCTAAATCCACTGCCATCACTCCACACCCACAGCGACGATTTTCGCGGTTCTTGCTGTCACACCTAGTACGTCGGCTGTGTGTCTGCGATGTATGGTGATAATGTAGGAATCTGAAAAACAATCAAGTGTGCTGACGACCTATTGAGGCTATAATGACAAACATTGCTAACTAAGTGTCAGACCAAGTCAATTGACTCT
>CACRXP010000049.1:153-35158 GCA_902702965.1 Spirometra erinaceieuropaei | reverse complement strand
TTGGTAGGAAAATAGAGATAGACCTTAAATATGGACAAAAATTAAAACGAAACCTACAATTGTCGAATGATAAATCGCAGGGGCAAATTTTTCAATCCTACTGAGGGTGGTCCAAAGTGTTAAGCAATATTTAACTCGGCAGCCGGGGCGAAATATGTTGAATCTCTCAGAGGGTGCAGACAAACCTGACCACAGCCTTGGGTACACTAGTTGTCAGAGTCAATTGACTTGGTCTGACACTTAGTTAGCAATAATTCTCTTATAGCCCCCGTAAGTCATTAGCACATCTGATTGTCTTTCAGATTCCTGCATTATAACCATGCATCAGAGACACACAGACGACGTACTAGGTGTGATCGTTGATGCAGATGAGGGAGACGCCGGTTCATATTGCTGAATTTCGTGGGTCATTGCCTAACACTGTTACATATGGGGATGCTGCATTCCAAAATACTATTCGCGGCAGCCTAAGTGACCAAGGGCATTCAAGGGCAGGTCAAGGTCATGGCGCGCAGCTCAATTTCAAAGATAAGTGAAGGTCTGCATTTATCAGGATATTCTTAAGTAATTAATGCCTGTTTTTTACTTGAGTCCCTTTTAAAAGTCGCCTTTCAATATAAGGTAAAATTTTTTCCCAGTTTTGTTTGACAGTCTGACAAATTAGTCGTATTTTGCAAAAAATCCATTGTAGTGTATCCTTTCCCTGCTGCCGCTCTCTAGTTTTTGTAGTTAAATAACAGTAATACTTGCTATTCATTGCGCTTTTCCGTACGTTGGAAACGTTTTAATCCTTCTTCTGTAACGAAAAACTTTTTTTGTCTGTTATGCCCTGCAGAGCACGTGCTAAAATGCGAAAGCTTGCGGCCTCTCCACCGTCTCTGAGTGCTAAAATCGTGACTGAAGACATAGCAGGTGCTAGCGTATGTTCTTCGCCGTCTGCGAATCTGATTAACTCACAAATCCCTTTAGTACATGTAGAACCTCTCGACCCTTCAGTCGTCCAATAATGCGCCTCTGCTAGTCGCAGCAGGCCATCAGCCGGCGAAATAATCGATCAGCTGCTTTATCGCAACATAAAGAGCACTTCTGAAAAAGTGCTTGAACAAACTTTTAAACTTATTGGGGTAATAAGTTCGGAAACTGAGGAACGAATAAAACGCAAGCATAATTTCGTACTGCGAAACATTCCGAGTCACTTATCTGCTATGGAGGGAGCGCATTTGTTCCTAAAAAGTTGTGGCTTGAGTTTTAGTGCGCACAAGCTAAGCGACTTCGCTCGCTTAGCCGTAATGCGCCGATACTAGTTACCCTTTTCTCTATGATAGAAGTCGATTTTATCTTGTCGAGTAGTTAGATAACTAGAGACTTCTGCCGCAAATGGCGCTGCTCCGTTTCGCCAGACCTCACACCCCTGCAGCGAAGACTGAATAAACTAAAATCGGCAAAAACCAACATCAAGATAATGACACCTACTGTCAGTCTGAATATGTCCTCTACAACACCACCTGCGGCATCTGCAAGTCATGGCATAGTCAATTCCGTAGCGAGTTCGACTACTTTTAATGCTGACCTCTTTAAACTCACCACCACGCCTGGTATAAACACGCTTCTATCGACTCCTCCAGCAACCCCTAGTAAGCCTAAGCATGTGTCGAAGTCAAAGGCAAATCAAATTGCTGCCTCAGCCACTCGGACACCCGATAAATGCAGCAACATTATAAAATCTTTTCCTCCACAATCGGCAAACAGTGCCTCAAATACCCCAACTCAAAACGTACCGTGTTCCCAACTGCCCCCCAGCCCTCATATCGAGGCAGTTAGGCCGAATATGCCGATTTTCCCACCGTTTAATAGACCTCTTGTTCCAATGGAAACAATGCGTCCCCACCCCATAACTTGTTTCCTCCACGGCCGTTTTATCAATGTATTCGTCATGCTAATGTCCATGCTGAACCAGTTGACTCATCCGATCTTCAGGTTCGTTCCGGCGGGAATACGTTGCAGTATCTGTCTCGCGGATTTCCAGCTGGAAATAAGTTAGCTACGAATAGTTACCAGTTTACCTGCCCGTCATTCCCTCCCCCAAGTCCTACCCCTTTTTATCCACGTCAGAATTTTTTGATGCCACAAAATGTTTTGCAGAACCGGATGGTTGCATCCGGATCCTTTGCTCCGTGGGCGACCCAGAACTGGACGATGTAGCCCACCTCCCTCAAAAACTAACAGCCTTTCCCTTCAAACTTTTTGTTTTAAATGCCAGATCCTTGCTTAATAAGATGCCTTTGCTTCAGACACAGGTGTTCGTCCATTGTCCAGATATTGTTTTAGTAACTGAGACGTGGGCACCAGCCTCAGTAGCTGACTCCGAACTCTCTCTTCTAGGCTACAATTGCATTCGAAATGATCGCCAAAATAGCCGTGGTGGGGGCAGCTGCGTCTACGTTTAGCAAACACTTACATTTTTGCCGTTGGATCTCCCGCACTTTGCCGTCGATTTTCCCACCCGAGGCTCAAGTTTACTTGACCTAATTTTCTGTAGAGGCTGCTTGCCATCGTCAGTGTCATCTCTAGGCCCACTCGGGGGCTCAGACCATGACATAGTTGTTTCAACGTTGGAATTCGAGGCTGACGAAATGTCGTCCCAAAAGTATAACTTTTTCCGCGATTACCGAGCAACTGCTCAACCGAATTATTAACACACCTTAATTCCTACGACTGGACTGAGTTCTTCCTTAGTTCGGATGTAAATGTTTGCACTGCAAAACTGTACGAAATTTTGGGTCCGCTTATTTCTCGTTTTGTCCTCCGTAAGAAAATTGTTAATGTTGGGGATGAGATTTTCCTACCCTTACACTTTCGTCGCAGATTGCGCAGACTTTATCGTCGTTTCCATCTGCAGAACAATGTTTCTGTTCTGCCCTTGATTTGTGATATTTTTGATCGAGCTAAGAGATTGTCTGAAGAAAAACAGCTAGCCTAAGAGGTCCACTTTACTGAAAACCATTCGTTAAGTGTCTCGAAACTTTTCTCTAGAAAAATACGAACTCAGAGAAAGACGCAGTATCCCATCCTTCGAGACGATCTCTGAAATCCCATAGTTGATGCCCAGTTAACCGCGAATAGCTTTACCGATTTCTTGTCCAAAACGTTCATTGATGACTCGACCACTCCGCTTCCGACCATCCAGTCATTGACCGGGGCAGTTCTAGAAACTATAACTTTCACCATGTGGGATGTGACTGTTGCGATTCGGCGTTTTCGTCAATCTTATAGTCGAGGCCCTGATGGTGTCCCTGAAAGCATTTTAAAAGCCAATGCAAACACGATTTTCCCATCCCTCTTATGCAAGATATTTAATCTCGCTCTTAAAAGTGAAACCTATCCTACCTTGTGGAAGGAATCACACATTTTGCCCATTCCAAAGCACGGCAAATCTACATCATTTGATGACTTTCGGCCAATAAACACCCTCCCCGCAGTTTAGAAGATCTTAGAGATATTGATCAAAGATAAGATGATGTGTCACTTAACAGTGAATAACTTGCTGAGTGCTGCTCAGCATGGATTCCTCAAAGTTCGGTCTTGTGACACCTGTCAACTCTCTTTCTTTAAATATCTTCTCCAATCTAGGGACAACGGTTTTGCTCTCTACACTGTATATTTCGATTTCACTAAGGCTTTTGACCGTGTTGACAGTGCTCTTCTTCTCTTGAAATTGTCCTCTTTCGGAATAGGTAGCAAAATTTTAAATTTCATATCCTCTTATTTGGGCACTCGCACACAACGAGTTAGGATTTCAAATACCATCTCCAACCCCACACGTGTGAGGAGTGGAGTCATTCAGGGTAGTGTACTCGGCCCGCTTTTATTTTGCCTTTTCATGAATGATGTACCCAATCTATTTCAGAATGGTAGGCCTTTCATGTATGCTGATGATCTTAAAGTTGCATATCGATATAAGCCGGCAGATCATGACATCGTGCTTCAGCACCTAAAGAGTGATCTACAGGCTTTCGCCCAGTGGTGCCGCACATGGCGCCTTTCTCTTTCTTGGCATAAGTGCTCAGTCATGGTGGTTGGCGACGACCGCCAACCTCAACTAAGTATCGAAGGTCACGCTATAAATGTGCCAGGGGTTATTAAGGATTTAGGCGTATCATACTGCAAGAGCCTCAATCTCTCGGAGCACTGTGCCTTGGTTATCTTCAAAGCACGTAGAACGACCGGGTTTATCCTCCGAAATTTTAAAACTAGGGACATTAGAATGCGCCTTTTCAACATGTACGTAAGACCTGGTCTCGAATACGTTTCGTTTTTATTAAGCATCATGCGTGCTACTGAGCGGAAGAAAATAGAATCCGTTCAACACTTTTTTGCCAAGAGACTTTTAACCCCGGATCACCGACATTTGACTTACCAAGAACGTTGCCGCCTTACGGGCCTTGATCCTTTATGGTTCCTTAGATTACAAAAGGGACTATTTTTGCTATTTAAACACTTATATAGTCACACATTTAACCCAATCACCTCTTTAAGACATCATATCCACCCACGACGTAACAGTCACCGTGAGGTCTTCTTATTTCTGCCTCTGGCACATATTGTCGGTTCTATTCTGTAAATGCAATCGCTATCTGGAATAAACTACGCCCGAGTGTGAAAACTCTGCAAAATTATTCTTTATTTAAGAGAACTATTACTCAATTTTTGCATTTAGAAAAGCTCCCACAAATTTTGTGTGCTGAATCTACTGATCGACTGTACCGTAGCGATGGCGTTTGTGGTCTCTGAATATTATGGCCGGTCTCGCCAGTTGTTCCTCAACGCCTCTACTTTGGCTATCCGCAACATCATGAAACGAATTTGACGTCCGATACCCTCAGATACCGTGCAACCTCCCCCCTTCTTGACGGTCTATATTCTACCACCGCCGGCAGTTTTTTCTCCTGAGCCCGCCAAACCACAAAAACAACTATCAACTATATTTTTATCCCTTAAGTTCAGGATTTTTTTCCACTGCTGGCCGGATTTGTGTTTTATCGCTTCCCTTGACAATGCCTGTAAACTGGCATTAAATAAAAATCTATTTATTTATTTATTTATTTACGAGAATTCTATCATAGACATCTTGTTAAACAAAATCAACCTGCTGGGCTGCCCATATTTAGTGTCCCTGTTCCAGCATTCCTTTTCAGTGCTCCTTAACAGTCTCCTCCAGAATATTACGTACAACGAAATTTAAATTAATGAGGCAATAGTTGTCCAAAATACGTCTAAATACTACTAATCAGATCGGAGAAGAATGAAATTATTTTCCAATAATCAGGCATTTCCTCATCTCTTATGTACCGCAGCGGAGCTTTGTTCATGTTGTTAATGAGTCTTTTTGTGAGAGAGATCGAGAGAAAAAAATTAGCCTTATTTTTTAACCATAATTTCCACATTTTCAGCAAAAAATTGGTTCCGTTTACTATGGGCAGTATATAAGTCAATACATTATTAATGAGTCAACGTTTAACACAAAGAAACAATTATTATGAGGATGGTTCCAGTCTTAGCTTCTGTATTTCTATCTCTTCGCACGTAAGAATACACGCTATTAATGGTAATACAGAAGCTCGTTAACCTGATGTGCGACATGACATGACTCGGAAGCTGCGGCGCATCGGGCGGGAAGACCTCGCAGAAATAAGATCAGGATGCAAGGGATGGGCAACGCCATCTATAATCCAACCAGCAAATTGCTTGACCGCATGGAAATGCCGTTATAAGATAGTGTCAACTAAAGAAAGTTAAGAAACACCAGCGGCAGAAGAGAGCATGCGGAGGACTCGTTTGAAAATTAAAAGATCCATTCTAAGTAAGCCAGGTAAAATGACAGGAGAGCAGTATAGGATAAGACGAAGAATGCAGGCATCGATGAATCACCAGACTAAGGGTTGAGGTTTGTGGTAAGAACGAGAACGGCTTATATAATAAAGACGTTTACGAACTTTAGTAAATAGGGACTCAATCTGGAGGGTAAATGAAAGATTTGAGGTCAAAATAAAGCCAAGAAGCCTGAAAGAGGATACTTAGTTAGGAAGAATGTCAGAAGGTTCAGGACAAGGTGATGGCCGCAGTCGAAAAATACACTGAAAGGGTTTTTGGTTGTTGATTTGGAGACCATTTTCCTCCGACCATACAAAGACATGGTTTAGGGCATCCTTTAGAGACTGGAGGTGTGTTTGACTTTTGAGAGGGTGTCCAACAACCACATCATCAGCATACTTGACCAAAAGACAGTCGTTAGGGGACCTTAGATCATCAGTGTGGAGGGAGAAAAGGTAAAGGTGTAGAATGGAACCTTGAAGAACACCACAGTATTTGGGAATGATCGTAGATTTCCGCCTGCCAGATTGGACGAATTAAGTGAGGCAGGTAAAATAATCGTTAAGCCAAGAGACGACCCAGCCTGGAGAGCCGCACGCGGGGGTTTCGGTAAGTAGAAGAGGGCACGGGACGCTATTGAAGGCGGAAGAGTAATCAAGAAAAGCGCATGCGTACTCGCGGCAACCCATGTCTAATGCTTTCAGAGCAGAGTGGACCACAAGAGCAACAGCATCTAAAGCACTGCGTTTGACTTTGTACGCAAATTGTAAAGGGTCGGGAAATCTGAAAGAAAAAGACTTTATAATATCTAGGTCAACTCTTTCATCAAGCTTTAGTATTGCGGAGGAGCAAGCAATTGGGCGAAAAGACTTAGGACTAAAATTAGCGGGCTTTTTGGGATGAGAGTGATTCCCAATGTACGCCAGACATCGGGAATTTTGGAGTCCATGAAACACATATTAATTAGATTCGTTAAAATAGGGGCTATCTGAGAACAACAGGAGTTAAGAAGAAAAGCCAGACATCATCCGGTCCGGCAGCTGTTGATCCACGGACCTTTTTAAGGTGTTTCTCTACTGTTGCCACAGACACGAGTTGTAATGTACACGGTGATAGGGGAATGTCATCTAAGGGAAGATGAGAGTCATTGGAACTGAACATAAAATTTTTATTTAGGGAGTCTAAATCAGCATTCACATGCACCAGTGTGTTGCAGTGGCCAGTGAGAAGCTTAAGATTCTCCTAAATCTCACCAAAGAAGGGGGCAAAGGGGCGGAGGAAGAAGAAGAAGAAAAAAGTTGGCTAACAAACAGGCTATGTAGTCTGTTAATCTCTGTTTTTATTAAGACGGTAACATCCTTAAGGCTATCACGTAAGCCTAGCTTTTAAATGACTTCTTTTTGCGTCTTAACGATTTCAGGTAGGGGGAATAAATTCTATCTGGTCGTACCATTACAGCATCAAGAGGACAGAAAATATCGAAAATTTCATTTAAAAACGCTTTTAGGTTTGTAGAGCAGGGTTCACTATTCGATTGTTCAGGGTAAGAGGGGCTAGTATAGGAAACGCAAGTCCGAAGCAGAAGAATGTTTTGCGCGGACGTGTTGCGAACATTAACCTTTATCTCAGGCTTGGCTAGCAGTGCACGTTTAGAAGTGGAATAGATATTTGGAAGACACAATGAAGTGGAATGATCAGAACCTGACAATGGAGCCCTATTTTTAACGTAAAAAAGCTTGCAGTGGTTAGTCAGAATATGATCAAAAGGGGCATCTGTGTGTATTAGCGGAGACAAGATTATCGAAGCCTAAAAGTTTAGGGTACGTAAATTTACGCGATTAAAATCACCGTATAGAAGAATAAGATATTTTCAGGAAAATATAGCAATTTTTGTGAAGGAAAGTCGAACAACGCGTAAGTGCACCTTCAGAGTAAGAGTGGGGAATGCACATACTCACAAATAAAATGTCTTTAAAATTACCTAAAAAACGGGGCTTACATAAAACAGCGATGACATCTACCAAATCAGCAGAGTAAGAAAATAATGACTTACGGTCTCTAAACCAATTTTGATTAACAAAAATGGCAACGCCTCCCTCTCTGCCACAAGATAAATACTTTCTATCTGTTCGAAAGCAGTAGAAGGATGGAGGAGTAATGAGTTGCGAGTCAATGTCAATAATTAACCCTATTACTTCGATGTTTTCTCATTCACGGGAAACTTCTGCTTTGCGTCTGTTATTCTCTCGCCGCAAAGCAAGGCAATTATTGGCTGTATCTACAATCCCCCAAATTCTTCAGCCATTGACGTTTCACAACTCTGTGAAATATTTTAATTAATCTCCGACGCTGCTTATGATGTTTAAATGATCACTGGGGATTTTAATCCTCCCGAAATAGACTGGATTTCCAATACCTGTCCACCTTGATTCCAGCCCTTCCAAGATATTGTCAATTTTTCTAACTGGTCCCAACTGGTGCGTTTTCCAACAAGAGATAATCACATTTTAGATCTCATCTTTACCAATGAAATTTCTCATCTTTTTGTTGCTTTCAAAAAGGACCGCTTTGACAGTGACCACGTGCTTATTCATTATTGCTTACCGCTTGCCTTTTCAATAAAGACCAGCACCGTTCCGATTTACATAAACTACGACTGCGTAGATAACGACTTAATAAATTACTGTATTCGATCTCTGGATTGGTGTGGCTTCCTCTTTTGTAACGACGCGACCATTCTTCGTGAAGTCATGTCCAATGTTGCCAAGGCCCTCCCAGGGTTTGTGTCGTCTAGATATCTCAAGCTTGATTCTTCAGATTGACTTGTTCCTCATTTGCTTCACAACAGACTAAAACGTTGAGACGGCGGCTGCGTGAAATATCCACTAGTTACTTACCAGATCACCATAAAATCACAGAGATGTTTGACATGGCCTCAATGATGCGCCAAGCAAACGACGGGCAAGGAGAATCATTTGCCCTTAGTGATTCGAACCCTGGCAAATTCGTCGCTAACGTCTTCCGTCATCGGTTCTCCTCTAAGCGAGGTCAAGAACTTCCACCCCTGCTAAATGATTACAAAGTCCTCCTCATCGATTACACTAACAATGCGGAGTTGCTTGGTGCTTTCTATTCAAAACACCTTAATGCTGAGTCTGAACCGACCCCTTTCTTTCGCTCACTTTCAGATAGGACACTGAGTACAATCGATGTCTCCTCAGATCTCATTAACCATCCGACATTCCAATATTGCTTAGTCATTTATTCTCGGTTTATGTTTCAAAAGGATTCTTTCCTGAAACATGGAAAATGTCAATTATCATTCCCGTCTTCAAGTCTGGATCTCGGTCCGTTATTAAAAACTATTGGGGCGTACACAAAACATCGTCTCTAGCAAAGCTTCTTGAAGGAATAATTTTTAACAAAATTCTTGACTTCTGTCTAGCTAATCAGCCTCTGAGCTGTAGTCAGCATGGATTTTTACCTGAACGATCCTGTGAAGCTTGCCACTTGGCAGCAGTCAGTGGTAGTTATCTGCTTTGATCTTAGCAAAGCCTTTGACAAGGTGCCCCAAAGACGTCTTTTAGTAAAATTGGAAGCACTCGGCATTCGGCCGCCTCTACTCAACTTCTTCAGATCTTATCTGTCCAACCGATATCAGAAATACGTGGTCGGTAATAGCTGCTGAACACCTCACTCGATCAAGGGCGGCGTGCTACAAGGCACGCTTCTGGGTCCGCTACTCTTCCTTCTTTACATCAATGACATTTCGACTAGACTCGGAAATTCGCAAACTTTTGTTTATGCCGATGACCTCCAGTCTGTTTGCTCATATTCTAAGGAGCCCGCAAACATTTGCGTTGAAAACATGTATGCCGATATACCACGCTTAAGCAGATGTGATTCCATATGACAGATGGAGTTTTCATAATCCAAGTGTAGTTTCATGTCCTTTGGTCCTGCCAAACGTCCTGGTCCCATAATTTTTCAGAATAACCCACTCTCAGAATGCATCACCATAAAGGACCTAGGTTTAACTTATACAAATTAACCTGATGTATCACCTCATGCAGATAGAATCTCTGCCAAAGCCGCGTAGATATGTGGATTCATATTGCATAATTGTTTCCTTCCGGAAATAAAGCTAAGACTTTATCAAATGTTTGCTCTTCCAGTCCTCGAATACTGCTGTCTTTTCTTTGGTTTAATGAACGCCTGCGACCGCCATAAGATCGGAAATGTTCAGAGGTTTTTCACCGGAAAACTGTTCCCTCAAGTCGTATCCGGTTTTTCTTTTACCTAGTGAGGTCAGCTGGCGAACCATGCGTTTTTGTGAGTGGTAAGACTCGAATCTGGCCCTTGTTTCCTTTTTCGCATCAACTTTGGCTCAAATTCCGCTCATAGAAAATCTCACTCCGAGATATCGGTCTTATGCCACGCGCAACTCCTCCACCGTGATTCCGCCGCCTCTTTGCACCATATCTAAGCGCTCCCTCTTCTTTGCTTCCAAATATGCCTTCCTTTGGAATACTCTTCCACCGAAAATTAGGTCATTGCCTAAGTTACTGGTATTGCAGCTGAGACTACGCAA
This sequence comes from Spirometra erinaceieuropaei, assembly GCA_902702965.1. NCBI lineage: Eukaryota > Metazoa > Platyhelminthes > Cestoda > Diphyllobothriidea > Diphyllobothriidae > Spirometra > Spirometra erinaceieuropaei. Next base: position 24,696 of record CACRXP010000049.1, on the reverse strand, counting down.
ACAACTTATACCGGAAAACATAAAGGCACTGTTAACGGTCTCATTCCCGAACGCTCAGCTTCTTGACTTCGAGAAGTGTTATCCTTGGATTTCGTGGTAGATCAAGTGGTAACCCTCAACTATCTCCATAGAAACCCCTGTTTTGGATCGGTTTCTAAATCCACTGCCATCACTCCACACCCACAGCGACGATTTTCGCGGTTCTTGTTGTCAGCTTCCGCCTTTCGACCTCAGGCGGTCTGTCGACGCTCACGGCGGACCCCTCAATATTCGCCGTCTACTAGTAGGTTGGCTGTACCTCACTTCGCCACTCGTCGGCTTGGTTCGAAGCGTACTGTGGCCGATCGCGTCTGGATTTCTCTCGTCTGGCCTCTTTGACGCGAGGAGTCTCATCCGGCGTATCAATCCTGCCCTGACGATGACGGATCTGAATCGGGTATAAAATAGCACATGCAAGCCAGTCCTGTGCGACCGGCATACGTACCTCTCAATGATAACATTTATTTCTGACCTGACAATGTCCCATTATAATCAAGGCTTACAAGTATTTCTGCCCCGACGATGTCCAATTATAAACCGTTATAAACAACAAAAGGCAGGCCGCAAAATTCTGTTATTGTTGCCGAGGGAATTTTTTCCTGCAAAATAAATCAAACCATTTTTAAATATTAAAATGGAGTTTCTTCACCGCTTCCTCATTATTTTCCTTTAAGGACTACAAATTCATAAACAATGAATTGCATTTCGTACAGGTTCTGACTACCTCGTAAAAAATTCGTATGACAAATTATATTTACTTGCTTTGAATGGAAACCGACGAGACTTTAATAAAGCTTTAATAAAATTATCAGCTGCCAGGAGGTCTTTGTCGTTCTACAAGTTGTCTATAATAGAAATCTTGCAAATACATAAATGCTCTAGGTCATTTAGGCTGCCGTGTATAGTAATTTGGAATGCAGCATCATTATATTTAACTGTGTTAGGCAATGAGCCACGAAGTTCGGCAATATGAACCGGCGTCTCCCTCTTCTGCATCAACGATCACACCTTGTACGTCGGCTGTGTGTCTGTGATGTATGGTAATAATGTAGGAATCTGAAAAACAATCAAGTGTGCTGACGACCTATTGAGACTATTAGACAAAAATTGCTAACTAAGTGTCAGACCAGGTCAGTTGACTCTGAAACCCATTGTACCCAAGACTGTGGTCAGCTTTTTCTGCTCCCTCTGCGGGATTCAGCATAGCCAATGCCATTCCTTTGCTCCAACTGCCGAGTTTATTATTGTTTTACCACTTGGAGAACCCTCGTCCGGATTGACGTATATACCCCTCCGACTAAGCATTTGACAACCGTAGGTTTCCCCTCATTTATACCCATAATCAAGGTCTCTCTGTTTCTTCCTACTAACACGATTGTGGACAGAGCTGCTCGACATCGCAGCGCCAGTTCTTATCGTTCTAACCTATCCTCATGTGTCCCTTCAATTCTCAAATAATTTTACAAGTTCATTGACTCAATGAACCAGTCCGGCCGTCCGAGTATTAACAATGCTCCAAGACTTCTTACTAAAAAACTCTGATTTTGGGAATATTCAATTTCAAACATACTTGGACGGGTGACAAATCGCTAAAATTCAACTACTTTACGTAACAAAATTGAAACTGGATGCCATCCGTTCCCCTAATCATCTTAATCATACCCAGATGATTTGCGACCCTAACACCTGTTGGTTACTTCCAAAAAATTAAAAATTCAATATCTAATGAACTCAGAACACGTCATCAGTTGATTCACAGACTCTTCCATTATTTGACTGCGCTTCCTTCGCGCGAGTAGAAAAGGCGGCAAGTCAAGCTTTATCTAAGTTACCGCGCTGACGAAAAGAAATAAAACAAATTGTGCAAATATAAGTTATAAAAATTTTCCAGGCATTTTATGACTTCCATTTTATGGTCAATCTGTAAACAAATGCGTATCGCGGCATAACAGCAATGGAACGAAATTTTTAATGAACCCTATTGGGCATTCGGTGATCAGTGAATTAGCAGCAACCTACACCAGAATGACGATAAAAATGAGTGATTGCACATACTAATCTGATACTTTAAGCTGCAATAAGAAAATGCATTCTAATCTAGAGCGATAAAATTCATGTCAACTCTAGATATTTGCAAATGTCTTAAAGGACCGCAGAATTACCGTAGAATGCGCTTCAGATCTCTCTGCTTATCGCTTAATGTATTAGTATACAGTACCGAGCAGGCAAATGGGGACTTTACAACGATTTTTTTCTCCAGTGTAAAATTTGGGCTTTGCTATTCCCAAACTTTGTAGTTGATTCATTAACAGTCGTTATTAAAACCTACACGCAACCGCTGAAAACACGCGAAATACATACTGAAGTGGAAAGCAAATAATGGATAATGCTATGACCTCCTAAAAGGCTGACTCAAACCGTCCATACTTCTAAATATCCGAGTGATAGTCATTCGCACATTGACAGTAAGAAATATTTTCGCAACACTATAATACAACTGACAGGATTCATGTCACGTAGCTACGTTAGATACCGGCAATCGTGCCGTTAGTAATTTAAGAATGTCCAATGAATGCAGTTGGCTGCTTGGAGCATCTTAACGACTTGTGGCCATCCATCAACTGAAAACGGTCTGCACTGAAGTGAAGAGGCAGATGTTGTAACTAGAATAATAACTGAGGGATGCAGATGTGGGCTGAGGGGCTCAGTCAAGCATATTTGAATTTCAAGTTCCTTTTCTTTATTGCCGCGGCTAAACGTGATACTGGCCCGAAGACAAACGGTTCTGCGTTTTGACACGTTATGGATGCTTATCACATCATCGTAATATGCGATGACGGTCGAGCGGTCAAGAGATCTACAACCAGCAGTGACTGCACAGCGTTAAAAAATGTCCAAGGGGTATAGTCCAAATAAAATAATTTTTTACCACCTATGCGTGCGGCTGCAGCAAATGGCGCAATATTCTCCGAAATAGACCTCGCCGCGATCTCTGAATGAAAAGGGAGGTCTGAGTCGTTCAACGAGTTGCCATAAAGCGCCCGTTGTTGAAGACGATTGGTGTTTAATATGGCCATTTTAGCAAGCAGTCAAGAATATGCACCACTGTTTGTACGCGCAGGGCAAAGTTACTTTTGTCTCAATTCAGCACAAGTAATTACCTTTCCACGGCAGCTATACAGTAAACACGTTGTAGCGCTGAACAGACAGCCAATCTCACTGAAAAATGCCATCTGTTGATAGTTTGAGTCAACACTGTCAATCACACCTAGACTAAATCTGGCAACACTTTGCAGTAAAGAACCAGGCTAAATCTTACACTCAATCATGATGCCATAGAAGGTGCTCCAAGACTGCTAACATTAATTGCTTGTCATGTCAAATCCGCGTATGATACCGGCTTGTCTAGTCATTAAGGTGACGCTTATCGCCTGAATGCCAACCAAAGTCAAGATAATTAATCACCCTCAAAACATTGCCACTGAAAGTATTAGTCCCTGACTAATGCAATCTGTCAAATGAAGAAGACTGAGATATCAGAAACAGCAACAACAACTTTATTGATTAAATCATCGGGGGGGGGAGGAGGGGCCTTAACATAACTATCTTGATTCTTCGCCTATATTCCACGCCGTGCTGCCACGGAAATCCCTGCAGCGCCGGCGTGAGGCCAACAGCCTTGCTCTCTTCTTTCCGGTCCGCCACCTTCATAACCCACCACCACCCGATGCCCGCTTCTGGGTCACCACGGTCCGGGGACCAGTCCTTCCGAAATCTGACCGAGACGAGTCTAGCAATCTGCCAGCACTCCTGCCTCAATGCCTCATTTGGACTTCGTTCACCATACGAAAGAGTCTGTGCAATCCGCTTGTCGAAGAACGAGATGGCGCCACTTCTGCATTCAACTCCAAACGGAAGACATCTCTGCGTAGGTCAAGGTGAAGTGGTTCAAATTTTGGTCATTGAGACAGGTCGGCGCCGTGCATGGCAGATTGCTGCAGATCAACGCCTGGTTGATTCCCTTGCGGATCCCCGGACGCAGAATTCTGGCCGTGTTCCCCGGCGTGTAGGCTTTTCTTCCTGCGCTGGTGACGGACCGAGTTGACGAAGACGGCAAACTAGAAGTGCTCCACGCCGACGACTGCAGTTCATTCACACGGCAGCACGACATCCAACTTGCATGGGGCCGCTGGGCCGGGTCATCTTCTGCTTCATCCAATGCATCCAGCTTATTTCGTAATTCTGACCCGACCCAGCGCGCATTCATTTGATGTTGCATTATTCCCCGCCTTTTATAGGTCGCAGTTTGAAATCTCCATGCAAATGCGTGCTCGGCCTCGGTGATTGGCTGTTTCTGCCGAGTATCGATTTGTAGACCGCGAGTGAAGAAATACTCCTGTCCTTAGGAATACCTCGTTAATTGGGAGAAATGACACATTTTGAAGGAAAATTAAGCTATCTAAAAAGTTACACAACATTGTAAGGGCTAGGGAAATATCACAGCACGTACTGCGGGACTGAATCTCATCCTAGTTTATTGTTTAGAAAAATCAAACAGATCTGTAGCGAATGAAGATGCGCATTTTGTGTCAAATCTGGCCAAGGCTCTACGTATTAGTTGCAGTAGTAATTGCAAGTCACTAATATGGGAGGCAGATTACTTTCGCGTATTTGGCTCCCCTGACAAGGACCATGACTAGGTGCGCTTATGGACCCTTATATTAAATTCACTTCAATTACACCAGCTGAAATTTGCATATGTGGGAAAAGGTCGGTGCGCCTGCGCCCGCTACGGATCCTTGTACAATTCCTTTCTGATTTGTCGATTGGGCTATCCATGTTTGCTAGATAAGCGTCCCTGTGTATGTGAATGATCGTATGAGGAAATGTGCAGCTCCTGCAGACCGGCTTTGTTCTGCACTTAGATGTTCTTACTGGATATGTGGCGTAATGCTTCAGGGCACCGCTGACCCATGCGTTAAAGTCCAATAAGCCGTATGTCCGTGCAGTTCACTTGCGACATGCCTTTAAACGTACTGCGCATCACTTAGGTGTGTGTTTTATATTATGAGGGAGGTTGGTGCAATTGTCGCATTATGATTGCATTAATCCCCATAAATTGTTTACTTGCCTCTAAAATGGAGTTATTGCAGCCAGATAATCTGTTCGGTTACAGACTGCGTCATCCTCTCCTTTTTGCACATTAGTGTAGTTCTTGTCTTATTTTGTGCCTCATAGGCTTTTATACGTTTGCATTTTAATGGTCACATTTTCGAAAATTATATTAAAACGCCTCAGGTGATACTGAACAATCTTGTCTTTCGTGAACCTTATTACAGTTAATGTTAATGTTAGATTGGGAGATTCCTTGATTGATAGCGTTCTGCAGAGGACTGATTAGAATTTCCGATGGAGGAAATTCGAGCATTGATATGCCTAATGGCCAAAGGAGTTGGAAACAGTTAATTGCAATCGGCTTACGTTTAGTGCCTGACACTTATATGGCCATGGTTACCATTTTTCCCAGTCTTTAGTTTTTTAGTGAATCTCCGCGCTGACACCAACAAAAGATGCCAAATGACCTTGTGTCTTTGTTTTTGAGTTTTATCGAAAATTGCGTAGCAAAGTTTCTGTTGATGCATATGTTGGTTACCAGACAAGCGTGTTTTATGCCCGAGACAATGGAAGTCCAACTGCAAGATTATGAACCGTGCGCGTCGAGTAGTTACTCGCGTAGTGAACTCGGTATAATTACTGATTAGCAAGCGGTCTGAGCCATTTATTCCGGTATTCAGTGTCAACAGACTGATATTATCGGAAGTGAGCTCAAGACTTCGGTTTGTAGCCCAACATTGCTATAGAAAATAAAATTAGTGAGGTATTTTGGATTGGACTGCAATAACTAACAAATATACACGCGCTTCAATCTAAACTACATCTCAATGTCCGACAAAAAATGAATTAAGGAATCGTCACCTGCCTAACTTTCAAATGATGGCTGGATAAATTAAATTATCGCTTGACCGATTTAAATGCGGTTTCATGTCAAATGATCATCAAAATGTGAGTGTATGCAAGCGCATGCGACTTACAATTGCAAAGAACTACTTTGGTGGCCATGAAGGACAAGATGACTCAGTCTCTCCCAACTGCTTAGCTGTCTGCAATAACTACATCCTAAGGGCAATTTGGCACGCATACGTTTGCTTTTAACAGATTTCCTCCAGTCCTTCACATTTATATATTTTTGACATAATAAATGAAAAGATCCAGGCAAGTACTTACCTATGCCTTAGCTCAGTTTGGTGAAGGGGGACGAGTGAAACGCCAAAAGTCCGGTCAGCTTCAGGAGAAGGTGGGCACCGGAAATGTAATTGTGTTCAGGTGGTTGGCCTGGTGGCTCTGGCTCAGGGCAGCTGTGGGACCGGTTTGAAGTTCTTTTGTGCGCACATGACCAGCTTGCGTAGCCTGATTACAGTCGACTCTGCCGCGGTCAACGGGCCCTGCTCAAGTCATGGCCACCAAATGAACCGTCTGCATATAATTACCTTTCCTGATGCCCACTTTCTCCTGGCGGTGACTGGAATTGTGGTGTTTGACTTTGTTACCCAAGCTTGAACTTATGCGTAATTATTTATCTGCATGTATCTTTGACTCATCATTTCAGTAGTCACAGACATTGGTAGAAATTATTGAAAGCAGATGTCTTCTAGTCAAATTACGTTTCAAATATTCCACAGGAAATTTCCGCAAACATAGTTCCCTCTTACTTCGACCACTGTAGCTATCCCACCCTCAGGTAATGTGTCGTATGTTTTGAACTAGGGTAGAGTTAACGTGTGACCTGCAAGGCGTGCGGGTTGGTGACCCTAATGGTTTACGTGGATGGTGTCCTTAAGCATTACGCTAGATATCAAGTAGGTAAGTTCTAGTGCAGACTAGCCCACAACAACCAAACAGCACCGAATAATTCTACATTCTGCTAGCACCAGACACGCTTGAGTTGGGCATCGGGGAAGCACAGGTATGCAAACAATATTATTCGAAGTTGATATAATTTTACAACATAAACTCTAAGAGACCTAACTTAAACTAGGTACCTTGCAAATGATGTGCAAAAAAATATATTATCTTAGTAACTATATTTATTTAAAAATGATTTATAAAGTGTGCACGAGCTGCATATTTACTCACACGAACCTACAAGTTTACAGGGAACATCAACTAGAACACGTTCTAACATCCTCATTCTCTCCATCAAATACCAGCCCTGCTATATTGTCTGTGCACATAATCCACACCTGAGGATTGTCGATAAACTGTGCGCCCGAGGACGCGACTGGAATATGCTTACTAGAACAATTATGACAACTTTGTTAACGGGCAACGATGCACCGACATTTTCCCACAAATGCAAATTTCAGCTGGTGTAATTGAAGTGAATTCAATATAAGTGTCCATAAGCGCACAAGATCAGCATGTTTACCTAGTCATGGTCCTTGTCAGGGGAGCCAAATACGCGAAAGTAATCTGCCTCCCATATTAGTGACTTGCAATTACTACTGCAACTACTACGTAGAGCCTTGGCCAGATTCGACCCAAAATGCGCATCTTCATTCGCTACAGATCAGTTTGATTTTTCTAAACAATAAACTTGGATTGGATTCAGTCCCGCAGTACGTGCTGTGATATTCCCCTAGCCTTTACAATGCTGTGTAACTTTTTAGATAGCTTAATTTTCCTTCAAAATGTGTCATTTCTCCCAATTAACGAGGTATTCCTAAGGACAGGAGTATTTCTTCACTCGCGGTCTACAAATCGATACTCGGCAGAAACAGCCAATCACCGAGGCCGAGCACGCATTTGCATGGAGATTTCAAACTGCGACCTATAAAAGGCGGGGAATAATGCAACATCAAATGAATGCCCGCTGGGTCGGGTCAGAATTACGAAATAAGCTGGATGCATTGGATGAAGCAGAAGATGACCCGGCCCAGCGGCCCCATGCAAGTTGGATGTCGTGCTGCCGTGTGAATGAACTGCAGTCGTCGGCGTGGAGCACTTCTAGTTTGCCGTCTTCGTCAACTCGGTCCGTCACCAGCGCAGGAAGAAAAGCCTACACGCCGGGGAACACGGCCAGAATTCTGCGTCCGGGGATCCGCAAGGGAATCAACCAGGCGTTGATCTGCAGCAATCTGCCATGCACGGCGCCGACCTGTCTCAATGACCAAAATTTGAACCACTTCACCTTGACCTACGCAGAGATGTCTTCCGTTTGGAGTTGAATGCAGAAGTGGCGCCATCTCGTTCTTCGACAAGCGGATTGCACAGACTCTTTCGTATGGTGAACGAAGTCCAAATGAGGCATTGAGGCAGGAGTGCTGGCAGATTGCTAGACTCGTCTCGGTCAGATTTCGGAAGGACTGGTCCCCGGACCGTGGTGACCCAGAAGCGGGCATCGGGTGGTGGTGGGTTATGAAGGTGGCGGACCGGAAAGAAGAGAGCAAGGCTGTTGGCCTCACGCCGGCGCTGCAGGGATTTCCGTGGCAGCACGGCGTGGAATAAAGGCGAAGAATCAAGATAGTTATGTTAAGGCCCCTCCTCCCCCCGATGATTAAATCAATAAAGTTGTTGTTGCTGTTTCTGATATCTCAGTCTTCTTCATTTGACAGATTGCATTAGTCAGGGATTAATGCTTTCAATGGCAATGTTTTGAGGGTGAATAATTTTCTTGAGTTTGATTGGCAGATTTTCAATGAGGGCCTTCAGGCGATAAGCGTCACCTTAATGACCAGACAAGTCGGTATCATACGCGGATTTGACACGACAAGCGATTACTTTTAGCAGTCTTGGAGCACCTCCTGTGACAACATATTTGTGTGTAAGATTTAGCCTGGTTCTTTAGTGCAACTTGTTGCGAGATGGAGTCTAGTTGCGACTGACGGTATGGACTCTCAATGTATCAAGTAATGGGAAATGTTCAGTGAGATTAGCTGCCTGTTCAGGTCTACAAATTGTTCTTAAGCATATAGCTGAGACGCGAAAGGGAAGTTATTTGTGTTTTTTCGTGACTGCGTGCTCAAATGGCCATATTAAACATCAATCTTCTTCAACAACGGGCGCTTTATGGCAATTCGGTGAACGGCTCAGACTCACCTCTCATTCCGTGATCGCGGCGAGATCTATTTTGGAAAATGTTGCGCCGTTGTTTACAGTTGCACGCATAGGCGGCAATAAGTATTTTATCTGGACTATACCCCTTGGACATTTCTAAACGCTGTGCAGTCACTGCTGGTTGTAGATTTCTTGACCGCTCGACCGTCATCGCATATTACAATGAAGTGATAAGCAAACATGGCGTATCAAACACACAGGCGAATTCGTGCGACATATTGAACGGGCTGAGTTCGAGCAAATGTCACGTTCAGTCGCCGCTCAAGAGAAAAGGTGTTTTAAAGTCAACTATATAACTATACAGAACTATGCTAGACTGAGCCCCTCAGCCCCCATCTGCATCCGTTAATTTTCATTCTAGTGTTGACATCTGCCTCTTCACTTCAGTGCAGACCGTTATCAGTTGATGGATTGCCAAATTTCGTTAAGATGCTGCAAACAGCCAACTGAATTCATTGGACATTCTTAGATTATTAACGGCACGATTGCCGGTATATAACGTAGCTACGTGGCATGAATCATGTCAGTTTTATTATAATGTTGCGGAATTATTACTCACGGCCAATGTGCGAAAGAGTGTCACCGGGATGGTTGGAAGTATGACTTTAGATTAGTCTACATGGAGGTCATAGCTTTATTCAGTATGTGCTTTTTACTTCAGTATGCATTTCACGTGTTCTCAGCGGAATCGTGTAAGTTTTAATAACGATTGTTTACGAATCAACTACAAATTTGTAGTTGATTCATAAACAATCTTTATTTAAACCTACACGATTCCGCTGAGAACACGTGAAATGCATGCTTTAAATTCACACTTTGTCAATCCTGAACTTAAGTTCAGGAATGACAAATTGTGAATTTAAAGTTGAGAAACCGAATCGTTACACAGTTCTCATTTGCTTCCTTAGTACTCTTTACTTATGCATTAAGTGATAAGCAGAGAGACCTGAAACGCATTCGCCTCTAATTTTGCGGAACTTTAAGACATTTGCAAATATATATTTGCATTCAATCGCTCCAGATTAGAGTGAATTTTTTATTGCAGCTTATACCGTCAGTTTACTATGTGCGATCCCGCCTTTTTATCGTCATTGTGGTGGAGTTTGCTACTAATTTACTGATCGGCGAATGCCGATCTGCATTCGAATAAGGTTCATTTATAATCTCGTTCCATTTCTGTCATGCCGCAAAAGGCATTTGCTTACAGCTTGACCATAAAATCAAGCTCATAAAATGCCTGGAAAATGTTTATAACTCATGTTTGCACAATTTTTTAAATTTCTGTTCGTCTCGAGCGGTAACCTAGATAACGGTTGATCTGCCGCCTTTTCTGCTCGCGCGTAGAAAGCGCAGCTAAATAATGGAAGAGTTATGCGAATCCTCTAGTGAGGGGTTCGGAATTTATTACATATTGAATTCTGAATTGTTACTTTTTTGAAGGTATCCAACAGATGTTAGGGTCGCCAATCATCTGGGTATGATTAAAATGAGAAGGGGAGTGGATAGTATCCAGTTTTTTATTTTGTTGAGTAATGTAGTTGGATTTTAGTGATTTGCCACCTGTCCGAGTAGGTTGAAATGATATATTTCAAAGTATCATTGTTATTTTTAGTGAGAAGTCTTGGAGCATTGTTAATATTTGTTCGGCCGGACTGGTTCATTGAGAATTGAAGGGACACAGAGGCGATCGCCTAGAGCGTAATGGTAAGTACTGGTACCGCGAAGTCAAACAGCTCTGTCCACAATCGTATTAGTAGGAAGAAAGAGAGAGGCCTTAATTATGGACAAAAATAAAAGCGAAACCTACAATTGTCGAATGCTTAATCGCAGGGGCAAATTTGTCATTCCTACTGAGGGCGGTCCGAAGGGTTAAGCAATAATTATCTCGGCTGTCGGGGCGAAATAATCAGTTCATTTCAGTTCAGTTTATTGAGGAAAAAAGGCGTAAGCCTTTGAGTACCCTATTTGCAACGTAAAAAATTTGTGATGTACAGATAGATGTTCTGGGCTGCAATAGTTCGAACACGCCCATAATGGTGGGACAAAATGAGAAGGAGTTACAGGGGGTGAGCTCGACTTATCATCGCTCTTGGTCATTTCGGAACATAAATATGTCCAGATTCTTCCTAAAACTTTGTATAGATGGTGACATCACAACATCTGCGGGAAGCTCATTCCACGTTTTGACCACCCGAACCGAGAAGGAGAACTTCCGCACATCCAGCCGTGCCTGCTGAGTGCGCAGTTTTAACGGGTGAGCTCGGAGGTTGATCGTGGTAGCAAATTCAAAAAAGTCCTCGAAGGCCAGACTGCAATCCAACCCCTTTACAATGCGGAAGGCTTGCAAGAGATCTCCGCGAAGTTGCCTGTAACTCAAAGGAAAGAGGTTCAGATTTACTAGGCGGGTCGCATAAGGAAAGGAGCTTTGACCCCTGACCATCTTCGTGGCTCTCCTCTGGACTCTTTCGAGGCAGTTTTGATCCACAACAGCCCACGGCCTCCAAGCTTGTATGCCGTACTCTAAATGCGGCCGGACGAATGTTCCGAATGTCTTAGAGAAAGCTTCTTCGTCAAAGTCCATAAACGCACGCTTGATGGCGTACTGTACGGACATTGCGCTTTTTGCCACCCTCGAACAGTGGGCGGATGGTTTTAGGGAACTCGTCGTAAGCACACCGAGGTCCTTTTGGGCTTCGACCTCTTGTAGGGCTGCACCGCCCAGAAAGTAGCCTCTTGTGCTGGCGGATCTGGCTGTATTGCCTAGGCGAAGTATGCTACATTTGGCAACGTTGAACCGCAGGAGCCAACGGTTTGACCACTCCTCCAACCGATTCAGGTTCATTTGCAGTCTGTCTTCATCGGCAGGACCATGAATTACACTCCATATCTTCATGTCGTCCGCAAACATTGCTACTTCACAGTCCAAATCTCTTGCGGCATCGTCCACGTAGATAAGGAACAAAATGGGTCCCAGTACGGAACCCTGAGGGACACCACTTTCGACCATAGCCGAATCTAATTTTCCCCGACCGACGCACACAACCTGGTGTCGACCCACAAGGAAGTTTTCGATCCCTTTATGGAAGTTGCCACCGATCCCTATTTTTTTCAGCTTATGTAAGAGCCTTTGGTGTGGCACAGTGTCGAAAGCCTTCTGGAAGTCGATGAAGGCTATGTGGACCGCGTGCCTGTCGTCGAGAGCTTGGGTCCAGCTCTGGAGAGATTGCAGCAGGTTTGTCGTGCAGGATCTTCCTTTTCGGAACCCATGTTGGCATTTCGATAGCAGGCCGTGAACTTCCAGGAATTGCATCAGTTCACACTTTATGATCCTTTCCATAACTTTGCAGAGAATGCATGTCAAGCTTATGGGTCGGTAATTTGTCGTCGCTGCCCTGTTACCTCCTTTGTGTAGCGGAGTAATATGCGCCAGCTTCCAATCGACAGGAAGTGTTCCAGTGTCAAATGACGTTTGAAAGAGCATCGACAAAGGCACAGAGAGCTCACGGGCAAGGTTCTTCAGAAGCTTGGATGGAATCTCGTCTGGTCCTGGCGACTTCGATTCGTTCAATGCCTCTAATTCTCTTCGGACAATGCCTTCTGAGAAGAGTATATCACTGACGCTTGGAGTCGGCAGTTCTTCTGTGGAGGGAGGAAGGAACCTTGCCTCGTTTGTGTAGACTGATTGGAAAAACCGTGAAAAATACGCAGCTTTATCCCTACTATCAGCGATCTCAACGCCATCAGTAGTCCTTATCAAGGGGATTTGATGCCTGTTCCTTGTAGTTCGTCGGAGGTAGCTGTAGAGCAATTTTGGGTTCTGCGTTGCTTTTTGTAGCAAGTTCTTCTCGAATTCCCGCCGCGTATGAATTATCAGCTTCCTCAGTTTGTTCCTCTGTGTCTTGTATGTGTTGAAGCATTCAGCTTGTCTAGTGACGCAGTATTTTCTCCACAATTTGTGCTTCCTGTTGTTTTCTTTTTTGAGGTTGCTATTTAGCCACACAGGGCGTTTGTTCAGTCTTACACTAGTCAGTGGGCAGTGGTTGTTGATGAGCTGCAGAAGGACATTCTTGAACAGCTCCCAGTCATCGTTGGCACTTCCCGTAAACAATGAGCCCCAGTCAAGACCGGATAAGTCTGCCCTCATCTGATTGAAATCGCCCCGCCAAACATTACGCCTTTTGTGGCCTGGAGTGTGTGAAATGGAGAATAACGAATAATCCCACATAAGCACTACGTGGTCACTTCGGCCAAGGGGCGGCATAGAGGCGATCTCGTCTATGCTGTCTGGTGTTTTCGTAAAGACCAGATCCAGGCAGTTTGTCATTTGTCCTTCACGTGTTCTCGTTGGGAACATTACATGTTGTGTGAGGCATGCATTTAATGTCTTGCTCAACAGGCGGTAATCGAATGCCGATTTTGGACCTGACGCTTGGAGGGTATTCCAGTTTGTTCCTGGTGCGTTGAAGTCGCCCATGATCATGATGTTAGGTCGACTGGAAAATTTCTCCAACTGCTCCAATAGTTGAGTGTCGGCGATTCGGTCTGTCCGAGGTGGTCGGTAGACAGTGAGGACATCGAGACACGGGGAACCGGTAGCCTTGATGGTCAACCAGATAGCTTCCGTACTTCACACAAACTTGGTGGTGTTATCCGACACTGCCAGACCGTCATTCACATACACAACGATACCACCACCCTGACGATGTTCCCTGTCCCTCCGATAAATTTGGTATCCAGGCAAGGCTACTTCGTTATCGCTAATATTCCCGGACAGCCAGGTCTCAGTTACTGCTAAAACATCTGGAGACAGCTCAACAAGGCAAAGTTTTAGTTCGTCTAGTTTCGATAGGAGGCTTTGGGCATTCGTGTACAAGCACCTCAGTTTAGCACCAGCCGAATTTCCCGTTGCATTTGTTACTGCTGTGAGCATTACTCCGTTATCGCGGACGTCGTGTTCTCTAGGCTCTTCCGTTACCTGATTGGTTCCATTTACATGCCTTGTTTCAGTCAGATCACTGGACGCTACGGGCTCACTTGTGTTGGCGCCTTGATCAGGTGGTTCAACGAAGGTGTCTGTTTTAGCTGAGTAGCTGTCGTCGTTCGTAGTATTACAGGCTGGTTCCACTGAAACGGCATATATTTCCGAACTACCTTCCCCTTGAAGATAGCCAGATTGTGTTCGCCATTCTTAAGTCTTGATTTTAACTCCAAGACTAGCCTCTTTAAAACTTTCCCACGGAGCAAGGATTGTTCAAATGCGGCTCCCAAATTTATAAGGGAGCTTGATCTTAGCAGTAAAGATGAGCTAGTCCTTGAAGCACAACCGGCTCCCAGCACTCAGAATAGTGATTTGGTTAATAAACTGACATCGAATCCACCCCGTTCCCACGCCTGGCCACTCAGGTCTGACCTTGCAGTTAGGTCTAATAAGCTAGATGAGAGTTCAGGGAGGTCTTTACCTGTTCCTATCCTGAATTCTCAACTTACCGCCACAGTTGTGAAGCCCTCTTACACATCAGACTGCAAAATGCAAGTATATTGCATTGCTGATAAATTTTCCAATCCCGTTGCTAGCCTGACACCCCAAATAATTAAGCCCTTTCCTGATGTTAACTGTTTCCCGAAACCATTACGTCCGCCACCTAACATAAACTACCCCTCGTATTATGCTAACAATTCCCAAAATCCTATTTTCTTGTCTCCTATTTTTCCAACCCAACAAAATAGTTTTCCTCTTCCTGGGTCCTGCTCAAATGTTTTTCCACCTAATGCTGCATCTCTAACTAGTAATTACCCCATAAATTTTAGACCGCAGCAACTTTGTCCTCCACTAATTGCTCCGTTCCCTCAGCTTAATTTTCCACCTCCGGCTCTTCCTTTTTTATAAGTAGCAATGAGCGGAACCTACATATTAGGAATACGCTCAGTATTGTCTCTCTTAACGCAAGATCTGTCGTACAAAAGATGGCACACCTAAGAAGTGTAGCTGTTGAGTTTGACACAGACGTATTGTGCATTACTGAATCTTGGGCCCACTCTCTAATTTCAGATTCGGTACTTAACATAGATAGCCTTAGTTTATACCGCCAGGACCGTGCCGACAGACGCGGCGGTAGATGCCTTCTTTACATAAGATCCTCACTTGCACAGTCGCCTTTTAACTTGAACATTTCCTCCTTCTCTGGAAATTTATGTTTTGCTTCGGTAATCCTTCCTCAAAATAGGAAAGCCTTTGTCGGATGTGTATATAATCCTCCTTGTTCCTCCGGTAATGAAAGCCAACTTTGCGAACTCTTTGAAAAAATTGCAGAAACTTCTTTCGATGTCAAGATAATCGTAGGCGATTTTAATTTGCCAGAAATTGACTGGCACACACATACTTCTCCTCCTAAATTCCAGAAACTGCTTGACGCAATTTACTTTTCAAACCTGACTCAATTAGTTCACTCTTCGACCAGAAACGATAGTGTTTTAGACTTAATTTTTAATAATGGCACCTTCCCTTTATCTATGGATTTTTATCATGACCTCTTTGCAAGTGATCATGCATTAATTCATTGTCGCCTTCCAGTTGCCATTTCCGCAAAGCCAACAGTTCAACGTAGTATTTTTGACTTTGCTAATGTTAATAAGGATTTAGTAAATAACTTTACCTGCACTCTTGATTGGCACAAAATTTTTTCAAATAATGATCTAAATTTTTTCAACAATTTATTACAATGCGTAACAGAAGGTCTTCTTGACCTTATTCCTCGGAAGATGTTCAAACCGAGTGCTAATTCCACCGCTATCCCACACTTTCTTAAAAACAGACTTAAAAAGTTACGGAAGCAGTTTAAAGATCCTTCTGTGAGTTTATTATCAGTTCATCTAAGAATCGTTGAAATATTTGAACTAGCTTCGAAAATAAGGCTCGAGCGAGATAGGCCTAGAGAGTCTTTGGCTATTAATGATGTGAATTCTTCTAAAACAGTTGCTCAGATCTTCCGTCAGAGATCATCTGCTAAGTCCCACCAAGTCATTCCGCCCTTGCTTAGTGCAAGTGATGCCTTCATTACAGAAGTGTCAGGCAAAGCAGAAATTTTAAATTCGTTCTTTGCCAAGCATTTCACCATTGAAACTGATCCGATCCCTTTAATTCCTTCGTTGTCTGATGCTTCTCTTAGCTTCATTAATTTTTCTCCTGAATGTATTCAAAAACTGATAAGTCATCTTCCTAACTCTCACTCAGTAGGTACGGACAATATCCCAAACTCTTTGATAAAACAACTAAGAGATTTTCCTCATCTGCTTAGCAAAATCTTTTCAGTATTTCTCGTAAATGGCTTCTTCCCTGACTATTGGAAAACTTCTATTATTATTCCAGTATTTAAGTCTGGCTGTCGTTCTGACGTACAGAACTATCGAGGTGTCCATAAAACACCCTCTCTCGCCAAAATCTTTGAAAAAATTATCGCCATAAAAATTACCGAATTTTGCATAGCCAATCAAGTTATTAGCCCTTACCAACATGGTTTTTTACCAGATCGCTCTTGTGAAACATGTCATCTGTCGTTTCTCGATCTACTTACCTCTCTTCGTAATTATCACCTATCTGTTGTCGTAATTTATTTTGATCTTAGTAAAGCCTTTGATAAAGTGCCACATAAAAGACTCTTGGTTAAATTGGAAGCTATGGGAATTCGCAGTCCACTAATAGACATTCTCAGGTCATACCTGTCTAATCGTAAACAAAAGGTTTTGGTGGGATCTTCACTTTCCAGTGAAAGTCCTATTGTGAGCGGTGTACTACAAGGTACCGTTTTAGGTCCTCTTTAGTTCTTACTTTACATAAATGATATTTCAGCCGCAGTTAAACATTCTCAATCATTTATTTATGCCGATGATCTCAAATGTGTATATTCTTTTAAAAAATCTACGAGCCTTCATTGCCTGGAGCAAATCCATGCTGACTTGCTTGCTCTCTCAGCTTGGAGCTCAAAATGGCTAATGGAATTCTCTCCGTCTAAATGTCGTTATATGTGTTTTGGACCTGATAGGCTACCCCAACCTGTGGTCTTTCAAGGAACACCTACGACTGAATATACCACCATCAAGGATTTAGGTTTAAGCTACACTAGTAATCTTGATCTCTCGCCGCACGCTGACAGAATTACAGCCAAAGCTGCTCAGATTTGTGGCTTTATTTCTTACAATTTCTATCTTCCTGAAATTAAATTAAGGCTCTATCGTATGTTTGTACTTCACATTCTCGAGTATTGTTGCCCATTCTTTGGTTTGATGAATGAAGCCAGTCGTTTAAAAATTGAAAATGTCCAAAGACGTTTTTCAAAAAAACTTTTAGATAGGGAACATCCCAATATCTCCTACTCAGATAGGTGCCAACTAACTAACCTAAAATTTTTATGGGTTCAAAGACTAGAAGCGGGCTTCTGTCTCCTCTTTCGCATTAATCATAGTTCAAATTTTCCTCGGATTTCAGCACTTACCCCTAGTAGTCGCCCATACAATCTTCGCAATTCGTCTCTAACTATACCTCTTCCAGCGTCCTCCACCTCTAAGCGCTCCCTTTTTTTCGCTTCCAGGTATACTTTCCTCTGGAATAACCTTCCAATAAATAAAAGATCTTCAGAAAATCTACACACCTTTAAGAGAAGGCTACGCCTTTATCTGAATACTGACTGGATTAAACTTTTATTTTCCTCATCCTTCCCAGACAACTTTTTCTATGACACTGAGAAAGGGCCACCGGGAATTTAGCATGCCGCTATTAAATTTCCGTATCTGTTCACGTTTTCTTTCTTTATGAGTAGTCTCGCTACCTAAGATCCCTCACATGAAATGGTAATTATTCCAATTTTTTAGTTCATGCATCGTGCCCTCACAGAATGCACGCCATCGACGCTCTTGGCGAAACCTTCTGTATTCGCCGTATACTAGTAGTTTGGTCGCATCTCCCTTCCCCCATCCTCGGTTGGACTCGGATGAATGTAACCGATCGCATCTGGGTTCCTATCGCCTCGAGACTGATCTTCATGATGCCCTCACTGAATGCGCTTCATCGATGCTCTTGGCGAAGCCTTCTATATTAGCCATATACTAGTAATCTGGTCGCATCTCATTTGCCCTATCCTCGAATGGACTCTGATGAATGTAACAGACCTGGGTCCTTTTCGCCTCGAGACTGGTTGTCATCGTGCCCTTACAGAATGCGCTCCATCGGCGATCTTGACAAAGCCTTCTATATTCGCCATATGCTAGTAGTTTGGTCGCATCTCCCTTCCCCCCATGTTCCCCCCATGTTCGGATGGACTCGGTTGAATGAAACCGACCGCATCTGGGTTCTTGTCGCCTCGAGACTGGTTGTCATCATGCCCATACAGAATGCGCTCCATCGGCGGTCTTGTCAAAGCCTTCTATATTCGCCATATACTAGTAGTCTGGTCGCATCTCCCTTCCCCCATGTTCGGATGGACTCGGTTGAATGAAACTGACCGCATCTGGGTTCCTATCGGCTTGAGACTGGTTTTCAATTTCGGCACTTATTTTTCTTATTCAAGGCGATACAGGCCAGTCCTGACCGACCCGCCTACGTACCATTTTATGAAATCCGTTACACAAGGCCATATACAGCTGACATCTATTTCGGCAATGTTGATGTCGGGCTTTATTCCATTTTGTACCGCCACATGCAGGCCAGTCCTCCCTTTTTTTCTGATGCTATTTTTCTGAGGGGTTTTTTTTCTCCTGTTAAATTACTACAATCATTTGTAAATTTTGCTTTCGAGTTTTTTTTTCACCCCTCGTTTTTTTTCATTTTCATTTTGCTTAACGGACTTCTAATCTCAAAAACTATGCATTGCACTTTGTGCAGATTTTGCCTACATCGTCTAAAATTTGCATGTAAATTTATTTTTACTTGCTTTGATGGGACCCCGACGGGTCTTTAATAATAAAAATAATTGAATAATTGAAGACAAGTTCCCGGCGTTTCAACCGTTCCGCTGGTGAATAGTCCGGTTGAAAAAAACCTGTTTGTATGTGTTTCTGAGATCGGTTTTTTAGAGAGGATAAACTTGATTTGCTCTTTGTTCTCCAGCATAATTTTGAGAGGGCGAGGTGGTTGTGCTACTGTCCTGTCTCCACTCCTTTTTCCTATGCGGAATGCTTTCAGAACCTTCATTTCCATGTCTGCCGGCAGTAAATGATTTAGCAGACCATGAAAGGAAGCAAGGTCCTCTGAGACACGGTCTTCAGGTCTGACTGCATTCGATTCTGACAAACCCTGAATAACCAGACACTGCTGGCGAGCATGGTCCTCCTTACTCTGTCTTTCCGGTGAATGCGCTGCATGTGGGCGAGGACGATTTACGGAGTCATCGCTTGGACGCACACTTTTACTGTCTACCGACTGTCCCGAGCAACCCATCAGGGCTGGCTGGGACTTCAGAATCCTGTCATGGCGTTTCCCTCTCCCCTCTACCCACTGGTTTATGTCTTAACATTCAGATACGTGCTCTGTAGTGCGCTCGGGGTGGTTGCCAGAACAAGAGGGCAAGAATAGACTGATGGACCCAGGTATATCGTCTCCAGGCAGAACAGAAATCCCATCACTTACAGCAAGAGGCTTAGGTGACATGGATTCCGCAATAGGTAATTTTTTTGCGACATCGCTTAAGACATCGTGCGTGGGAATCGAGTCTCCCTTTATCGGCGGCTTCGTTTTCATTCTCGTGCTGTTACCGGCGGCTGCGGTTTTGGCTGTTATGTTGCTACTCGTGTTTGAAGATACCCCTGAGGAGATATTTTTTCGCGTTTTTTGCGTTTTGCTCTTCGTTTTTGGGATAATAACACGGGACACGTTCTGGCCGACTACGGTCTGTTGCACGAGCGTCCTTAAATCACCAAGCTCCTTTTCCAGGTGTTCTACTTTGATTTGAATATCTACGCACCCAGCACAAGGCTCGTCTTCGTACCTCACACTTTTTGCGGTATTTACGCTTTTTGCACGCTTTGCTGGTCGTTGGCTGGAGGCGAAGGTTGAGCGAGCACAGGGTCTGGATGCGAAGGACAATTCACCGGACTTATCTTCCAAAGAGGTGCCGTCGCTGGCCGTACTACTACAGTTAGCCTGCTGAGAATCCATAAACTTCGACGTGATATAATAGGTATAATTCCGCTTTCGATGTTATAACGAATACGTCTGCTTATATATGATGAATTAAAGTGAGTGTTCAAAATTCAATAAGCGAAAAAATACTTAAAATCCGATAAATTTTGTTGAATTTAATCAGAAGCGACTTAGCCCTTTCCAGATCTCGTGGGACTTGAATAACTGCAGACCTTGAAGGATTTTGAGCGATTGGTATTCTAGGCTGTATACCGTGAATCGGTTGCGTAGCCAGTTGCGTTGTCAGTTGGACCGTGCTGATAAACAAATTGCTCTTAATCCAGGTTCCAGGCGAATTTCGATGCGTGAAAAAATATTCCAAAAATGCACAAAGTTAGTCTGTACGTACGGTTCCAGTATCAATGTCAGAGAATGTAACTGTGGGATGGTATCCAAGTCGAAATTGTCCCAGTTGGAGCGCAGAATAATTCCGTCGTGCTCAGTTGGGCTCAGTCCATGCTCTACGTTGAATGGCTACGTCCATGGCTACGTTGAATCTCACAGAGGGTGCAGACAAACCTGACCAAAGCCTTGGGTACACTGATTGTCAGAGTCAATTGACTTGGTCTGACACTTAGTTAGCAATATTTCTCTTATAGCCTCCGTAAGTCATTAGCAAATCTGATTTTATTTCAGATACCTGCATTATCACCATGCATCAGAGACACAGAGCCGACGTAATAGGTGTGATAGTTGATGCAGATGAGAGAGACGCCGGTTCATATTGCCGAATTTCGTGGGTCATTGCCTAACACAGATACATAAGGGGATGCTGCATTCCAAATTACTAGTCGCGGCAGCAAAAATGACCAAGGGCATTCAAGGGCAGGTCAAGCTCAAGGCGCGCAGCTCAATTTCAAAGATAAGTGAAGCTCTGTATTTATCTGGATATTCTTAAGTAATTAATGCCTATTTTTTACTTGAATCCCTTTTAAAAGTCGCCTTTGAATATAAGGTAAAATTTTTTCCCAGTTTTTTTTGACAGTCTGACAAAATAGTCGAATTTTGTAAAAAATCCATTGTAGTGAATCCTTTCCCTACTACCGCTCTCTAGTTTTTGTAGTTAAATAACAGTAATACTTGCTATTCAGTGCGCTCTTCCGTACGTTGGAAACGATTTGATCCTTCTCCTGTAACGAAGAACTTTTTTTGTCTGTAATGCCCCGCAGAGCACGTGCTAAAAGGCGAAAGCTTGCGGCCTCCCCACCGTCTCTGGGTGCTAAAATCGTGACTGTAGACATAGCAGGTGCCAGAATATGTTCTTCGCCGTCTGCAGATCTCATTAACTCACAAATCCCTTTAGTACATGTAGAACCTCTCGACCCTTCAGTCGTCCAAAAATACGCCTCTGCTAGTCGTAACAGGCCATCAGCCGGCGAAATAATCGATCAGCTCATTTATGGCGACATAAACAGCACTTCTGAAAAAGTAATTGAACAGGCTTTTAAACTTATTGGGGTAATAAGTTCGGAAACTGAGGAACGAATTAAACGCAAGCATGATTTCGTACTTCGAAACATTCCGAGCCACTTATCTGCTATGGAGGGAGCGCATTTGTTCCTACAAAGTTGTGGCTTGAGTTTCAGTGTCGCACAAGCTAAGCGACTTCGCTCGCTTAGCCGTAATGCGCCGATACTAGTTACCCTTTTCTCCATGATAGAAGTCGATTTTATCTTGTCGAGTAGGGAGATGACTAGAGACATCTGCCGTAAATGGCGCTGCTCCGTTTCGCCAGACCTCACACCCTGCAGCGAAGACTGAATGAACTAAAATCGGCAAAAACCAACATCAAGATAATGACACCTACTGTCAGTCTGAATATGTCCTCTACAACACCACCTGCGGCATCTGCAAATCACGGCATAGTCAATTCCGTAGGGAGTTTGACTACTTGTAATGCTGACCTCTTTAAACACACCACCACGCCTGGTATAAACACGTCTCTATCGACTCCCCCAGCAACCCCTAGAAAGCCTATGCATGTGTCGAAGTCAAAGGCAAATCCAATTGCTGCCTCAGCTACTCGGACACCCGATAAATCCAGCACCATTATAAAATCTTTTCCTCCACAATCGGCGAACAGTGCCTCAAATACCCCGACTCAAAACGTACCGTGTTCCCAACGGCCCCCCAGCCCTCATATCGAGGCAGTTAGGCCGAATATGCCGATTTTCCCACCGTTTAATAGACCTCTTGTTCCAATGGAAACAATGCGTCCCCCACCCCCTAACCTGTTTTACATCACGGCCGTTTTACCAATGTATTCGTCATGCTAATGTCCATACTGGACCAGTTAACTCATCCGATCTTCAGTTTCGTTCCGGCGGGAATACGTTGCTGTATCTGTCCCGCGGATTTCCAGCTGAAAATAAGTTAGCTAACAATAGTTACCAGTTTACCTGCCCGTCATTCCCTCTCCCAAGTCCTACCCCTTTTTATCCACGTCAGAATTTTTCCATGCCACAAAATTTTTTGCAAAACCGGATGGTTGCATCCGGACCGTTTGCTCCGTGGGCAGCCCAGAACTGGACGATGTAGCCCACTTCCCTGAGAAACAAACAGCCTTCCCCTTCAAACTTTTTGTTTTAAATGCCAGATCCTTGCTTAGTAAGATGCCTTTGCTTCAGACTCTGGTGTTCGTCCATTGTCCTGATATTGTTTTAGTAACTGAGACGTGGGCACCAGCCTCAGTAGCTGACTCCGAACTCTCTCTTCTAGGCTACAATTGCATCCGAAATGATCGGCAAGATAGCCGTGGTGGGGGCAGCTGCGTCTGCGTTAAGAAAACACTTACATTTTTGCCGTTGGACCTCCCGCACTTTTCAGCAGTAGAAGGCAGCTGCTGGCTCCAGATTGCACTAAAAATAGGTTCTCCTTACTTGTTGGCTGCGTCTATCGCCCTCCAAACGCCAACGACAATTTTGATCGTTTACTCTCACAGGCATTTCATGATGCGGCCGACTTACGCTTTAAGTATCAATTGGTTGCGGGTGACTTTAATCTCCCTGAAGTCCGCTGTTCTCCGCCTTCAGGCCCCAGAAGGTTCGATGAGTTTCTTGAGGCTGTAGATGTTGGGATGTGGAATCAGGTTGTCGATTTTCCCACCCGAGTCTCAAGTATACTTGACCTAATTTTCTGTAGAGGCTGCTTGCCATCGTCAGTGTCATCCCTAGGCCCACTCGGGGGCTCATACCATGACATAGTTGTTCCAACGTTGGAATTCGAGGCTGACGAAATGTCGTCCCAAATGTATAGCTTTTTCCGCGATTTCCGATCAACTCGCTCAACCGAATTATTAACAAACCTTAATTCCTACGACTGGACTGAGTTCTTCCTTAGTCCGGATGTAAATGTTTGCACTGCAAAACTGTACGAAATATTGGATCCGCTTATTTCTCGTTTTGCCCCCCGTAAGAAAATTATTAATGTCGGGGATGAGATTTTCCTATCCTTACCCTTTCGTCGCAGATTGCGCAGACTTTATCGTCGTTTCCATCTGCAGAACGATGTTTCTGTTCTGCCCTTGATTTGTGATATTTTTGATCGAGCTAAGAGATTGTCTGAAGAAAAACAGCTAGCCGAAGAGGTCCAGTTTACCGAAAATCATTCGTTAAATGTCTCGAAACTTTTCTCTAGAAAAATACGAACTCAGAGAAAGACGCAATATCCCATCCTTCGAGACGATCTCGGAAATCCCATAGTTGATGCCCAGTTAACCGCGGATAGCTTCAATGATTTCCTGTCCAAAACGTTTATTGAAGAGTCGACCACTCCGCTTCCGACCATCCAGTCATTGACCGGGGCAGTTCTAGAAAGTATATTTTTCACTCTGTGGGATGTGACTGTTGCGATTCGGCGTTTTCGTCAATCTTATATTCCAGGCCCTGATGGTGTCCCTGTAAGCATTTTAAAAGCCGATGCAAACACGATTTTCCCATCCCTCTTATGCAAGATATTTAATCTCGCTCTTGAAACTGAAACTTATTCTATATTGTGGAAGGAATCACACATTTTGCCCATTCCTAAGCACGGCAAATCTGCATCATTTGATGACTTTCGGCCAATAAACACCCTCCCCGCAGTTTCGAAGATCTTAGAGCCATTGATCAAAGATAAGATGATGTGTCATTTAACAACGAATAACTTACTGAGTGTTGCTC
>CACRXP010000048.1:1880113-1901523 GCA_902702965.1 Spirometra erinaceieuropaei | reverse complement strand
GAACCCAGTCAAGAGATTCAATGAAGAGGAGAATTTCACGCCTGACAAGACGGTAGGAGTGACGTGCAGAGGTCACCAGCAGACCTGGAAGAGCTGTGAGCAGACGCGTAGTCAGTCGTATCATGGCAGGACTGCAAAGCAGAGGATTGGCACAGATGCGCAGAGCCGTCAGCCCCATCCTGTAGGTGATGCCTGATTTCTGAAAATAACGGGAACACGGGCAAGAAGGAAGAAGAGGCAGGTTTCGAATGAAGAAAGCATGAGCTTTTGAAGGTCCCGCCTCATGCATCAGTTTAGCATGCTGTCACGCCAGGTGACACACGATGGTGGTCTCCAGCTCAGAGCCCTTCCCGATAATCAACTAACTCGATTTCAGAGCTCAAGGTCGTCAGTGTTGGTTTGCCATCTACTGGCATCAGGTCCAAAATGATCATTCCGGCGTCCTTATTTTTGCTGGCAGCACTCCCCCCAAGCTGTTTACTACAGCCGGCAATCGACGCACCGCCTCCTCCCCCCTCCCCCCGCCTTTGCTGCCCCGTTGTTCATGTGGTGCAATCGGAGAGGCTAGAATTGGTGGCAGCAAGTGGGACGTGGGTGGCGCTTTTATCAGGCAAGCCAGCGTGCGCGAACACTGTGCCGGTCGGTCCAGCTCAGACTTGTCATTGGTGCACGGTGAGTGTGAGGGGATCTGCCCTGCGCATACGTCTACCACCATACTCAACATAACGCGCCGGCTCGGAGGGCTGCCGAGTGATGGAACGGACCAGTTCCCTGGACCAGTACGTCTTCTTCGCGAGCAAGGGGGGGGGGCGAGTACTTGGTCAGACACCGAAAAACACTACTTCCAACCGTCTTAAGCGGGTCTGGTCAATGGAACAAGGTGGGGAAGTGAAGTTGGTGCTGTGCAAGTTCCCATAACTGCAATGCAACGCACGCGCACACACCCGCCCAAGTCACTGTCGCTCCCTACGTACTGTAGTTACGGCCGTCGACTACAAGGCACAAACCGTCGGTTTAGGACTAAAAACTAGCGTTCCACCCACTAAAGATCTAGTCTGGGCTGTTGACGTTAAAAATAAGCCATTTAGGCCCTGTGAAGGGTCCTAACCTGCACAAAGAACTTCGGCCTCTTTTTGTTGTGAAGGTGGGTTCCTCTGGATTTCTGACTGCTAGTTTATCCAAGACAAAGCAAGAGGGCCTACTGATATCCCGAGGACAATTCACAAAAGGGTCCGCAGTCACATGAGGTCGTTTGTTGGATCTGGCGCAAACTATGACGGACAGGTAACTGACATTGCCGAAGTAGCGAATATTATGACTGCGTGACCTTGGGCAGTTGAACACTATGAAAACCAAGTGCGCACCCTAGTCGTCGTGAAAGCTGACGGCCTAGGCTCTGAGGACGATCGCCCAAACGGGGACGCACGAAGTGTGGGGCCACCACAGGACCCCTTCAGAGACTGAGGAGGTCCCGTGAATACATCTCAGTAAAAATGAGAGGTTGGAATAGGCAAATGCGAAGGACAATCCCTTCACGAACAGCGCCCATATCCTCTCCAACACGGGGGACCCTGTCCACGACAGCCATATGGCAGCATCGGATCGAGGTCATGACAAGCCACTGTTTTACCACGGACGGCCACATTCTATGAGTCACCCGCCCCTACAGCCAAGCAAGTCCTGAAACGTTAACTTAAGAAGCACGGAAATGAACTGGTTGGGAGTTGCAGCACCCATAAGAATCCAGTGTCGTCATTTGTCTACCGCCAACCAAAGTCTAGTCAAACGTGCACTCAAAACCACGAAACAACTTTGCTAGTGATAAGTCACTAGTAGCTGACAGGTTGTTTCCCCTATATAGCTCCTGTTCTGCCTAGAGATGTTGCATTAGGGGATGGAACGGGGACAGTCAGAGAGAGTAATCTTCTCGCCTATCCTAAACATTTTGGCAATGCTTGGGGCGAGGCCGATTGAAATAACTGGAAGCTCACCGTTACCCTTCTAAACACTTTAAGAGAACTGTAACAGACATATCATATAACAAGCGCGCCTGAATAAAGAACGTCACAACACACTTACTTCCTTTTCTAACAAATCCGTAATGCAGCCCAGCAGGGCATCAAGTTGGCCAATTTCTTTTTCCGCCAGGGTCGCCTCTTCGGTGGTGTCTTCATAGGCAAGGGGTCGTAGTGCGGCTGCTAGCAACAAATTTGCAGCCAGGATGCACGCATTCCCACGCACCTGTGGGTCAGTATGACGCATGAGGTGCAGCGCCAAGTCAGCTGGGGGTGGAAGAACTATGGTATATTTAACATGTATATACTACTAACATTTTAGAAGTAGCAGTTATTTATTCAACATACCACCAGTTATTGGGGAGAAACGAGATGGTTCGGAAAACGGCGTTCCAACAAAGAGACCGAGGTGCATAGTCTCGAGAAACTCCTTTGAAGATGCTTTGGAAAGCTGACCCAAATAGGCAACCGCTAACATCTGGGAGGATGTTCTTGACGGGGGTGCTGCCTGAATGTTGTTCAACGCGCGGAACTCAGCAGGAAGGAGATCGAAGCGGAGAGCAAAGAGAGGTAAGATCCACTTGGCAGGCGGAAACAGTTTGCCGGAGAGTATTTCTTCAAAAATGTCGAGTCGCAGAAACGGTGTTGACTGAGAGTTTCCGGCTGGCGCGTCAGAATTTTCAGGATAGAATTCATGATCCTCCTCGGTTTCGCCTTCCAGGCCAGCGCCTATTGAGGAGATGAGAAAGAGTAGGGAGACTATCCGTACCGTACAAGAAGACCTCCTACCGATCGTGTTTATAGAACCGACGCCCCCCCTCCCGCCTCTGGTTAAATACAGTGCCATCGCTTCGTTAAGGCACAAAAGGATCACAAGATGCCACGTCGGACAACGGCCTGATGATTTTGACAAAATACATGCAAATCATCATCTGCCACCGTGAGTTAGGGGACGCCACTCACAAGAGGAAGGTCTCCTGTACTCAACCTTGTTCAGGGCAACAGATAGTGCCTAAATTCCGCCAACGCCAGGTTTCAACTTATAAAGTTAATCAATGGATCGGAGGCACAATAAGTGGATATTGATTGACAAGCGCAGCTCTAAATGCGGAAAGGCATGGAAGTTAACAAGGATGAAAACCAAGACTTAGATGAGCAAATCCGAGATTTAATGCCGAAACATTTATTCCCCACCGCACATCGTTCCTCCCATCACCGGTAGGTTAGACGAAAACCACCTAGTTAATCAAAGATTTAACAACGTCAGGTACCTTTGTGCATTCGAATATGAGGCACAACGTCTACTCAACTGGAAATTTTATTTGATTCCATGTTTTCGCAGAAAACGCTTTTATTCTTAATTTTTTTGCAACGCCAAGTAACAGGCCGATCCCGAGGTGACTTTGTGCACGAGAATAAAACGGATGGTCTTCTAAACTAGTTCGATGAGTTAATTGGAATTGACGGCATAATTTAGCCCACATAGTTCAGCCTCAATGACTACCTCTGAGGGTTACAGATGAAGGCCATGATGATCCTAGTAATTTCTTAATGTAATCTTTATGACAAAATCTACCAATGGAAGAGCAGGGTAACACTCGTTCCGTTGTGCCCAACCAGCAGCCGCACAGCGGCGCATGATATAGGCAGAATGGCATTACCGACAAAGATATGGGAGACTGGAATGGCCAATTCTGGCTTATTAACGGTCGTCAGTCAGACATACTCCACCCCGAAGTGTGGCACACCCGAGGCTCGAACTCACGACCTAGTTATTTAGAAGTCCAGGCCTCTAATCACTGGGCCACGAGCCCGCTGCCCCATCGGTTTTTCGATCAGGAATACCAGGGTGACTTAAGCCAACCTCTCGTGAAGTCGGAAAACCAACAAGTCTTTGGCATGCGTAGACGGGGGCTTCGTGCTAGATCACCGAGCACGTTCACTAGTATTTCAGTTGTCATGGCATGAGGATGTAATGTGTGCGGGACAAATGCTGTGCAGATGATTGGAATCCAGCTCAAGTGTAAGATAGCTTCCCATCCACCGTACCCCCAAACAGTGCTAATGAAGGTCTGCCAAAGCCGCTCTTTTATGGTGACGTTGCTACATGCTCCCACCGACGAGGACAGCAAGAAGGCCACACAAAGACACCTTGAGAGCAGCTGTCAAATTAATCGGAATCAAACAAGAATCCTGGGACGTCCTCTCTCTCACTCCTACACACAGAATCTGCCGTCGAATGGTCAGCCGACATGGATAGATAGTGTGTATTTTAGGGTAATAGGGCAATGCCCTCGATGACCCCATTGAAAACGGTACATACAATATGCATGTTAAATGCGCATCTTACTAAAATGTCGCCAGTAACATATTTGTTTACGGAAAACTTTTTTACAGTGCGGGACTGCGAAGTGAGCGGCAGGCGGTCTTATCAATGTACATATGAAATTTTAAGTGCAATTACATACAATCAGGACAAAGTGCAGTCATTTGCGTAGTTTGATAGGGAAAATCTCATTAAACGTCAGGGATGTGTAGCATAGGGATGAAAACAAGAATTGAAATTTATGGCTGGCCGCAGATAGTCCTGCAATGAGAGTCGCCGTTTATCAAAGATCAAACGATTCAGCTGCCTTTTGAATACAGCCATCGCATCAGATATCACTATTTCACTTGGGAGTGAGTTCCACGGTCGAAAAACACGCTGGCTGAAGGAAAACTTCCGATGGTCTAAACGTGTACGCTCCCGCTTGACTTTGTACGGATGACTGCGCAGCTGACTCATGGTCGTGAATTCAAAGAAATCTTCGGATTTGAGCGAGCATTCATGCCCATTGATAATGCGGAATGTCCATAACAGGTCACACTTCATTCGTCTACAGGATAGGGGGAACAAGTTTAGCTAGATCAGTCTTTCTGGGTATGACAGAGTCCTGAGACCGTCCACCAGTTTTGTGGCCCATCGTTGCACCTGCTCTATGGCATCACTCTTTCTTCATCCAGGGCATCCATGATGACATGCCGTATTCCAAATGCGGTCTGACGAATGTGCCGAATATCTGTGAGAAGAGTTCTGGAGGAAAGATTTTGAAGGCACGCCTAATCCAGTGCATGATGCTGGTTGCCTTTTGAACGGCTCTTTTGCAGTGCTGGGAGGGCAGCAAGTTTGAACATGTCCAGACACCTAGGTAGGCGAGCACACGTGAAAAATAGGTGGCCCACACTTCCGGCGAGTCTTGATGGTTAACTCACAGCGTAGCCTGGCTGGACATGTCTGCGTCCATCGTCACGCAACTAAAACCGCCTCTCGGACCAATCCGAGCAATCACAGCTCACAGTCCTCAAACCCACGAAGCTACTCTATTTCACAGAAACCAACCCAACAACGAACAGACAACGTCCGTCGGTCTACCTCTGTGACACCGAGTGGATGAAACGTTTGTCACAGCAGCCGTGAAACTCGGGTCCACACTTGGACTCGCAACTGTCAATTATATTGTCTTGGTGAGCACAGCATCAGTCGCAACGACTGCCACAGGTTCTTGCCAACAAGGCGGATGAGGGACCGGAGAAACGCTTCCAGGGCATCTTCAAAATCACACTAGAATGTGTCGAGGTCGACCAGACATCACAGGGATCCTGGCACAGGATGGGCAGGTAGAACTAAATGTCGCAAAGACTGACACAACAATCTCTGAGGCCAACGTAATATAGAAGGCGGAGAAAAGTCGTAAAGTGAGCAAAAGTGGAAAACCAATGACTGGTCACTGTCAAACCTCATTCGGGGCTCACACGGTCAACTGCGTGTTGGTCGAAGCAGCAACAGCACCACCACCACCATCACCACAACCACAAGCATCATCATCATCAACAACAACATGAACAATACGCCACGGCACAGCGCAAACGTTGGCTAATCGCTAAACATGTGTCCGGACTGGGAACACTCGTTCTGGGTTGGGAGGGCTCCAGTTGGACATCTCCATGTCTAGTTCTGCACATCCAACCTCACCCCTCGGATCAAACTTGTTTCAACACGCGAACCTGTCCGACCCCGTCCATCAAATGATCGAAATATGCCGACTTGCTTACAACTGTGGCCCCCAGGATTCCAGAGTGGTGCTGCCGTCATTCATGGTGGCTGTTTGGCGTCCCGATTCAAGGCCCCGTTGCCTTAAGGTCATCCACTTTCGCAGAGAGCGGTTCCAGACGCACTAACTTGCAGCCACTCGATCGATTTAAACTCGAACGCACACGCGTCCACAGTGCCACTTGAACATACAGCCCCTCGATGACAAATGCAACACACACACACACACACACGCACATCAAATGGACGCCACCCAGACTTGCCCCACAAACCTACAAAAGCAGCTACCACCCCTGTCTCACAGGCATAACTGGATACAATCAACGTTAGCCCCGCCATTCTGGTGTCGTTTCCTACAACAGGGGGCTTTGACCTGATAATTGTAGCGCTCGGGGTACTCTAACTGCTTAACTGGGATCAAATGAATGGAGCGTTCGGCGTAGCATTGCAGCCCGAATTTCGTCTAGAACGCAACGATTGGCAGCGATCAACTCCTGCTCAACAGCAACCCAAACTGTTCTACTACTAATTAGCATTTAGGGTTAAGATTGGACTCGTCGGACGACTCGGAATACACCCTAGCGTTTACCACCAAAGCACGCCTGCCTACAAAACAAACTGAATTACGATGGCTGATGTGTACTACCTGCTGAGTTCTGCGCCGAAAGTTCAGAGGCCGGTGTTAGTTGGCGCTTAAAATTTCGTCGTTCGCCCTCCGTGGGTGGTTCCGATGCTGCGGCATTAGCTAGAAGCGTCGTCCGAAGCAGTACAACCGGTTTCGGGTGCTCCTTCTCATCTTCCGTTGTCGTCGTCGTTCTGCTGGGATCCCTGGTTCGTTGTTCAGCCGCCGTTCCAATGCCCTCCAGATCGGTTATCGATAAGTTCTCTGGGTCCAGAGTTTCAGAGCCTCCGGTGGATTCTGAAAAAAGGGGCGAGGAAGCAGAGTTAAAAAAGGCCTCGGAAATGACCGAAAGAGGGAGGAGACTTAGTCGTACATCAGATGGGGAGACAATGCCCGGACAAAGGCACAGCGATAGAGGACTTTCGAGAAAGGACAGGTAACGAAAACAGAATGGATGGGACTATGACTGTTGAAAGTGGGGCGAGCCCAGAGGCTGGTTGTAAAACAGTTTCAGACAAATGTGCCACAGATTTGGCGAATGTTCCCCGCTCCTGGGGGAAAGGGGAACGGATTGGCAGCAGTATGGTTGACTTCATTGGCC
Organism: Spirometra erinaceieuropaei; assembly: GCA_902702965.1. Classification (NCBI taxonomy): domain Eukaryota; kingdom Metazoa; phylum Platyhelminthes; class Cestoda; order Diphyllobothriidea; family Diphyllobothriidae; genus Spirometra; species Spirometra erinaceieuropaei. Next base: position 1,894,195 of record CACRXP010000048.1, on the reverse strand, counting down.
GCACACCTCATTCGCCTCCACATTGGGGCTTACTGCTAAAGAAGACGCTCATTCAGTGCTTAAAACACAGACCAGTTAGCTGAGAACGTGACCTATCGAGGTCCGCCTGAGGAATATGCACACGCCTACCGATTGAAGTGCAGTACTTCACTTGGTGTGAGAACCTTTGTCTGACGTGGAGACCTTCCGACAGTAACAGTGGATACCTTCCGTTTACTTTCAGGGCGCCAAATGCAGGGATCTTAACGTCCAATATGTGAGTTTTAACTGCCTTAAATTTCGATTTCTATTGTGGACAATAATTAACGACAGAGTCGGTCAGAAGACACAGTAACTACAAAACGCCGTGACGACACCTCGTATGCTGAGGGTGAGATTATGACAGAGTGGCGATGCGTCCAAAAAATCCCCGTATCCCACATTCCCCCGACATGATTAAGTCCAGCCACGGCCAACTAATGGCGGTAACTAAACCACAAATGACCAGTCCAGTCTCCCTTATCACTGTGGGCAAGACTTTTCGATTACAAATTGGTAGACATCAATTCTTGTGGAAGTTAACAGCATGCTGAGTGAGACTGTGCGTCAGTTCAAACCCAGGATCTGTTCAGCCTGCCGGTGCAGGTGCGTAGCCGACGGATGACGGTAAGTAAGCTGGAAACGGTCATTCCGGTTTCCCCCCCCCTCCCTCCCTCCCCTTTCTTTGCAACAATTTGTTCTCTTTTCCAGCCCCAGAAAATGCCTCCACAATAAAACGGAAACTTTCGATAGTTCTTTCAGGGGAAAAAAGCGGTCAAAATATCCTGACGGGATACGCACGGGGAGTGGCGGCGGCGAGATCGTCGATGGGCAGAGCAGCAGAGGGGCCATTTTTGAAGAAAACCTGCAGTACGCTACAAAAGTTGGACGGCAGAACCCCTGAGGCACCATCTCCAAGGCACGCAGGCAGACCGATGGTAAGCAGGCACTCTAAGGCGGCAGTAGAGACGAGAGAGGCACTCGCGACAGCAGTCTTTTCGTCCGACGCCGGGTAGAGGAGACAGGAGAGTTCAAGGCATTCCATCCACACTACAGTCCACCACCAGGTCTCCAGACTCGGCTCAGACCAGTCCTCCATAAAAGAGCGTACGGAATCCGGCAGACAAATGAGATGAAAGGCGGTCGCAGGGGCGTTTGCCTTCTTCTGTGAGTCTCTCGAGAGGCCACCTGCGTCAAGAGAGGGAACAAATATACAATGTGAAATATTCATGCTACTAGTAAATAACAAGTAGCACAATTATATGTTATCTTACTCTCGACGCTTCTGTCACAGGCATCTGGTGGGGTTAACCGCACCAGAGCTGTAGACGACAGATGGCTGCGTCCGGCGGTTCCTTCTGCGAGATGAGAAGTGGCCGGGGGCAACTCGGCCAGCGAACGTGCTAGATTCCTCAATGCTAAGAGACAGCCCTGCAAACGGGTTGCAACTTCGAACAGTGAGATTCCAGCACCGACGGCAGCGGAATTTCCACCAGTGGGAGGCCCGGATTTCAAAAAGAACTGTTGTTTTAACGAGAAAATTCGAGCTGAAGGGAAAAGGGCAAAGGAAGAAATTATGGGGAGAGGCAACAAAGTTTCTGGGAAATGTTCACCCACTAAAAGGACGCCCGACAGTAAGAATCAAACCGACATAGCGCTCCGCTCTTTCAAAAGGTGAGAGTATTTCGTGAACCAAACGGGGAATCGGAAAGCGAGTGCGTCTAGCACACACAGAGGCCTTCTCTTCGCCTAAGCCACCGCCCCATATCTCACGCCCAGTTTTCGCGGACAGTAATTGGTTCATTATGAAACCGGGGAAGACTTGAGGTGATTTTGCTCACCTTTCTACACTAACAATAAGTCCTGTGTGCTCTGGACCATAACGTCGCACCAAAGGTCGTGCTTTAGGTGTTTGTCAGCTGACCAGACTCGGTCCACGGGATTCAAAGCTAGGTTACTATGACTTCGTGATAACGTGGCCTTTTTGTCAACTCTCGGTAATACGTGCCAAGAGGTACTGGGGGAATGCCGACAGAGAAGAGTGTCTCAATAAAATGCTTAAGTACCAAGTGCACCCAAGTCCAGATCACAGGTGTTCTCGAATTGGGGTTGGAGCAGGTCTGGCTGGTGAAGGCGTGTGAGCCAGAAACAGTCGGTCCAACCGTCTACAGTACTTTTCTTACTGTTTAGCACGTTTGTTTTGAACCAGGTGGGTACGGGCGGATGAAAAAATCTGCATCGGAAGACAACTTTCCACAGCGTATACATTAACCAGAGATCACGCGTCATGCTCCTTAATTCTGCAACTGCACTTAAACAGTTGTTTCAAATAAGAAAGATTTTGCTGAGACTGCGACTGAGGTTTCGTTTATTGCAGGATATGTACATACATGGCTGGGAGAAGGGAAGGCGATCACTGGGGTAAACAGTCTACTCATCTAGCTTCTCGATTTTTTGTTTGAGCGCACATCAGACGAACGGGGATATTGAAGATACGGAGTTCAAATGAGTCTTCCTGGCTTGCTTATGATAGGCCCGTCTGCCCGTCTTCTTATTGGTCCTCTAGAGTGGTGTCTTCCGAAGAACCACAAACACCGCAAAGATCCTTTATTACCAAATTAACCGTCCACTATCGCGCAAACGCGACTGCGCCCAGACACTCTTTAGTTGGATCGACACACAGGCACTTCTATGAAGGGGCCAGTAGGGCGCGTGGCCGCTCTTTCGTTCTTTACAAAAAAACTAGCCCATGGCTAACGACAAGCGTGAATGAAAGTGTGGACATTTACGAGTTCACAGAACGCATACCAAGGATATCCAATGTGTATGAGGTTATGCATAACCCCGTTTCCGCAAGGTAGCATTTTACTGTAAAATCCCAAAAGCGGAAATTTGCGGCGCTCGAAGGTGAAGGCCTTCACTAAAAGCATACCGCATGAACCACGACCTCAATGCATTTAAACAAGGTAGGAGGGGTCTGCCCTACCCGACAAAAGACTATGAAGAGTGCGGAATGTTTGAAACGGATATTATGAATCGTAAATAAGCCTTAGAGACTTTAGTACCAGGGGTGATTTGGCAGCAGAAAAAAGGAGTACAATTAAGCGGAATGCGCTGCTTAAACGCCAGATACAAAGGTCACTTGCGTATTTAATATCGATAGTGATTAAAAGAGTGCTCTTTGTTAAAGGCGAAATGTACGTCAGGCGGGCTGTGTCATTTCAAAGGAAATGTACCAACAGTCAAGAATCCGCCTGCGTAAGCCTCTTACCCGCCAGTTGTTGCAGGAGACGATACGAGAGCTCTCGAGGCAGACGTGAATGAATCACCGCCGAAACGATAATATCTGCCGCTGCTCTGCGGATGTAATTCTTCCCAGATTCCAGTTTTACCAGTAAACTCTTCAGGAGAAGCTAAGAGGGAAGAGGGCCAAGTGAACTCACAGTAGAAAGTGTTCTGTCAAAAATACTACTTATTATAGCTCAGTGGAGGTTTCTGTGAAGTAAAATATCGAACGGTGGGAAGAACTTACGCTGCTGAGTTCTAGTGGGCTGGCGTGGGGAAAAATATATTCCGCAATGAGTGGAACCGATGATGCCAGGGTTTCCCACACTAGTTCTTCATCGCGTTCGAATATGCTTCTCAAAACTGGCAAAAGGTTGATTGCGTACATTCTGTAAAGACGTGGGATAACAGGGAACATTGCTGGTTAAGAAGTTATCACAGACAAACGCATGGAAGCACTAGAGTCTTGCTGATTTCACGCAAAAACCAGTTCAAAACTGTTGCTGAATGTAGTCAGTGTGTAGAGATCTTCAGAGGCATCAGAAGGAGGTGGGCCGTTGCTGGCCTCGGTTAGATGATGAGATACTGGGGGTACTCAGTCTCCAGTGATCTGACTCGAGTGCATGAAGAATCACGTTGGGTTGGTGTCGCGTGGAGTTTCGACCTTGAACCCTCAAAGAGGGTCTCATTGTGATGAGAAGGCATCAGTGGTGGACTTTTGTCGACGACGACGACAAAGAAGACCAAAATAGTTCGGGTGAAATAACATTACCCACAAAGACAAGGCGGACTGGAATGGCCAATTGTACCCAACCCCCAAAGTGTGGAACGCCTGTGGCTCGATCCCGCGACCTGTTGGTTAGAAGTCCAACATCTCTAACCACTGAGCCAAGAGGTCGTTGTCCTGTGGATTTCGATCGGGAACATACAATGGTAGAGGGGCGCTCACCGATCGCTCTTACGGAACTCACTCGTCCCGTTGTGCCTTAGGACTCTCTCTCTCGAGCTCAACTAGCAGTTGCACAGCGGCGAGTAGTACAGGCAAAATGGCATTAAAGACAAAGACCAGGGAGACTGGAATGGCCATTTCTGGCTCATTAGCCGCCGTCAGCCAGTCCTATCAAACCCGAAGTGTAGAGCGCCTGCGGCTCGATCCCGCGTCAAACGCCTCTAACCACTGAGTGAGCTCCGTAACGCGATCGGTGAGCGCCTCTCTACCACAGTTCGGGTAGGTTTGCTTGCTTGCATCATCGACAATGAGCCGCCACAAGTTCGGTAGAACCAGAGCGTGAACTCGTGGCTCAACCCCTGACGGGAAATAAACCGTAAGTGGTCATTCCAGTCATCCTTTTCTTTCCAGCATGGGCTGGAGGTAAATACAGGGATTCCTGGGTGAATGATCATAGCTGTCCGCTGGTGTAAATCAAGTGGAAGCCAACCTACTTCGCAGCCCCTCTGAACGCGCCCAAAGCCAGGCTTCGAAGAATATCACGACCACTGCGGCCGGGGGCACCATTAAACTTTTTAGCCTCCTGAACAGATAACATACGATGCCGACGTCGGATCGACGCATGCACTTCATGTCACTTGCTCCGATGTTGAATGATAGAGTACATGTGGGAACAGAAAGCCGGATAATTTCACCTCCACCTCCCACGCGGCTCATCAGTCGTCGGGAAGACGTCCAGATGACAGGCTCCGCGCGTGAAATAAAGCATACATGCATAGGTTATTTAATCCCTCCGATTCGTCGGCACATGAAAATGACCAACCATACAAACAACCGGGAAGATGCTTGCAGAAGACAAAACGTAAGCGGATAGGCACTGCTCGAAATGGGCAAATAAGAGGATGAGTAAATGCGCTGCACTACAAGTTCTGCGAAGTAAATCCCTTCCAGTTTTGGTTGCCGTGCGTACAAGCAAAAATGGCCAGTCAAAAGCCCGCAAGTTATTGCATATGCAAAAACCAAAGTAATTGTTTCAGTGCAAAGCAAATTTCGGGATTTTGTCAAAAGTTTCACTAGTTTGTGGTTCAGCCGGTAAATTAGTCCGACGGCTTACAGGTGACAACGACAAAAAGGGCAAACAGAACGTACCTCCGTTTCTTTGGATTAACTCTGTGTATGCAGGCCGAAAATTTTTTCATTGCGACAGCCAGTGCTCGTTTGGACCGGTTTCGCTTCATTTCAATGAAAAATTCGCAGATAACGTGCTGTGTTAGGTAGACATCCGAAAGCTGAAAAGAAAACACACAAGCTTCCTTTGATGGTCAGTTGCTGAGAAGGCGTTGGTGGGTTGATATGCCGACCACCGTATAGGCTTGACTGAGGAAAACAGTAGTTTGGCTACGCGTAGAGTTCGTCCTCTAGTTCGGATATAGCAGTTAACGCAACTCCAGCATGACAGCCGATAGGATACGATCTCATGGCTCGATTATAGGATGCTTGGCTTTGCGGCCGATGGCAAATAAGTGCGAGGGCCGCTCTCCTTTGTTCTTCACCCCAGTAACTTGAGTAACCACTTCTGGTTTAGTTGTCAGCGCCAGAACCCAAACGCGGGCTGGGAAGACCAGATCCCCGATCCAGTTTGCACTTGAACTTGATGTACCACAATCTAAATCGTGTACTCACGCTCTGTCCACCGATTTGACAGAGATGTGAATTTCCGGGCAAAACGAAACTGGCATTTTTAGTTAGTGACAATGCCCGACGTAGCCGGTCTCGATGATGTCGCGAATTGTACCTCTCAGCACCTGACGACCTGCAGCAAAGGATCTGTAAGAGCTCGACCCGTCCACTTCTTCAGCGACAGAGACCAAATATAAAAAATCCCAAAAAACACTTTCATATCTCGGTGAGCTGTGTTCAGCCCAGTTTTGAGTTGGTATCCTCATCGACGCCTCCAGGTGATCAACGCTGCCGGATCTAGAGCAGAAAGACCGAGCTCGTGAGGCGTACGGCGAAGAATGTGTCCAAGCCACCTCAGTCGTTTTTCTTGGATGGTCTGAGAATGCCTCACGATGTTTTCGCAGTGAATGCGGACTGTCTCGTTTGAGACTAAGCCGGTTTATATCCCTCGGGGGGTCAAGTTACTCCATTTTCGCACGGTACATGCGGGCCTGATCCATAAACGCTTTCTAGGGATGGTCAGCGGTGCGGGTCCGAAAACACCCTAGTTTTCTCACCGCTTATGGACAAACCAACCGATTTTGAGACTTAATTTGTCGGCGACAATACATAGCAGGGCGATGTCATCGGCGAAGTCAAGGTCAACCGGCGCGCGAGGGCAACTCAAACACCAAGGTGATGCAGGAGCCTTCCAAAAGTCCAGTAAATAGCGCAGTTGAGCAGGATTGGCTGCAGGACACAAACTTAGGACATACTGTTGTGGGAACGCGCAGTACTGCCATGAGAGTAGGCTCCAATCCTGCGACTATTTCGTCGGCGTAACGTCTAAATCCATTATTCATCACAAGGGTTCACTATGTACTGGATTAAACACTGCGGCAAAGTCAGCAAATTATACGGCCGTCGGCTGCTGATAGCCCTAACGGAATCTAGGCATGTGTTGCACTATGAATGGCTGGTCGACTTACCCACGTCCAGCTCGAAACCTGGCTTGGTTTTCTCTCGTCCTCAAGTCACGTACGTCCTGAAATCGCCTGACAATGACAACAGCGAAGGCCTTCGCAGCAAAGGAAATGAGACAGAATGGAATACCTACTCCTCCCACATGTCCTGAATGGTGTCAACTGCTAGCTGGGCCTATCCCGGTGCATAAACAGTTAGGCCGCACTCCCGCCTTCTGCACTGGGCTGTTCTCAACTTATTTCAGTATTAATTTTTGAAGACAATTAACAAAGACCAAAAACTGGGAGCTCTGCAGTATATGCCAAGTCTAATCGTGAGACAACCAGGTCAAAGTTTCCACAATATCCGTATCAACCCATTTTTTGTACTGTGGACGTGCGTTTAACCGGAGGGGTATGGAGAGAGCAACTAAGGTGACACCCGTGAGGCAGACGATCAACATTCTTGACCCTCTTTCGCAGACTACGATGGACCGATCTTAGGGGCTTTCTGAAGTCGTCTGAATCCAGTTTGGCGATTATTTCATGCGTAGGATGCATGGCCTGTCTTGCAGGACTGCTCTTGCCATTCGCGTGCTGTTAATTACCGAGTGCGATTGCCGTTCCACTATAACCACGAAGTGGTACACACAGCTCGAAGCCTGGCTTGGTTTACTCTCGTCCTCAAGTCGTGAACGTCCTGAAAACGCCTGACAACGACAACAGCGAAGGCCTTCGCAGCAAAGGAAATGAGACAGAATGGAATGCCTACTCCTCCCATATGTCCTGAATGGTGTCAACTGCCAGCTGGGCCTGTCCCGGTGCATAAACGGTTAGGCCAAACTCCGCCTTTTGCACTGGGCTGTTTTCAACTTATTTCAGCATTCATTTTAAGACAACTGGCAAAGACCAAAAACTGGAGGCAAAATTAATACATACGGGGACGATCAATGATCTGAAAGTCGCGTGCACGCACCTTTGCTATTTTGTTGATGGCTTCGTCCGCTGCTACGCGGATGTCTTGGTCATCATGGCTGATCAGTTCAAACAGTGCTACCATGATGTAGTTGAGATAGCGCACTGAATGGCTAGCAGAAATCGCCTGCATGCCCACGAAGGCGTCAGCCAGCTCGGATATCTCCTTCAGCAGTTTGGTCTTCCCTGAACCACTCACCGGAGGATGACTTAGGTCCGACATCTCAGAAGCCAGTTGACTATCGGCATTGCCAGTATCGGAATCAACTCCATCTTCTATCATTCCCCATTGACCGAAAACACGGATGAGACGGTCCTCCAATGAATCGAAACCCATGCTTCCACTAAAAAACGTGTCAAGGAAAACAAAAGAAAAACAAAACGTAATTGGGCAGAAATCTCGCCGCAGCGTCGTTTTAGTGAAATGCAAACATAACACGATCTCTAAGGAATCGGTTGCATTTGACGCAAACAAACTGCGTAAGGCGTCTGCGGTTGCGTGGTGGAATCATGCACGAAAGAATGGCAAAATAAGTTGGGATAAAGCAGAACAGAATGGTAGGTGATTATGAATTCTTCGTCGCCGATAAGTAACACCACCACCTGGGACATTAACAGCGGGGATCTGCGCAACGCCGACTTCATTCTCCTTTTCCATCGTGTTCCCACGGCGGTGCCACGTCAGGGCGGGTGGAGATGAACGAGAGCACAGTGGTTGATCAGACACTCACTCTGTCTTTCGCGTGCTACCCTTATGCGGACGACTTAGTCGACACCCACACACTACGTCTGCAGACTGGAGGACTGAGCTATGTAAGGACGCAGCGATAATCCAAACACACACCAGTCCTGGGTCAGCCGATTTCTTTCTCGTCTTCGTTCCAGTGACACATGACCGAATCGTCTATGTATGTTGCGATCAAAAAAGCTCAAGTTTTCGGTTACAGCTAGTGGCTGTCGTTTTCTTCCCTTCATCGATGAATTCATGCCGTGGCTACTTTTAAAAGTTCACAAATGCATGGGTTAAAAGACTTCTCTGATATTCGCAACTTAGGAAAAGGTTGTTCTGGAAGACTGAGTTCGGAGGGTTCGATGTTAGAAGGCGTGGCTGACGAGGAAGAAGTGTGCTAATTAATCTCACTGAGCGTTAAATTTGAAAGGTCAAGTAAAGTTTTCCCGAGGAGCATGAGCGGGAAGGGTTGACGTAGACCAATGCCTCCTCCAGGCCTAACGCATTTACTGGTAAGTCACGAGCGTCATATCGTGGCGTTGTCATCGAGTGTGAAGACTTCAATTTAAAGCAAAGGTTAGTAGCTAGTAAGGGAAATTGCAATCAAAAACTGCAGACAGGCAAAGTATCACTAGTGATCGCTAATTAGCAGATAGTAACAGCTAGCAAAGAGACTAGTACAGGGTAATTAGATCAAAAGCGCCAGGTTTCAGAGTCAGGGCTAGTGGTTGGTCTAGGGGATGAAAGTGCTTGACGGTGTTCGCAAAAAAGTACGCGCTTAGCGAAAAAGAAAAGTCATGCTTTAAATAACTCGGTTGCGCTGAGAGTTTTAAAAAGATACGATTCTTTTTGGACAAAGAAAGTAAAATAAGGTCAGGCTATGATGTCAAAATATTTTAATGTAGTTCCTCTATTACAATTTGCAATGAGCGTCAGTGAAATATTCACAAAGGCAAAGAATAAGTACGACTGGATGAAGATCGATCAACAGACTGCGTGCAGCAGTTGGGTGCCTTTTAAAAACGGTGCCTGTGTCTGCACGCAGTATAGTAGCAGAATGGATGATTCGACATAATTGTCGAATGCAAGACGGCAATTTAAGGCTTGCATAATGTTCCTTTTAGCCAGCCACACTTCCGACCAACAACAAGGATTTAAAAAAAATAGACAACTGACAGTCCGACCGTTACGAATGACGATGTCCACCGTGTGCTGCACAGCATGGCGAAGGCAGAGACGACGAACTGCATATGAATTAGTTTGTAGTGATAGTAGACTTGCGCTGCATTCATCACACTCTCCTCCTTCACCCAATTGAGCCCGGTGTCAAGAAGACCAGAGGCGGGATCGGGCGCTTTGTCTGACAAAACTAAACAGACCGTTTGCGCATGCAGCACACACCCGAGCGGAAGTGCCACAGGGGTCACACTACGAAGGGGCCATCGCTGCCTGACTTTGTCCTGCGAGTGCCGAGTTATCCCGTCAGTTGGTAGCCTTCAAGGCCACGGCTTCTAGCGCATCTTGATAATTTAAAAACGCTTCATATTGCTTATAGTGGTGAATGTGCGCTGGGTGCGTGGGGGTGAATTCCCCTGGGTTGACCTCACTCTCTTTCTTCACCCTATCCGAGCTGGTCACCGGTCTAATGCGGAGAGTCGCAGGATTGTAACACAAAACAGACACTTAAAGCAAAGACATGGAAGATGGCAGACGTAGATGGGGGTAGACGGTATGGAGGCAAGTCTGACAGACAGTATATATGGAACCCTGGCAACATGCAAAATCAACTACAGAAATACCACAAGCAGTTTGGAGAAATAAACGAATTATGACATCGTTTTTTGCGCACTAACAGGATTTTTGCACATGTTTCATGATTGAGGCCCAAATTGAAGTTTTTGTTGAAGAGCGAATTTAGGGACATAGTGGGATTCAAATTCGTAAATCAAACATTGAACTAAACTAAACAGGATCCTCGGAATGAGGCATTTGCGAACTATGACGGAGGCGGAGCATTTGTCTAAAAATACGCCAGCCCTAGAAGGTTTGTTCAACTTTTCTGCACATTGGTACGTCGGGTAATATGGAGGCATAGATATATAAGCAAAATATCCGGCTATATAGGAGGCGTTTCATTCGAATTATGACACTTATAAGTACGTAATTAACATACGTTAACCGAGTTGCGTTGGACTGACTAGTTGGGGGAACATTAATATTAATGTTCCCCGACTAGTCAGTAGGTTGACGTACCGGGGGGACGATTTGGAAATACATTCAGTTGATAATAGTTAACTATTGTCAACGCTCATCCCGAAGATATATACTGGCGCCAAACCAAAGATTCAAGACCTGCATAAACTGCCACGAGATGCCCCCGAGGAACATGTGCACTTGAGATTTAAAACGCCGTTTTTTTCAAAAAAGACAGTCCAATACACACCAGCATATGCTGGTGAAGCTAATTTGGCCCGCCGTTCCTCGGGGAGACAAAGGCAAGGAATCAGTCCGTGACTCTTCAAATTTAATTTATAAAGAAGCTAAAAAAGGGGTAGCCAAAAAATAGAATAAGGAGCTACAGCTCCTTAAGGAAGGAAAAATGTTGTTTCTGAAGACTACGCCTATGACACTGTGGCAAGTGGCCGCATCATGTGGATACACCCTTTCCACTGATAACGTGCTTATGACATATTAAAAGATGATTCATGAAAAAGACCCTCGGTTGGATGAACAGCCTGTTCTGATCTCACGAGAAATCTTCTAGGGTCGCCGGCATCCACACGTCCCCTATTGGCCCTCAACTTCTGATCGATGATTAGTTGGGTTTTTCTGGACATATTCTTGGGATGTTCCTGACTCACGGCGATGACTCTGGTTGTTGTGATTTCAGACCGGTGAATTCACGCCAATTTCCTGGTGAGTTAGCACAGGACTTACCGTGAAGATAACAGTTTAAATTAAGTAGTGGGTCATAGGCAGAGGTAGTTAAAATTATTGCCAGAGTTATGTTACGGCTAGGGTTGAGTTAAGCGTTTGATCAGGACTATGTTCATGATAAATTTTACTCCAACGATAAGGACATCTTTCTTCTCGCTAGCTTTGTACAGTTCAGTTATGAGCAGCAGATCTTTGTCAGAAGTATGGTTAGGTGAACGGTACACCACCGAAAGCGTCAGTGATCGGACATTCTTATCAGATATGGTAACGCTCAGCAGTTCAACATCCCGTACCTGACTATGTACATCAGCCATAGCGGTCAGCTTGCACGTGACATAAATTGTGACTCCTCTTCCTCGACTAAGTCTGTCTCTCCTGAATTCTGATATCCTCTAAGTGATATTTCTAAATCTGCAATATCTTATGTAAGCCACGTTTCTGTGAGTGCCATAATGTCTGGCTTAATTTCATCAACTAAGTCTCTTAGTTCGTCTAGTTTGTTGAAGAGAATTTGCACATTTGCGGAGATAATTTTCAATGACTGTTTCATTGGACAGGCCTGACCGTCATTGTTACAGGTTCTGACCACAGGAAAGGCCCTTTGTCTGAACTATTTGTCCATTTTTGATCTTCAGCCCTTTCTCTCCCCTGCCGATTCTCTCCTTCAATTCTGATCTCAGTTCTCTCATTTTCAGTCTTTCCCTTGGTTCGTAGTCTCGTTGAAAAAACACTTCCTTGTGCGAGTTGCTTAAGTTCATTCTACTTTCTAATAGAAGCGCTGCTTGGGCTTCGTTTTCCAAAATAACTTTCAGAGGTCTTGGGGATGTTTTGGGTCACGATCTGGGTCCGCTTTGCCTAGTTGGAAGGCTTTTTTAACGGTGAATATTTCCCCATCCTTCAGGACGGCACTGGCGTACTGATGAAGAAGGGCTAGGTCGTGCGTCACTCGTTCCTTCGGAATGCAGGACGTGAACTCTGGGGCGCCCCTTATGACAATATTTTGCTTACGATTTATGGAAGAGCTCATTACTGTCCCGTCCGCGCTAGGACGATATAATGCTACTGTAGTATTCCCGACGGCTGTTGTCACTTCGACATTTGAATGATTTTCGGCCGGCGAAGGGAGTTTAGGGCATGGATTTTCATGTGACGTACTTGCTCCGGCAGTGGAGCTCGTACAAGTAATACCCTGTTGCAATTTACTGCACGAAGGCTTATCGTGTTCTTTTCCGTCAACGGAATGGTTAGGGCACTTCCCAGTTGAGTTATCCTTGTGAAGAAGTGGAGTAACAACGTTACCTTCCAAGAATGACGGCGAGTCCTTGTAGTTTCTAACATATCTTCTGAGGGTCACCCTGGCTTTCCCAACTTTAGTGTTCGATGATTTGGCAGGTTTAGTTACTATAGCAGGTAGTGAAACCTGACTTATTTTTTATGCATTAGCGTCGACCGCCACGTTATCCACCGGAATTGATTGGTCTGGAGTTTCCGCTGGAGACATAACTCGCTTCCTCCTCCTGACTGACTTCGAGTTTTCCGCGCCAGTGCCTTTATATGTGGAATGTTCGTCGCCTATCGATCGGAAATTTGGCGGATTATTTAGTAATTCTATTTAACTGGGCTTCAGAATAGCCATAATGATGTCCGTCAGTAGGCCCTGCTTTTCCTCTAGCGTCTGGACTCGCCTTCCAAGTTCCTCACAGCCGACACATTGACCGACAAGCGCAGAATCCGTCCCGTCTGTCACACAGTTTTCAAGTCCCCTTGGCAGTGAATCGGTTCTTATTTCCTGTCTTGTCTCGTGGAGCCTATTGTGCTTAAGCCCCTGGCCTCTAATGATTCCAGCGGCATTTTATCGCAAGAGACTGCTAATGAATTAAAGACCGTTCTCAGCTGCTCTTCTGTTGTGTAGACGAAAAAAATTTAGTGCATACCAGGAATATTCACTGAGCCTTGGAAAACCCTATTTACAGATGGGCGAATGAAAAGCATGCACTTATTTACATAACAGTTATGCCAGTCATTGCTATTGAGTAAATATTTGTCCATAAGGCATAAAAGTATCAGGTTCTTTTTTGAAGGTCTCAACTTTTTCCACCAAAACAACGGAGTTCGGCAATTTGTTCCATCCTTCATCCAGCTGGTGAAGAAAAATTTGGCTCACAATTCAAATTTAGCATATTTTATCTTCAGTTTGTATTTGTGGCCTCGAAAAGACTAAAAGGTCTCCGTTTCTCTGTTTTCGGGTTTTCCACATTAAACGAGAAAAATTATATTCAGGAATGGCAGAATGCGGGGATCTACAGGACTCATACTAAGTTCCATCTTGTTCTTGCTTTTTTAGGTTAGCCTCTACGTTATGGGGATGCCAGAGCAGCAGTTTTCGCGAACAAAATCGATTTCAGGGTACCTCAAGAAGGCACAGAGAGTCAGACGAGGGAACAAGAGTTGGCTACGCCGCACACGAAAATCGCGCCGCTGAAAACGAAAAATGATCAAAAGATCGTAGTAAACAGGCAGTCATGCTGAATCAAACCTTCCTAAATCGGTGGAAGGTTGTAGCCGGA
>CACRXP010000048.1:1861274-1877398 GCA_902702965.1 Spirometra erinaceieuropaei | reverse complement strand
ATAGGGTGCTCAAGGGCGAAAGCCTCATTCCCTTAATAAACTGATTTAAACTGACTTAAACTGACTTCATGTGGCCATCCATAGTGTTGCCGATGCAAATGTCCTCCAGACTGTCCTCACACGGCCAGGGAATCACTCACTTCGTCATAAATGTAGGTCAGCATATTTGGGTGACATGTCCCTTTCCATAATAGTTCCATAAATTGTTAACAGTAACATTTTTTAATTAATAAACTATACCTTATGCACCAATTTCGTTTCATCGACAAAATCATATTTTAGTATCGGCAAGCACTACTTTCAATCACATCTAAGAATAACAAGATACTGATCAAAGCGTAAAAGAGGGGATTTACATGATACATTTCCTAATAGTATTAATAATAATAAGTTTATTTCATGCCAGTTTACAGGCATTGTCAAGCAAGGGTTAAACAGAAATCCGGCCCACAGTGAAAAAAAAACTCCTGTCGAAAAGGAATAAAAAATAAAGTTGATGGTGGTTTTTATGGTTTGGAGGGTTTAGGAGAAAAAACTGCTGACCGCAAACTATCGATCGGCAAGATGGGACGGGTTGCACGGTATCGGATATTATCAGTCGCCAATTCCTTTCATTCAGTTGGGGCTAGTCCAAACAGAAACGCCGAAGAACAGCTGTCTCTGTTGGCAAAAGAGATTTTCCCTAGTGATACCGCCTATATTGGTCAGAGACCACAAACGCCATCGCTACGCTCCAGTCGATCAGTGGATACAGAACCCAAAATTTGTAGGAGCTTTTCTGAATGCAAAAATCAAGTAATAGTTCTCCTAGATAAAGGGTAATTTTGCAGGGTTTTTACATTTCTGTGTAGTTTATTCCAAAAAGCAATTGCATTTACAGAAAAGAAGCGACGATATTTAACAGTTCATGCCAGAGGAAGAAACTGAAATACCTTACGGTGACTGTTACGTCGCGGGTGGATATTATGTCTTAAAGTAGAAAGATGGTTAAAGGTGCGATTACATAAAAGCTTAAATAGTAAAAAATAGTCCCTTTTGTGATCTACGAAACCATCAAGGATCAAGGCCCGTAAGCGGGCAATGTTCTTGGTAAGACAAATGCCGGTGTTCTGGGGTTAAAACTCTCTTGGTAAAGAAAGTGTTGAACGGAATCTATTTTCTTCCGATCAGCAGCACGCATGAGGCTGAATAAAAACGAACAGAATTCCAGGCCAGGTCGAACGTACATGTTATGAAGGCGCATTCTAATGTCGCCAGTTTTAACGTTCCGGAGGATAAACCCGGTCGTTCTACGTGCTTTGGAGACTATCAGGGCATAATTCTCCTAAAGATTAAGACCCTTTGAGTATAATGCACCCAGATCCATAATAACCCCGGGCACATTTATGGCGTGACCTTCAAGGCTTAGTTGAGGTTGGCAGACGTCGCCAACCACCATGACTGAGCCCTTATGCTAAGAAATAGAAAGGCGCCATGTGCGGCACCAATGGGCGAAAGCCTGTAGGTCGATCTTGAGGAGCTCAAGCACTATGTCACGATCTGCCGGTTTATAACTGTATGAAAGTTTCAGATCATCGGCATACACGGAGCGCTTGCCATTCTGAAATAAATCCAGTACATTGAGAACAAAAAGTTAAAATAAGAACGGTTCGAGCCCACTACCCTGAATGACTCCACTCCTCACACATGTGCGGTTGGAGATAGCACTAGAAATCTTGACACGTTGTGTTAGAGGATATAAAATTCAAAAGATTTTCGTCTATTCCGAAAGAGGACAGTTTCAAGAGAAGAAGAGCATAGTGAACACGATCAAAAGCCCTTGTGAAATAGAAATAGACTGAGAGTCGACAGGTGTCACAAGACCGAGCTTTGAGAAATCCATGCTGAGCAACACTCGGTAGGGTATTCTCTGTGAAGTGACGCATCATATTATCTTTGATCACTGCCTCGGCGGGCTTCTGAATTTGAGCCGCCATTTTTGTAGCTCTCCATTCACGTGTGGATTTTTACTAATTGTACATTATTGTGCCTTTTCTCTTCGATATATTGAATTGTTTTGCATCCTTTGTTTGTCTGAGCTAAGATTATGAGGTCGTCTCCACAGTACGCTAGCACCCTTTTGAACGGAATTAAATTGTCAATTTCACTAACGAACGACCATGATGCAAACTGTTGTACTTTACGACCAATATGTCGTATTTGTGATCGTTCTGTGTTGACTTTATCAAATATTCGTCAACAACGGCCTATGCATCTGAGAAAACACCGTTGTGGCTGGCAATTCGCATTAAAATGTCAGCCGAATCACAAAATGTCAATTCCTGCCTTCTTGTCGACAAACTGTCGTTCTATTTTTAACAAAACCCATGATTTGGAGCTACTTTTGTCGAAAAAAGAACACAGCAAAACTGAAGTTGTTTGCCTTCAAGAGACGTGGCTTAATAGTGACATTGATTCTCAGCTTATTACTCCCCATCCTTCTACTGCTTTCGAACAGATAGAAAATCTTTATCTTGTGGCAGAGGTGGAGGCGTTGCCATTTTTGTTAATCAAAATTGGTGTAGAGACTGTAAGTCCCTTTTTTCTTACTCTGATGATTTAATAGATGTAATCGCTGTTTTATGTAAGCCCCGTTTGTTAAGTAATTTTAAAGGCATCATATTTGTTAGTATTTACATTCCCCCCTCTTCCTGTGAAGGCGCATTAACCCGTTTTTTCGACTTCCTCTCACAAAAACTTGCTATATTATCCTGCGACTATCTTACTCTCTTATGCGGTGATTTTAATCACGTGAATTTACGTCCCCTTACACTTTTAGGCTTGGATGTTCTTGTTTCCTTTAATACTCGCGCAGATGCCCCTCTTGATCATATTCTGACTAACCATAGCAAGCTTTTTTGCGTACAAAACAGGGCTCTATTGTCAGGTTCTGACCATTCCACTTTATTCTGCCTTCCAAAAATCTATTCCACTTCGAAACGTGCACTGCTTGCCAAGCCTGAGAGAAAGGTTGAGGTTCGCAACACGTCCGCCCAAAACATTCTCATGCTTCAGACTTGCATTTCTCTTACTATCCCCACTTTCCTTGGACATTCTAATGTTGAATCCTGTTCTTCCAACCTGACAGCGTTTTTAAATGAAATTTTCGATATTTGCTGCCCTTTTGATACTGTTATGGTACGACCGGATAGAATTTCTTCCCCCTATCTGAAATCGTTAAGACGTAAAAAAGAACTCCTTTACAAGCTAGGCTTACGTGATAACCTTAAGGACGTTACCGTCTTAATAAAAACAGAGATTGACAGGCTAAATAGCCTGTTTGTCAGCCAACTTTTTTCCTCTTCTTACTCCCCCTCTTTCCCCCCTTCCTCAGCTGAGATTTGGAAAAATCTTAAGCGTCTCACTGGTCATCGCAACACGCTGGTGCATGTGGATGCAGATTTAGACTCCCTAAATAAAAATTTTATATTTAGTCACAATGACTCCCATCTTCCCTTAGAAGACATTCCCCTATCACCGAGTACATTCCAACCCCTGTCTTTGTCAACAGTAGAGAAACACCTTAAAAAGGTCCGTGGATCAGCAGCTGCCGGACCGGATGGTGTCTCGCCTTTTCTTCTTAAATCTTGCAGTTCTCAGATAGCCCCTATTTTAACGCACCTAATCAATATGTCTTTCATGGAGTCCAAGATTCCCGACGCCTGGCGTAGAGTGAGAATCACTCCCATCCCTAAAAAGCCTGCTAACTTTGGTCCTAAATCTTTTCGCCCAATTGCCTGCCCCTCTGCAATACTAAAGCTTGCTGAAAGAGTTGCCCTAGATATCATAAAGCTTTTTTCTTCCAGTTTTTCCGACCCCTTACAATTTGCATACAAAGCTAAACGGAGTACTTTAGATGCTGTCGCTCTTATGGTCCACTCTGCTCTAAAGGCATTAGACAAGGGTTGCCGCGAGTATGCGTGCGCTTTTCTTGATTACTCCTCCGCCTTCAATACCGTCCCGCGTCCTCTTCTCCCTTCCAAAACCTCCGCATGTGGCTCTCCAGGCTGGGTCGTCTCTTGGCTGAGCGATTATTTTAGCTTCCGCACCCAATTTGTCCAATCTGGCAAGCGAAAATCTTCGACCCTTCCCAATGACTGCGGTGTTCTTCAAGGTTCCATTCTATCCCCTCACCTTTTCTCCCTCCACACTGATGATCTCAGGTCCCCTAATGACTGTCTTCTGATCAAGTATGCTGACGATGTGGTTGTTGGACACCCTCTCAAAAGTCAGACACACCTCCGGTCTCTAAAGGATGGCCTAAACCATGTCCTAGCGTGGTCGGAGGAAAATGGTCTCCTAATTAACAACCAAAAATCCGTTCAGTGTATTTTTCGACTGCGGCCCTCTCCTTACCCTGATTCCTCTGACATTCTTCCTAATGGGGTATCCTCTTTCAGGTATCTCGGCGTTACTTTGTCCTCAAATCTTTCTTTTTCCCTCCATATTGAGTCCCTATTTATTAAAGTTCGTAAACTCCTTTACTACATTCGTCGTTTGCGTTCCTACTACACACCTCAACCCTTAGTCTGGCGATTCATTGATGCCTGCATTCTTCCTCTTATCCTATACTGTTCTCCTGTCGTTTTTCCTGCTTTGTTAAAAAAGGATCTTTTAATTTTGAAAAGAATCCTCCGCATGCTCTCTTCTGCTGCTGGCGTTTCTTATATTTTTTTAGTTGACACAATCTTACAACGACACTTCAATGCGGTCAAGCAATTTGCTGGTCGAATTCTAGATGACGTTGCCCATCCCCTACATTCCGATCTTATGGCTGCCAAGTCTTCCCGCCCGATGCGCCGCAACTTCCGTCTTATACCCTGTCGCACATCGGCTTATCGAGCCTCTGTATTACCATTCCTAGCGCGCTATCTTACGTGCGAAGAGACAGAAATACAGAAGCTCAGACTTGAACTATCCCCATAATAATCGTTTCTTTGACTGTTGAATAATCTCTTAACTTATTTACTACCCACAGTGAATGGAGCCAATTTTTTGCTGAAAATTTTGAACTTACGATTTCAAAATAAAGCACATTTCCTCCTCCTCCTCCTCCTCTAAGATCTTCGAAACTGCGAAGAGGGTGTTTATTGGCCAAAAGCCATCAAATGACGTAGATTGGCCATGCTTGGGAATGGGCAAAATGTGTGATTCCTTCCGCAAGGTAGGATAAGTTTCACTTTCAAGAGCGAGATTAAATATCTTACATAAGAGGGATGGGAAAATTTGCATAGGCTTTTAAAATGTTTACTGGGACACCATCAGGTCCTGGACTACGAGATTGACGAAAACGCCGAATCGCAACAGTCACATCCTACATAATGAAAGTTATAGTTTCTAAAACTGCTCCGGTCAATGCCTGGATGGTCGGAAGCGCAGTATCGAGTCTTTAATAAACGTTTTGGACAGGAAAGCATTGAAGCTGTTAGCGGTTAGCTGGGCATCAACTAAAGGATTTCCAAGAACGTCTCAGAGGGTAGGATGCTGCGTCTTTCTTTGAGTTCGTACTTTTCGGGAGAAAAGTTTCGAGACATTTAGTGAACGGTTTTCAGTGAATTAGACCTCTTCGGCTAGCTGTTTTTCTTCAGACAATCTGTAAGCCCATTCAAAAATATCACAAATCAAGGGCAGAATAGAAACTTCGTTCTGAAGCTGGAATCGATGATACAGTCTGCGCAATCTGCGACGAAAGGGCAAGGGTAGGAAAACCTCATCCCCAACATTAATAATTTTCTTACGGAGGACAAAACGAGAAATAAGCGGATCCAGAATTGCATACAGTTTTGCAGTGCAAACATTTACATCCGAACTAAGGAAGAAATCAGTCCAGTCGTAGGAATTAAGGTGTGTTAATAATTCGGTCGAGCCAGATGATCGAAAATCGCGGAAAAAGCTATACTTTGGAAACATCGTTTTGTCAGTCTCGAGTTCCACAGATGAAACAACTATGTCATGGTCTGAGCCCCCGAGTGGGCCTAAGGATGACACTGACGAAGGCATGCAGCGCCTACAAAAAATTAGGTTAAGCATGCTTGATCCTCGGGTGGGAAAATCGACAACCTGAGTCCATATCCCAACATCCCCAGCCTCAAGAAAGTCTTCGAACTTTCTGGGGCCTGAAGGTGGAGACCAGCGAACTTGAGGGGGATTAAAGTCACCCGCAACCAATTGATACTTAGAGCTTAAGTCGGCCGCAGCATGAAATGCTAGTGAGAGCAAACGATCAAAAATGTCGTTGGCGTTCGGAGGGCGATAAACACAGCCAACGAGTTATGAGAACTTATTTTTTAGTGGAACCTGGAGCCAGCAGCTGCCTTCTTCCGCGGAAAAAGGCGGGAGGTCCAGCGGCAGAAATGAAAGGGTTTGCTTAGCGTAGACGCGACTGCCCCCACCACGGCTGTCTTGACGATCATCTCAGATGCAAGTATGGCCTAGAAGAGAGAGTTCGGAGTCAGCTGCGGAAGCTGATGTCCATGTGTCAGTTACTAAAACAATATCTGGACAATGGACGAACACCAGAGTCTGAAGCAAAGGCCTCTTATGTTCCAATGATCTGGCGTTTAGAACAAAAAGTTGAGGGGAAAGACTGTTCGTTTCTGAGGGAGGTTGACTACGTCATTCAGTGCTTGGCTGCCCACGGAACACACGGTCCGGATGTACTCATCCGGTTCTGCAAAAACTTTTATGGAATCAAAATATTCTGACGTAGATAAAAAGGGATAGGACATGGGGGAGTAAATGAAGAACAGGGAAGTTGGTAACGATTGTTAACTAACTCATTTTCATCTTGAAATCCACGGGCCAGATACAGAAACGTATTCCCGTCGGAATCAAAATGAGAAGCAAATGAGTTACCTGACACAGTATGGACATTTGCATGGGGAATGCTTCGGTAAAGCGGTCGCGAAGGAAACATGTTGAGGGGTGGGGAACGCATTGCTTCCGTTGGAGCAAGAGTTCAATAAAAGGGCGGGAATTTCGGCATATTCGGCCTAACCGCCTCGATATGAGGGCTGGGGGCAGTTGGAAAAACGCTATGTTTTGAGTCGGGTGTTTGAGGCACTGTTTGCCGATTGTGGAGGAAAATATTTTATACTGGAGCTAGATTTACCCGATTTCCGCGTGGATGAGACGGAAATCGGATGCGTCTTTGACTTAGGCACATGCTTAGGCTGGCTAGGGGTTGCTGGGGGAGTCTGTAGAGGCGTTTTGGTGTGTTTAAAGATTTTGGCATCAAGAGTAGTCGAATTCCCTACGGAATTGACTATGCTGTGACGTGCAGAGGCCGCAGAAGGTGTTGTAGAAGACTTATTCAAACTGAAAATTGGTGTCATTATTTCGGTGTTGGTTTTTGACAATTTCAATTTGCTCCGTCTTCGCTGCAATTGTGTGGGGTCTGGCGAAACGGAGAAGTGCCAATTACGGCAGAATTCTCTAATTATCTCCCTCCTCGACAAGATGAAATTGACTTCAATCAAGGAGAAAAGGGTAACTAGAATTGGCGCATCACGACTGAGGGAGCACAGTCCTTTGGCTTGCGCGACAGTGAAACACAAGTCACAACTTAACAGTAACAAATACGCTCCCTCTATAGCAGATAAGTGACTCGGAATGTTTCGCATGAAAAATTATGTTTGCGTTTTATTCTCTCCTCAGTTTCTGAACTTATTACTCTAATAACTTAACACGCCTGTTCAGTGACATTTTCAGAAGTGCTGCTTATGTCGCCATATATCAAATGATTGAGTATTTCGTCGGCTGATGTTCCGTTACGACTAGCATAGACGTAGTATTGGACGATTAAGGGGTCAAGAGTTTCGACTTTGACTAAAGGGATTTTTGGGTTAACCATATCTGTAAAAGGCGACGAACATATGTTGGCACCTGTTGTGTCTCCGGTCACGATTCTAGCACCCAGAGACGGTGAGGAGACCGCAAGCTTCCGTCTTTTAGCACGTGCTCTACTGGACATTACAGACTAGATAAGTTTTCGGTTGCAGTACAAGGAACAAAACGTTGCTAACGTACAAAAAACACTGAATAGCAAATACTACTGTTATTTAACTTCAAAAACTAGAAAGAGACAGTCTGACACGGAGTCACTAAAAAGACACGCCGCAAAATACGGCTACTTTGCGAGGCTGTCTAACACAACTGGAATAAATTATACTGAAGGGCGACTTTGAAAAGGACTAAAGTAAAAAAACAGGTATATCCAACTATAGGCAAAGCTTCACTTATCTTTGAAATTGAGCTGCGCGTCTTAACCTTTACCTTGTCTTATTTTCATGCTGAATGAATAACCAACACTTAAGACAGTTTCGAATGCAACGGCTGATTGCAAGTAATATGAAAGCCCGGGCAGTAGAACAATATGGTTATTAGCCTAGGCTGTCGCCCTCATACAGGAGTCCATCGCCAGAGCCAGTGAGAGTGCAACGACGGCTGGAAAACCTTGGTTTCCTGTCCGAGTCTGAAAACACAGGCTGACAAATCCACTGTTTCAGTGCTCAAGCGTTTACCTTCGTTGCAACGTGAACCCGTGAACTGAATTTTCGAAACTATTCGTTCAGACGCTAATTATTTGCATAGGCTGATAACGTTGGCGTGACGAGATCCCTGTAGAAAGTACGCATTGTATATAATGAATGCAAGAGAACATCTTATGTAGAGCAAGCTTAAAGTTGTGGAAGTATGGTTATGTAATATGCCAAGTCCCAGTTCAGTCGTCAGACAATTTGTCGAATAGTCTTTCACACGCTTGACGACGTCAATCTACATGCACACCCTGCTAATGAGTATTATTCAGCTGCACAAGCGGACCGCCGCAGGAACCCCTGTTGCAGCAAGACAGGCCAAACTGTATTTCAGTTTTCCTGTGTGAACTTCGGTTTTAGGCGAGCTCACATCCAATGGGCAACGTGACCACACTACGCATGGCCGCTTCTGCTGTTGCTAACAGGCGCTGACCCAGTAGCTTAGGGTAGCTCGAGAGAACCTTATAAATCACACGAAATGCTTCATCGGGGTCCGCACGATGCCCTGAATCCACTGCATGTGCAAGGATGGCGCTGCCTATTCTCCTAGTTCCACCTTTTGCCAGCCATGCGGGAAGGTGCTCTCTTATTCATTTGGGAAGGCGCTGGCTCGTATGACCAGTACAACCTGCTCCACAGTTTTTTTTACTCACTGTAACCCGTCCCATATAATTATACGGGTCCGACGAGAGGTTATAGAAAGCAACGTTCGCTCGCACCTTTTCTTCAGAAGAATTTGGTCCGAAATTCGAGTTAGGCATATGTTAGCTTCAATTTGCATTGGTGTCCTCGATGACTTGTCATCCGCGCCATTTCGAAGAAATCGTCAGACTGAAGAGCCCAGTCTAGTCCTCGGACGATCCTGAAGGCCACGATCATATACCCTCTGTATTGTCTTTAAGAGAAAGGAAATATTTTTAGCTTTTCCAGACGTCTCTCCTAAGGCAAGTTACTTAATCCACCGACTAGTTTGGTCGGTCTTCGTTGTACGTTCTCCAGTAGGGTATAATCTTGTTTCGTCCAGGGACACCATGCCTGAACGCAATATTCCAACATTGGTTGAGCGAGTGCCCCAAGTATTCGGCCGAAAAGTTCTTCGTTAAAATTGAGGAAGGATCATCTTATCGCGCCTGGGATACCCATAGCGCAGTGAGAAGATGGTTTGAGAGTTGACGTCATCCACACACCGAGGTCTCTTAACTGGTTAACTGATGCGAGTCGGCGGCCTCCTATAAAGTAGTGAAATTCAAATCTCAACGGCCGCCTGTTGCTCGATCGTAATCGGATAAATTGGCATTTGTTACGATTGAGGCTAAGACACCACTCATCACACCATTGTTGCAAACGATTCAGATTTTCTTGTAACTGTACAGAGTCTTCCGGCCTCTCTATTGATTTCCATAATTGGTGATCATCGGGAAACATTAGGCGTTCGCATATGAGACAGTCCAGGCCGTCGTTCACATGCATTAAGAACAGGATTGGACCAGAACGCTCCCTTGCGGAACACCACTGTGCACGAATGCCCATTTTGATTTAGCATTTGCGATACACACACGCTGATATCTGCCCGTAAGAAAATCGCTAACTATTTCAACAGATTTCTATTCACACTCACTTGACGTAATTTGAATATAAGCCGTCTGTGTGGAACATTGTCAATAGCCTTTTTGAAGTCAATGTACACGGCGTCGACTGATAAGTCCATGTCGGTTGCTTTCGTCCAGCTCTCCATCGATATTAGCATGTTAGTGAGACAGGATTGACGCCTTCGAAATCCATGCTGATGCAAACTGAGCAAGTGATTTTCTTCAAGATGCCGCATCAACTCCGTTTTTGCTACCTTTTCCTTTAACTTACAACAGATGCTGATGAGAATCACTGGTCTGAAACTATTTGGAGATGCTCTCTCGCCACCTTTATATATGGGACTTATATTTACTTTCTTCCAGTCGGTAGGCAGAGCCCGGTCTCAATCGAAGTTCTGAAGATCCTGGATAACGGAGAGGCCAGTTGGTATGAAAGTCCATTCAGGACTTTTGCGAGTACGCCGTCCGGACCGGGGGATTTGGTTGGCTGCAGTTGACTCAACTTCTTCCTTATCGTGTCTCTTATGAAGTCCAGCGTACCAATTTTTCAGGTGGACTTGTCATCTAGGGGATAAACTCTTTCATCAGAAGCCGGCCCTTCGGTGTACACGGGCGTAAAGAAATCGCACAACAGGTTCGCCCTATCCGAATTGTCAGATAACGTATTTCCCTGGTGATCTTTTAAACAGGGAATGCAGTCCTGGTTGCGTTTCGCCCTATTCACGTAGTCAAGGAATTTATGGAAGTTCGCGGGATATTTTGGAGTATTTTTAACCAGTGTTCTGTCCTCACATCACTGCCGACCCCTTTCCTGCCGTTACCGCAGTTACTGTACCATATTTACGCTGTAAGTCGGCACTTTCCACGGCCCACGGTTGCCGACAGCACTGCAGTCTCCACCGGTTGTGTGACTCTTTCGTTGTTATCACCTCCTCGTTCAGACGGATTATCCCTCCTGCCGTAAATCTTATCTCCTTTTCCGTTGCTTTACATTTTCTGATGTGTCGGTCTCATCGTTCTTAGTATTTATATGTCGTACCATTTGACTTTTCTTACACGCAGCTTGGATGAGATTGCTGACCCAGTCAACAACTCTCTTCAAATAAGTTTTAGCAAGGAGTTATATCTAGTGCTCCATGTTACCCCATGTACACTACCCTGCAAGTCTGCGGCCGCTACAATTCCTTCGAAATTCTGCTAGTATACTGTAAGAATGGCCTCACTTTTGTAATGCAGACAAACAAAACGAAGAAAAATATCAGCACTTTTGGGGTGAAGTAGTCAAAATTGGAATTGAAGGCGAGGAAGTGGCTGCTCAAATTTAAAAGTCGGCACAACGGAGTAATGCTTGAATCAAAGTCACCCATTTACTACCCAAGCCTACGTAAATGTTTCCCATCCATAATGCAATCTCTTATAGTTTTGGCATGGATAACAGCACTTTTCTGTGAGTTGCATGAAAAATTTGTCTGTCTCGTAAAGAATGTTCATTGCAAACTATTTTCCACTGTTTCCCTTAGCTCGCTAAGTCAGATGACGGATTGCCTTCTACAGAGTACTGCTTGTTTATAGTCTCTCAGATGGTCCATGCGTTCGAGATCTTCCAACACTTTCAAAATTCGCCCAAGAAGTTAATGAGGTGACGGGACGACTGACGTTAAAAATTTATTGTATTTCCATGGAACATGTTCACGCAAACAAAAGCGATAAATCCCAGACTAAAGGTAAGCTTTTGCAGGACGACAGACGGTCCCACTGCTTATTTGTGAATTTATTGCCCATTCACTAATTAACAAAGTGTTGTTTATCATAGGAGTTCGTATAAGTTAATGCAATAACGACTCACCATTTGAATGGTTTCCAAAATTAACAAATGCTACTTGTCTCCGGTCATGCCTCCCAAGGGATCAGGAAATTCCTGCTGTACCTGAGCAAGACTAACCCTTCTTTATCGACCAGCTTAACGTGGACTTAGAAAAATGGTTTTTTTACCTACTAGACAACATGGAATCAGTCAAAAGAAAAAATCGATTGAATACGTAAAAAAGCACATGTAGTTTATGTAAGGGAGTAAAAACACATAGTAGACTTAACGAAATACCGCATTACTTATATCTGCAGGTCAGCAATTGACTAATTTGCTTTCAAATTTTAAATAGTAATGATAGATTTTGGTGATCGTAGTGCTTGCATTTACTTGACATGCCTATGATGAACGGCACTCCAAGTTCTCCGACTTAAAAAGGCCAGGACTGCTTCCGAGGACTTATGCACATAAACGCTCCTAAGGTGTCTACGTCGAAAGTGGATTCAAAAGACCCATAATCAGTATCAGTATCAGTATATTTCAGGGAAAGTAGGTGTGTACCTTTGAAATCCCTATTGGTTACATGCAGAGGATATATATGGAGGAAATGGAAAGGAAGTAACATGAAAGAAATGCGACGGGAATAGCAAAAACTGTACAGATGAACACAGAATGTCATGCGTTAACAGAGTTTAGAGGCACATTAACTTGCTTTGTTGGTCAAAATACAGCGGACAGTTGAGGCACACTTAAGACACGGGCAAAGAAGTAAAATTGTTTAGTCTGCAGGCATCGTGGTGAATGCCAACAGCGGTGTGCGACGTGGCCCAAGCTTAATAAATTACATAAACATATATTACTTAAATGTTGGTGGTAGCATCGGTATAACACTAAATTGTCCGCGTTTGCTGTCAAGGTGGCCGTAGTCCGGCGTTATTGTGGTGCGCGCTACAATGCTGATTTAGCATCTGTTTAAAAGTATCCACGGAGCCCGACATAACAACATCCTCAGGCAAGGCATTCCAAGCGCCAACCACCCTGTTGGAGAAGAAGAACTTTCGGGTGTCTAGCCGGGCACCAGCCACATGCAGTTTGAGTGGATGGCCTCTAAGGTTAGTCGTAGTCGCCAACTCGAAGAAGTCTCCAAACGCGATGCAGCAGCGCTGATTACGCACGATGCGGAAAGCTTGTATCAGGTCCCCACGCAGCTGTCTGTAACTCAAAGGAAAGAGGTCAAGATTAGCTAATCGCGTTTCGTATGGTAGTGACCACTGCCCAGATACAAGTTTCGTTGCTCGCCGTTGAACTTTTTCGAGTATGCCC
Source organism: Spirometra erinaceieuropaei (assembly GCA_902702965.1). Classification (NCBI taxonomy): domain Eukaryota; kingdom Metazoa; phylum Platyhelminthes; class Cestoda; order Diphyllobothriidea; family Diphyllobothriidae; genus Spirometra; species Spirometra erinaceieuropaei. The sequence goes on along the minus strand of CACRXP010000048.1, from coordinate 1,864,103 downwards.
AAGTCTTTAGCGGGCCAGGGTCGCCATGCTTGGATAGCAAACTCCAGATGCGGTCGCACAAAAGTTTGAAAGACCTTGGCGAAGCAGTCTTCATCAAAGGAGGAGAACGCCCGTTTGACAAGGTATAGAATGGACATCGCCGACTTGGCCACCTTTGAACATTTCAGCGAAGGCTTAAGCGAGGTGGTGATCCATTCACCCAAGTCCTTCTGGGCGTCGACTTCTTGCAGTGGTTTGCCAGTCAGACGGTAGACCGTGTGGTTAGGAGAACTGGTTCTGCCGACGCGTAGGAAACTACACTTGTTTACGTTGAACGGTAGAAGCCAGTCTTTCGACCATTGCTCGAGGTGGTCCAGACTTGTCTGCAGTCGCGCCTCGTCAACTCCGCTTCGTATGGTACTCCAGATCTTTATGTCATCGGCAAACATTGCGACATCGCAATTCAGTTCGTTTGCGCAGTCATTGACGTATACGAGGAACAGCGTAGGGCCAAGAACAGAGCCTTGGGGAACACCACTCTTAACGGCAACCCCGAATTTTATTAGGTGGATGACGATGTTTCTAAATTGGATGGTAAATCAGTCGAAAGCCGCAGTGCAAATAAAATCAGAACATTAAGCATCGGTTCATTCAAGGTATTAAGCATGGAATATCATGTTCCCTTGGCGCTTCAAAACAACAGATCCTGGCAAACTGATATATATATATTGAACGTGGGAGCAACGTATCAGTGACGGAGAATATGCGACTCAAAGTTTAAAAACCTCAGACTTTAGAATGCTATTAATTAGTGAAATCTTTGTCAACAGTCATAAAGTAAGGCGCCAGGCAGAAGAGTATTCACCCAAGAAAGTGCATCTTTAGGTTGTCATATGCGACTAAGGAAATTTATGGAAGGAGTTATGTGAGAACGGGTCATCCTCACTAAGTATCAAAGTCGCAGGTCTCCGTTTTACAAACTATCTCACAAAACTAGTCAAAGAGCTGTACATTCCGTGACCTAATTGTAGTTGCTGGTTTAACTGAGCTGAAATATAGGGGATCGAAGTGAATTTAATAACTTTAATCTAGCACATGATGATGAGCGTTGGGGAGGTAATTCACCCTTTTCTGTACTATGGTTTCGGAGGACGAGGAAAAAGCTGGCACTGTCGGAATACTTTTCTGCAGTGAATGCAACAATATGCTTTATCCGAAGGAGGACAAGCGGCACAAACGTCTGATGTACGCATGTCGCAATTGCGATTACACACAAGCGGCGGACAACCCGTGCGTGTACGTCAACAGACTGGAGCAAGAAATCGAGTAAGCGTCTGTGCCAAAATCATCTTCCAGTGCTTATAGCTTTGTTTATTAACCGTCAGGCTTAGCCGTGCGCATGCTCTCCCACGTTACCGCGAATAGCAAACCGCCCACATAATACTCTGATAAAGCGATAATATCCATGCTACTTGACTTGCAAAAATGCAACTGATTCAGTCTACCTGGGGTCTCAGTTTTACGTCGGCGGTTTTGTGACACCAAGAGCGGATTTCGAGTGGGACGAATTAATAGTGTTTGTGTTTAGCCAACCTTGCCTACAATGTCAAGCGCCTGTGGCCATGTTGCCGTATGTTTATGCCAATTGCAACTCATAACCCCTACTTTTAACAAATTTACAGAAGATTTTTTGGGTACAGTATGTCAACGAAACGTACAAATTATGACACGAAAGTTGTATACGAACAGGCACTGCAAAAAAAACATTACTCCACATTAGTCGTAAAAAAACTACTTAACAATTTTAGCATAAGAATTTGTTTATGCAGAAATATCAATGTATGAGATAAGTTGCAATAGAGTGTGCACGCAAGTGGAGTTTATGTTAGGTAGCCAAAGTAACGGTGAGAACTAGTGGCAGACGGTAAACCTACAGTCAGTCCACTGGTAAACCTTGCCGTCTGCAGTGGATATGTCGGACTTACCAAACTCTAGTTCTTTGCTTCGACTCAAGCAACCACCAAAACATGGGACGTGGGCCATGCGGTTGAGAATGACGTCTTCTTCCGCTGCCGTTATGTCCGAATCTTTTAGGAAGAAATTCTGCCTGTGCTAGACCGCGTGGGCCGAAGTCTTCGCCTCAACCATGCATATGCGTGCGTCAGTGTCAATATGTCTGTTGCATGAATTATTCTGGCAATGTTGAATGCTTGTAAAAGCAGAAATCGCGGGTTCCAGCCTCAGGAGTTGCGAAAACCTGAGGCTGGGTATTTCTGCCCGATGACGGCTAATAAACCAGAGATGGCCATTCCAGTCTCCATTGTCTTTGCCGGTAATGTCGTTCTGTCTTGAATACTAGCATCTAAGCGGCTATCGGCGGGTGCTTCAGACGGAGGCCCAAGGCGCAACGGGATGAGTGTATCCATAACGCAACCGGTAGGCCCTCATCTGCCAGTCCGTTGACTGCTTACTGTCGATACGGACGAAAACCTGCAGTGGTCGGTGGCAATGATGTGCCACCTCAGCCGTCATTAGGTGGTCTGTAATAAGTGAAGTCTGCAGTGAACTGACTGCACCTAAATCAGTAACCAGGCCCGATGCGTAACATATTTGGAGGAAATCCATCTAGTTACATCTTTTTTTTACTATTGACCGCCACTGGACCTTCGTAGGGGTCGGGGTCTTTCAGTAAAATGCACCCCGTCCTTTGGCTTTCGATTAAAGTGAACATATGGTAATTGCGGAAAGGCAACAAGTGTGAGATATAAAGTTATTTAACTTTGTAATGCACGTTTTAGAAAACACGAACTCTTCTTATAATCCGTTCCACCTGACATCAGAGTAACTCAG
>CACRXP010000048.1:1836536-1861207 GCA_902702965.1 Spirometra erinaceieuropaei | reverse complement strand
TGCAGCATCCAATGTATTCTCTTCTCCCCCACCCTCCTGGGCCGTATCGTAAGACAAAGTCAGGAGGATCGGATGCGGGATCGAGTGCATTGGCTAACGCAGCAAAAAAGCCTGTCTGCGCGTGCCGCGCACGACCTGCTTTGCGCACAATGGTCCTGGTTTCACAGAAACAAGGAGGGCGACTGGAATCGTACCCGAGTGGGAGGTCCATAGGGGCCACACGATGACGGAGCCGATGCAGCCTTCTTCTCCGTCCTTGGAGAATTGAGTTTATTCACCGGTTAGCAGCCACCCAAGCCACGACTTTAGTACGTCATATTGTTTATTGTGATGAGACTTGCTGAAGTGCCATGGGGACGGGGTTCTCAGAGTCAATCCCACTCACTTTCCTCTGCCACGCTCATGCACCAGTCAGCTGTCGGGTCCGATCGGCCATCTGATGCTGGAATCAGGATCGTCAAAAAACTGCAGGCTACCTCACATACCAAAGGTTAATAAACAGACCTGAAGAAAAGAAATGGTTACATCCATAAGCCGCCACAAAGCAGGGCGCTCCTTAAAGGCCGTATAGTTTGCTGCCACTTGTCAACGTTTTGAAGAATGCTAACCTTACACTAGGAAATATGCCCGGAAATCACATGGGGACAGTGTTCAAACAAAAGTCTTGAAAAACTGTGGGAAGCTGTTCGTCTGTCCCCTGATGTCTTCATTACCCCTTCCCATATCATTGGCTGAGTGGCCGTTTTAACATTACTGAGGCGGCTCTGGGACGCTCAGAGGGTTGGGAAAGAGGAGCCTTGAGTCGAGGAGGGATGTCCGCCAGTTTTTGTTAGGTTTCATGTATGGATAGACATGACTCTGTCCTCCAGGCATCCTGTCTCTGTCAAGCCGAAAAGCACAGGAACTGAACATGGTCGGTCATCGTTTGATTTCCTCAGAATCCGCCCGATAGGGTTCCCAAATCCCTGAACTTTGCGCTGGTTTTGCCTCCGACCGGCGAAAATGATGGGTAATCATTATTGACGCGGTTAACCCACGTTCGAAGGCCGGTCAAATTAATAAATGCTATGCCGTCACAGGGAAAAGTTCAAAACAGCCGGCCAATGGCTGCTATTATTTCCAAGTTCGATTGGCCTGATGGATGTGCCTGGGGCGGGATTAGATTAAGAATACGATAGTCAAAGAACGTTTTCCTTCCAGAGGGCGCCTTTTCAAGCACCAGATTATACTTTTTGTAAAAGTATATCTACATTCGTGTACCCACCTATTAAGTACATGAGCTTGCTAGTCATATGGTGGATCCTAGATGGAATGCTTTGGAAATCCGGCTTATACAGTCAGTATCAGATTTGATCGATCCCATACGTTGCTATACGCTGAACGGGTAACTTGATTTTAAGGTGGTTAAACTCATGGCTCTCGGTGAGGCGTCGTAACTCAGGTGGCTAGAGCGTTGACTGTTCTCACTCCTTCCCCTTGCTGTCATGGGTTCGAATCGTACCTAGGTTGCCGGGTTTTTCTGAGAACGTTTCATTAGAAGCTTGCGGCGAAGCATTGTAGGTGGGCTCTATTACAGGACCTCCTTGAGCCTGCTAGAATTAAAATGACCTGGCATCTTATGGATGGCTACTGTATATGAGGGTTTGGCAGTCTTTTCGCTGTATTCCTTATAATTCAAGGGTATTGGACAGAACCCTAGTGGACCAGTGGTTAGCTGTAAATATGTCGATTGACACAAAATCTCCATAAACATGTTATTGACAGGATTTCAGCAGCATCTTTATAGTTATAATGAACAATTATGCCCACGCGGACTTGGTCACCAGGGGGTAGCCAGTACATCAAGGGTCAAGGAAACCACTTGTAGAATTTTTCTGTCGTTTGGCGTCACCTTTCTCACTGTTCCATCAAGATCATGAAACTGTTCGAGTGCTGGTTGAGCAACGAGTCAACGTCGAATGTTAGGCGTGGTCCGTTGCGTTCGCGATGTCTTTACTCTCGCGTTAGTACCTCTTTTAGGCCGCTTCAACCATCGCCGAACCTTAACACAACTAATTGATCTCACTTATTAACCGTCACAGAATACTAAAAGTCGTGATTTTGAGGGTGGTTTGAAATCGCTGAGGTCAGGATGCTTTAGCTTCCTCATCATGTGACCATTACTGCACTTACGTGAGACTTCAGATTGAAGCTTGGAACGCGGGGAGTTGGGGCGCGTTTCGTTTGTCGCATACGTAGATGGACTTTTTAGCCTTGCCATCCATTGCGATCGCGTCTTAAAATTGTCTTCTCACAAGAACCCTATAGACGCAGGATGAGTGTGGTGAGCTAGACGCAGCGCAGGTCCACTGAATCACGATAGGATTGGGCAGAGCGGGTGAGGCCGATGTTACGCCCAATGGTTCAGTACGCGCAATCAAACGCGCTTCTTTCCCAAGTCAGTAGTGGCCACAGTTGTGCGATTCGTGAATCGCACAAGCGTTGTGCATCCCGAAAATTTGGGGGTTGCAGGTCATTTGGTCAACTCTGTTTAATAGATGGTGATTTGATTACAGGCTTAATTTTCGCCTGAGTCACGTCGATTATTTTCAGGCTTATAACTGACAATTATAAGACCGGCGAACTCGGATGGCCCATGACAGCGAGACCTATGCTCAGAATGCCTAACGTTGATTGTGACATGTTTGAGAAATAAACAGCCAGTACTTCTTTGGGACTATGCCACCATCGAAGTTACTTCCCCTTGTCGCATTTTTTCACTCTTCGTTCTTGCTCATAGTACTTCCTACACTTCTTGGGTTTAGTGAACTGGCTCTCATTGTACCGGACGTCGTTCACGACCCCACTCTGCCCCGCACGGAGGATCACATCTGTCGTCGCTGTGGAAAACAGGAGGCGGTATTCTTCCAATCGCAGACCGTCAAAGCCGAAGAGAACATGCGACTGTACTATGTCTGCACCAATCTCGACTGCCTGTACAAATGGACTGAGTAAACTTCTCCACCACACCACTATGCTAATCATCATTAGCACCACAGCGTCTGCTTGTATATACGTGTGCCTCTTTCTTTAAAGTTGTCTTCCTCTTCATTCATGGCAGTGATTTCTCGAGACATATTTCCTGTACGATTGCCCGCAGATCCAAGTACCAACTGTTGTCGGACGTCAGACAACTAAGGTAGTCACTGGTTCGACCTGCCAACTATTCTGGCTCGTATATTCACAGGAAAGTAGCGTCTCTTGCAGGCTGGAATTCGAACGCTTTCTTTTGTCTTCAGACTTCTGCTTGGAGGCCCTGTAGGTCGCCGCACATCCACGAGCAATGGAGGGTCGAAAAGACCACCTGCTTTCCTGTGACTAGTGGCCGACAGGCCGTGCAGATTGATAAACGATTTACTGTTCAATAGAAGCGAAGAGACGAGTCCCAGGAAGTAGTCTTGAAGAAGGAGACACGATCGCCGGGACAAGCGCTTTATTAGCCTGACGTTTCGGATTCCTACTCGAATCCATCATCAGAGACAAAAAAGCAGAAACGGGTAGTTGCTGCACAAGGGGCTGCGGTATTTATAGGATGCAGTAGCCATGCTACCGCATACCTATGAACATTCACGGCTCCCCCTTCCATCCGGGATCGTCGCACTTGGTGTGATCACTGCTTGATGGCCGACATTCGAGTCGATAATTGCTGCAATTTCATCACGTGCGTTGGATGTTGGCGTGATGATTGCTCGACCATCTGACGCACCGACCCCGGTGTTGGGAAAAGTGTTCACCTCTGCGCTCCCCGCATGGCTTGTTACTCCGCCTAGGCGAAATTTTCAACTCGTTGCAGTCCATCAACAAGTGCAACGATCTTCCCACTCCATACCGCGTGCTGAAAATTTCGCCTAGGCGGAGTAACAAGCCATGCGGGGAGCGCAGAGGTGAACACTTTTCCCAACACCGGGGTCGGTGCGTCAGATGGTCGAGCAATCATCACGCCAACATCCAACGCACGTGATGAAATTGCAGCAATTATCGACTCGAATGTCGGCCATCAAGCAGTGATCACACCAAGTGCGACGATCCCGGATGGAAGGGGGAGCCGTGAATGTTCATAGGTATGCGGTAGCATGGCAACTGCATCCTATAAATACCGCAGCCCCTTGTGCAGCAACTACCCGTTTCTGCTTTTTTGTCTCTGATGATGGATTCGAGTAGGAATCCGAAACGTCAGGCTAATAAAGCGCTTGTCCCGGCGATCGTGTCTCCTTCTTCAAGATTTACTGTTCGAAGGCGACACCCGCGTCCCGTCGCTCTGTCCTGGGTCGACCGCTCCAGAAGAAGGTGTAGCCGGCATCCACCTCCTCCAGTTGGCCTCGTTCGGAGAATCGGGTCTCGCTGAGTGTGGCGATGTCCACCTTGTAGCGCGCCAGTTCTCGTGCCACTAGCGCCGTCCTCCGTTCCGGTCGGTTGCTCCTCGGATTGTCTAAAAGGGAACGAACATTCCAGGCTGCCAGAGTGAGCGGGCTCACCCTGCCAGTCTGGTGACAACGAGTGGGGTGACGGGAAGGAGATGGAGAGGAAGGTGACGAAGGAGAAGAATAGGCAGAGGAAGAGGAAGAAGAGGTAGGATGAGGAGAATGAGTATGGTTGTTGTTGTTGTTATTGGTATTGTTGATGTTTCGATTTTGATTGTTTCGACCATGATTAGACGTCTGCGGCCCTGGCTAGCCTGGAGACGGCGTGGTACCCAGCAATGTTTAGGCCACCTTTTCTAGGCCCTTCTCCTCGTGGGGGCTGGCAGTGCCATCCCTGAATAGGGCTGCCATGTGCCGTTGTGGCACGGCCGAACTCCACTATGGGACCACGACTTCGGGTTGTAGTGGAGAGCGACTCGAATTCGCCGTAAGCCGCGGTCTCCGACGGCGTAGGTGGGCGCGTCAAGGCGATGTCGATGTGGAGATCCATCCCGTCACCGGCTGTCCAGCGGCGTGCAGAGACGAACCACGTCACGACGGTGCCGACGCAAGGTTCCATCCGACCTTCCATCCAGCGGAATCCGCAAACCCTGTGCACACGGCACAGCGCACAGGGCCCCCTCACCTGGTTTAGTCCGCCGGTCGAGACGGTTGCCCGGGGTATGGCCGCTGAGCAGAGATCAGCTACGTGGAGCCACAGGTGAGAGTTGAGTGCCAGCAAGTGGACGCTAGGCGCAGTCTCACCTGCAAGCAAGTGGGCGACCACCACGACCATTACGTGAACCCACCGCTGACACCCCCACACTAGAATCCTTGACGCTTTCTTCAAAAGGACTCTCCAAAAGGACTGCCTACAACTGCTAACTCTAGCCGTAGCCGTAGCCACTAAACCTAAGTTATAACCCTAACCGTAATTACCTACCGTTACTTTGTGGCGGTCAAAGATGTGAGGTCAACTTAAACCACGCACAATAAGTTCGTTTCGTCTAATGTCAGAAGTCAGGGAGCTGTGAGGACTAGTTTATTCTGTACACAGGGCAGGTTGCCGTAAGTTGGCTGTTTGCTTGCAACAGAGATAAGCGTCCGTTCACGGAGAGCGTCAGTCGCGGTGTGTTGTTTACGCGGGAGTAAACGTCTGGGTCAGCAGGAGGAGATGACTGTCTGAGTGTTGGTCGTGTGATTGGACAAATTAGGGGAAGAATGGAGGGCGCATACCCACAAGGCCTCACGGGTATCAAGCCAGAGCGTCCGACGCGCGTGTGGTGATACTAAATTGTGAGGGCAGCCAGGAGTCACTGCAGCTGGACAGGAGGGGCCCCAGTTCTAGCCGGTGTGGGCGGTCGTGTGCCAGCGGCCTGTCAATGCTTGTCGCGGCCTTCGATCGACAAAACGGAGCCGGAGAAAAGGGGGACTGGAGCGGCTGCTACAACTTCTAGACTTAAATCTAACATTCATCACTAAACCTAACCATAGCTGTCAACCCTGACCGTAAATACTAACCCCCAACTACTAAATTCAGCAACTAACCGTGGTCCTAATTACTAATACTGACCCTAAACTTAACCCCATCTCTAACTCTACACTCTCAACTCAAACATAATCATACCGTAAAGTACCCACGGAGTCAAGTATTGATTAGGCATCTACTTTTGTTTTGTACTCGCGAGAACGGAGGCAGCATTTACAAAGACTTTGAGGTAGACATTTCTTGCGCATAGTTCGTGTGACCACCGGACTTCATATGCTCGTCTCTCTCTCTCTCTCCTTCAGTGGCTACCGTGCTTCAACGAGAATGTTTTCGCTAATCAATTTCCAGTGAAATAGTAAAATCTCCTGTCGCATGGCAATATCCCGAGAATGCAGTTCATCTCGTGCCTAGTGGCGAAGTTACAGTAGGTGGGCTAACTCGTGAAATGTCAACCGAAATGCCAAAATGCGTTTTCCTTTCGAAAAGATGAATTAAGTGGGGTTCTAAAAGTAATCATCTTGCAGCATAAGTCTATAATAATTCAGTTACCTCAAGATGCCGGCTTTCGAATGAACTTGCCGGTTGCACAAATAAACTATACTCAGTGAAAAATGACTACTTAAATAGTATGTATTTTCTCATTGATTTTCGACGTCCTCAAAAATTCAATTATATTTCATGGAAAACATGCATAACAATACTAATTCCTTTGTTTGTTCGGTAGAAAATGGGTTTTCAAAAATTTTCCAATTCCCAAAAAATTTCGAACCCCCTTTACCATTACACCTGAATTCAGGGTGTAAAAACTACAAGCCGTATATTGTCTGCACACGGAGAGGCATACATTTCTCTGCGGTAGTAAAGGGGGACAATACAGGGTTCATAAAATTAAGCAGTGGATTCGATCCATATTGTTAACTCTACAAACCACAGTGGTAAATGCAGAGACATGACGTTTTATGAACGGCCATTCCATGGTATTAAGAAGTCTCACAATAGGAACTTTTTTAAAACCGAATTATACCCTTCGTTCGAGTATAAAAATTGGAAGGAGACATCATTTTCTACCGAATGGGCAAAAGATTGAATATTTTTTATGCATGTTTTCCACGAAGAGTAATTTAATTTTTAAAGGCATCGAAAATCAAAGAGAAAGATTCATGCTATTCAAGTAGTCATTTTGCACAGAGTGTAGTTTATTTATACAGTCGGAAATAAGTTCATCCGAAAACCGGCATCCTGAGGTAACTGAATTATTATAGAATTATACTGTAGACTGATTAGTTTTTCAACCCTACCTAATCAATCCTTTCGAAACGGAAACGCATTTTGGAATTTCGACTGGCATTTCATCAGTTAGCCCACCTTCTGTAGCATTAGTGCCGGGACGTAAAGATCTCTGAATGCGTACGTGTCCGCATGTCCATAGGACACACTGGAGGTGGACAAAGATTGGCATGCCATACAAGCCCCCCGGGAAACCCCTGCAAATATGGACACGCCGCGTCTCAGATGTGCAGCGGCTGGCTGCTGAGTCCATGCTGTTGCAGCGAAACGAAACGCAACACAGAGGCCGCGTCGTGCAATTGGCTTGGTGGAATTAACAAGGCTCAGAGACGTATGAAAATCGGCGACCTAACGCCCTGAAGTCAGCTGTCCTCCAACGCGCTGAGGTCAACAGGAGCAGAGGCTGGTCTGTTCATGTCTCCTCAAAATCACATGAGGCCAGCAAAGGCAGTACGTGCTATTCTCTGCATCACTTTGCTGTTTATTTGCCTACTCTGGCGTCTTACCTGGCGGATAGAATGGCATCTGAGTCAGCCCGAGAAGGTGGTATTCGATTATCCCACGCCCACTGAACGTGAACCACAAAAGACCGATGGGCTAATCAGACAGGCAAGATCAACTCTCAACGAACTATGGAGGCTGAATAATGCCTACTTTTCCACACGTAATAATCAAACCTCTCTGCCAGCCGTCCGTCTAAACAGTCTCCTGTCTCAGGCTACACTTCAGCTCACGGCGAGACTGGCTCTGTTGGACAAACTCAGCGGCCGACGCGACAGAAGGCGTGAGGAGGTGGATGCATTGAGTTCAGAGCTGCGGCATCAGATTTCAAGACTGCAGAATCCTCCCGACTGCAGCCGGTCCCGCTTCGCTTTGGCAGAACTGAGTTACAGCTGCGGGTTTGGGTGTTCTGCTCATCACATGGTTCTGAAGTTTTCATTTGCTTTCGCAACCAATCGCACTCTGCTGCTGCAGTACAATGACTGGAAGGACTTCTTTATGCCGTTCTCTAACTGCTCGCTGAATCACACCGAAGGACAGCCAGACATTCCTCACATAGAAAACGGGCTTTCAAGGGAGACGAAGCGTTATTATCCACCGGCTATTCCAGGGGAATTGGCAGAGAAACTACGTGGTGCACTTGGAGATCCCTTTCCGTGGTACCGTGGACACCTGTTGGACTACATTCTTCGTCCGAGAGATCCGGCCGTCCGCCGTGAACTAGAAATGGAAATAGAAGATATGAGGAGAGGTGGAAATGGACCAATCGCCAGCATACACGTTCGCCGAACGGATAAAGTCGCCAGTGAAGCAGAGTTCCATGCACTGGAGGAATACATGTTGCATGTGGAACACTTTTTCGATTTGAAGGAGGTGGAATATGGATTGAAGTCTGGTAATGCAAACCCACCCTCCTGGTCTTGGCGGCGACGCGTGTTCTTGGCTTCCGATGATTCATCAGTCTTCCAGGAAGCCAGATCGCGATACCCCAAATACGAGTTTATTGGTCGACAGAGAGAAGGAAGTGCATATGAAAATCGTTGGTCCACCGCAGGTGTGTTCTCCATCCTCGTGGATCTGCATCTTCTGATGTCGGCCGACTTCCTGGTCTGTACGGGCAGCTCCAACGTTTGCAGACTTGCCTACGAACTTCTCTCAGCAAAGTCCCCCATTCATGGTGATGCCGCATTCCAGATGCAGTCGGTGGATCAGATGTACCAGTGCACCCATACACAGAGACGCTGGTGGCGAGCCATTGCGGATTTCAAGCAGGAGAATGTCAAGCTGGGAGATTATGTTTCTATCCACTCAACACAGTGGGACGGCTTTGCAAAGACAGCTTTGACGTTACACACAGCTCATGACACCACAGTGCCGGCGTACCTATTTCAAGAAGTTGTTCAAACTATCCCTTAAACAGTCATTGATTTGCCAATCTGTGAGGGAAGCAAAATTTCGAAGTTTGGCTTTCACTTTATTCTTATTATTTTTGACCTGCCTGTTGCAAAGTCTCGTGTAGAGATTGCAGACTCGAGTTGAACAGCGCCTAGTGTAGCTTCTGGGCCGTGAGAGTGAATCGTAAACTTGAAGGTTTGCCGTCGTATTGCGTAGTCCAGTGGCAGCCTGCTCCCGCAATCGCCAGCGCGTCTGCTTACTCACGCCCACACTTTGGCCGGCTGGATTACGCCCGCCTAAAGAGCTATCGCCTCCGCCGCCGCCCCTCCTTTAACCACCCGGTGTATCATGCTAGATGGTGTTCTTTATTCGTTTGCTTTTCCAATCAGGCCTGACTGCAATCAGCTGAAATGGGTTTACTCGTACCTCGTTCCTCGTTGTTTCCGCTGCCGTGCACTGATGTGCCTGCAATCCGTTGGTGAGCACGAGGTTAGGGGTTTGGCTGGGACTTGTCTACTACAGGATATTTTATCAGATTTTGAATAATTCATATTGTCCCAATTGTGGAAAATCCGGCGCCTCGGTGGGGTTCGAACCCACGCAGTAAGGGAAAGGCTTTAGTACAGCAAACGCTCTAACCATTTGAGCTACGATTACCCCACGACGGCGTATCGCGCTCATAACGGACATTGCCCGTGCAGCGACTTTAGAACACTGTGTGGTGACGCTTAGATCGTCTTTAAGGAACACACCGAGATCTTTTTGCACATCCACGGTTTTAAGCGGTTGATTGTCCAGGAGATACTTTCGTGGAGGGTGCATTTGTTCTTCGCCTTGCTGATTCTACACGCATTACGGCAATTTTTTTCGGACGTTGAATTTCATGCACCATTTCTCGCTCCATGCATGCAAATTCTCCACGTCCTCTTGTAGTATCTTGACGTCATCTTCATCTTTTATCGCTCTCCAAAGTTTAAGATCGTTTGCAAAGAGCGCTATTTCTGAGTTCACTTCCCGTACTAGGTCATTTACATAGATAATGAATAGGAGCGGCCCAAGAACTGACCCCTATGGGACTCCACTCGTAACAGGTGCCCATTCTGAGCAGTAGCCGACCACAGTGACTTTTTGTCGCCGTCCGTTTAGGAACTCTTGAATCCAGTTCAGAAGATTTCCTCTTATCCCTGCTTTCGACAACTTTTTAATGAGGCGCTTATGTGAGACGCAATCGAACGCCTTGCTGAAGTCGAAGTAAATGACATCAACTGGATGTCCTTCATCCATGGCCTTAGACCAGTGTTCGAGTGACGAAAGCAGATTTGTGAGGCACGACCGCTTTTCGCAGAAGCCATGTTGAAATGAGGCGATGTGACAGCGGAAAGTATCGAGTGATGTAATAGATTTTTTAACTACTTTTTCCATCAGTTTTCAGCAAATGCATGTCAAACTAACCGGCCGGTAGTTCGTGGGACATAGCCGTGATCCTCCCTTGTGGATAGGTACGACGTTTGCCAACTTCCATGTGTCAGGTAGTTTGCCAGCTTCCAGCGATTTTTGGAAGATTATAGAAAGTGACTCTGCTAATTCTTCAGCTAGCTGACGCAGGAGTACACCTGGGATCTCATGTGGTCTAGGTGACTTGGCCGGATCCAGCTTATCTAGCTCTGCTAAAACTAACTGTGAAGTAAAAAATACTGGGCTCACCACGGTTGATGGTCCGCCGAGCCCACTTGTGCCTCTGTCCTTGTCAGTGCTGGGCGAGGCAGCAGAGCGGGGTAGGAGATGTCCTAGCGTCCCTCTGCGCCTAGCTGGCCCCATAATCTAACTACTACTGAACACGATTAAGTAGGGTGAGGTGCCAGTTATGAAGACTGCGTTGAGTTCTAATTCCTTTGCCTTCTGTTGGCCTGCTACCTTCATCGACGTTGGTGGCAGGTGTAGTGCATTTTTTCGCTTCCTTGGGTTTCCCAATGACCTGTTATAATGGAGGAGTGGAGGGTGGAAGCTATCCTGTTGACGCCCTGTGCATTTCGGCCGGTTGCATCTAACTACTGTTCGCCTACGTCGGTCGGTATTTGATCATCTTCCTCGTGCAATGACCCTGACGTCACGTTCGTTCATCTTGATAATTAGATGCAAAGAACGGCTCATCCAGGTCCTCCCTAGTGTACAGGCGTACATAGGCCGAGTTAAGTCTACCCTGTTGCCCCTCCGACTTACAGTAGGTGGGCTAACTCATGAAATGTCAACCGAAATTCCGAAATGCGTTTTCGTTTCTAAAAGATTAATTAAGTAGGGTTATAAAAGCAGTCAGTCTGCAAAACAATTCTATAATATTTCAGTTATCTCAGGATGCCAGCTTTCGAATTAATCTTCTTCCGCCTGCATGCAAAAACTACACTCTGTGAAAAATGACTATTTGAGTAGCATGAATTCTTCTCATTTATTTTCGATGTCCCTACAAGTCCAATTATATTTCTTGGAAACCATGCATAAAAATATTCATTCTTCTGTTCATTCGGTAGATAATTACGTCTTCTTCTAATTTTATACTCGATGGAAGTCCATACTTCGCTTTTAAAAAAGTTTCTAATTGTGGGACTTTTAAATGCCGTGGAATGGCCGTTCATAAAACGTCATGTCTCTGTATTTACCAGTGAGGCTTGTTAACTTAACAATATGGATCAAATCCACTGCTTAATTTTACGAACCCTATATAGTCCCCCTTTAGTACCGTAGAGAAACGTATGGTTTACCATACGCAGAAAATACATAGCTTGTAGTTTGGAAACCCGGAATCCAAGTGTAACGGTAGAGCAGGTTAAAATTTATTCGGGAAATGGAAAAGATTTGAAAACCGAATTATCTGCTTCCTTCGAGTAGACGATTGGATGAAGACGTAATTGTATACCATATGAGCCAAAGAATTAATATTTGTATGCATGTTTTCCATGAAATACAACTGGACATTTAGGGACATTGAAAATCAATGATAAAAACGCATGCTAAATAAGTAGCCATTTTTTACAGAGTGTGGTTTCTGCATGCAGCCGGAAGGAAGTTCATTCGAAAGCCGGCATCCTGAGATAACTGAAATATTATAGAATTGTATTGCAGACTGACTAGTTTTACAACCCTAATTAATTAATCTTTTCGAAACGAAAACGCATTTTGGAATTTCGGTTGACATTTAATGAGTTAGTCCACCTACTGTATATGCCAATTGTGTTCATCTGAGGTTTCAGAGTTCACTTCTGTTGACATTGTTCGTCAACTTTTTACTATCCGTAAGATTAAATGTGCATAGGGTCTTTCATCTACACCGGTTTCATCAAGACCTGCTAGTGGCGGTTTGCTTTGTTTACAGTCAATGTCCAGTCTCATAGTGTTGACCGGAATTCGAAAATGATTTTTTTGAATAGGAAGGATTACTGAAATGGGTTTGTAAGGTTACTTATCTTTTGAAGGAATCCTCTTATATTTCAGACAGGCCATAGTGTTGGCTTTGGATTGCACTGTCTTTCGGTCGCCTACAGAAACCTCCCTAGGTAAAAATGACTGCTTATGCAGTATGCATTTTCTCAGTCGCTTTTCGTCGCTCTTGTATATTCAAATATATCTTATGGAAAACCCCCATAAAATTATTATTTCCTATATTTATTTGGTAGCAAATCATGCCTTCATCAAGTCCTATACTTGAAGAAAGGGCATTTTTCTCCTTTAAAAATTGCTTCTAATTATGAGATTTTTAAATCGCGCGATGCCCATTCGGATAGCATCGTATATGTCTATTTAAAAATGTTTCTAACTAAGTAGGACAGTTCGACCGCCGACTGCAACGATGTTCGCCGTGTGCTGCACAGCAGCGTGCAGCAGGAAGGGCGACTTACGCATGAATTAGTTTGTAGAGATAGTGGACTTGCACAGCATCTACCGCACCCTCTCTTCCCCACTCCCCACCTGGAGGCAGAGGGGGGGGTGCAGGTGGCTGACACGGTCGAGCCCGCACCTTGGCGTTCCACTCCACGCCTTCCGGTCCACAACGTACACTTGACCAGGATTTTCCGTCAACAACAACATCCCAGCAGGGGTCAGAAGGACAAGGATGACTAGGCGGCTACGCCCACCACCTGTGTGCCCAGCGGGAACGCAAGCGCATCTACCGGCAGGGAACTGCCGGCGCATACCAGGCCGCGAGGGCCATGATTTGTTGATACTGGCATGGCGCACGTTTTCGGATCTTTTGACTCGGTAAGTATACAACTTAATTCACAATAATGGCAGAATTTTATTAGCCCTATATAGTATTTTCTTAAGTACAAATATGAATGTATTTTTTCTCCTTACACGGAAATTACACAGCTTGAGAACTAAAAACTCGAAACGAAAATGAAACAGCAGATCGAGTTCAAAATTAATCGGGAATAAAATAAACTTTTTAAAAACAAGGACTATACGGTTTTGGAGAAGGTCCAGAGACGGGCGACCAAAATGACACAAGGTCTGGGAGCGCTGTCTTACGAATCTCGACTGTCAACTCTCAACCTGTTTCCACTTTCCTATGGGCAATTACTTGGTGACCTTATACTTGCATTTCGCATTATCAACGGCCTAGACTGTTGTTTAGATCCCACTGATTATTTCACACAAGCTATCACGCCCAATTTGCGCGGTCATCCCCGGGAAAGCAAGGATCAATGGAAGAAAGTTCTTTTTCAAGCACAGAGTGGTTGCAGCGTGGAATGCCCTGCCCACCGATGTTGCAACCTCCTCCTGTGTGAATTCCTTTAAGTTTAGACTTGACGCGCATCAAGCCTCCCAGTTACCAGCCTTGCATCCACTCACCTAACCGGCACCAACTTAAACTTGTTTATACTACTTGTAACTTGTTAGTAACCGTTATTGATTACTCTTTTTGACTAGCTGTCAGCGATTATGTACAAAACCCCTTTTTTCTCCTTCCCACTATCAATATTTTTCTCCGACAACTTGTAACCAATAGGGAGTTCAAAGGCGGTCGCCTATATTTCCCTTAATAAACTGAAACTGAAAAACGCTGCCATTTCTTCAAGTATGGAATTTGCAGAAGACATGAATTGCTTCCAGGTGAATACAAAAAATAATACTTTTATTTACTATGAAATTTATTTGCGATTTCAAGGGCATCGAAAATCAATAGAGAAAATACAGAACAAATAAGCAGTAATTTTTCGCCGACTGCGTTTTTGCCGGCGCCTGAGAAGAAGCGCATTCAACAGCCAACAACCCGGCATGCCTGAAATATTACGAAATTACGTCGGAAAATAATCAATATTAGAGACCCACTTAAGTAATCCTTCCTAATCAAATACGCATTTCAAAATATCGGTTAGCATTTCATGAGTTCGGTCATTGACTGTACATTCGGTAATCCGCGTGTGGGCGTGAGCGAGGGTAGATTTTCGGGTGAGCAGCGCTCTTCGATTTTGGATGGATGACCTGCTAGCAGGCGGGTAAGATCAACGTGAATCAGAGGCGCCTCGTGATCCTGCCATTGATCGATTGATCAGAGTACTACATACGCGCACGCAATCTGCGACATGAATGTGCAGGAAAATTCACGTGATCTCGTGGAGGTGAATTGCGGCGGTTTCATGAGGTGAAGGCTACCACATTTGAGCTGTCTGCATGTCTATACCTCAGGTCAGTTAACATGCTGGGACCCATTTAGAGAGCCTGATCCTCTCGCACATCCGATGAATTTCCGCACGGTCCAACAACATAGGTCCAATATCCCTTTAAGAATTGTTGCCTCTACAGCAGTTGTTTGGAGGAAAACAGATGATTCGCCTCGTGATTCAGAGACAAAGCAATGCAGATCGTTCTCACAACTAAGAATTTGGGAGTTTCTCGTCTTAATTATTGCCTAAGTCATCCAGTAGGATTTTCATCATAGTATGAGAATGTCACGACAGTCTTCAGCTCAGTTCAATTTTTTTCCAGGGAAAGGTAGTCGGACGCCTATTAACTCCCTATCGGTTACAAATCGTCTGGGAAAAAGCACCGATAAATGGAAGGTTGATATATATAGAGAGAGATTGTGTATATAATTGTGTGCGGAATGCAGGCAGCCGTCTGCTAGTCGAAGAAAGAAGACAGCGCACGACTACTCACCAAATGTTAGTAGTATAGACTTAAGTAAGTTGGGTGACAGGTTATGTGAGTGCGCTTGTGGCTGGTAATCGGGAAGTTGGTCAAAAGGTCCGAAAACGTGTGCCATGCCAGTATCAACAAACCATGGTCCTCGCAGGCTGGTATGCACCGGCATTTCCCTGGCACCTGGTTCCCTGCTGGTAGATGTGCTTGCGCTCCTGCCCGGTATACAGGTGGTGGGCATGGCTGCCCAGTCATCAACCTCGTTCTTCTGACCCCTGTTTTTGTGTTGTTGTTGGTAGTGAAAAATCCTGGTCAAATGTATATTGCGGATCAGAGGATGCGGCGACGCGCCTACGTGCGAGTCCGGTCGTGCCGGCCCCCTGCGCCCTCCCCCGCCTCCGGAGTTCTTGACTCTGTCTTGACATCGGCTCTAGGTGGGGAGTGGGGAAGAGGGAGAGGGAGTGCGGTAGATGCTGCGCAAGTCCACTGCTACTATAATCTAATTCACACGATAGGACACCGTCGGAATCGACGGTTGAACTGTTGGTAATTAGGAAACCTGATATGCGTCTAGTCTACACTTAGAGGAATCCACGCAAGACGAGAGCATAACATCAGTAGGCAGGGCGTTCCACGCTGCAACCACTCTGTTGCTGGAAAAAACTTTCTTTCATTGATCCTTGCTTTACCTGCGCGTAATTGTAGCGTATGACTGCGCAAAGTGGTTGTGTTGGCTTTTGTGAAAAAATCGCTGATGAAGAAGCAGCATTTCAGGCAAAAGCTTAATTTAAGATCACCGCGTAGTTGTGGTCGAGGGCAATTCAACGATGCGCTGAAGGAGCCTTCTTAACTGCCGGTGGGCTGTAGATCGTTTCATACGGAATGGTAGTAATGAGGGTTTTACGGGTGGGACATACACCACACACACGATGCTGAAAGTTGTATCGTACGCTTCCGTATGGCAACTGAAATGAGTGCGTTAATTTACACATAGGTTAAAAGCAAATTTTTAAAAATATCAGACTCGGACCAGCAGTTTGAGGTCATATGGAGTAAATGTTTTGGCAGTTTAATGTCTGCAACAGCCTCCAAATGGATGCCAAGGCAAAACTCCATATAACACGATGCACAGTCCAACGACAATTAAGTGGGGTTCTTCATCCTACCTTTGCGGATAACAGTCCCTAGCTGTCACAACTTTTAGGTCGAGTACCAAGTGGAGGGGAATCTATATTTCGCGCAGTACGGGAGAATTTTGGCATCTGAACGGTGGCTCAGCCGTCCCAGAGTTATGAGAACAGGTTCGCGGCAGCTGTGGAGTTGATTACTCCATTTGAATATCTCTGATTGGCCGAAAACTTGAGCGTGAGTTAGTGCATGACTGAGATGCAGACTGACTCAGCACCAACCGCACTCTGCAAGCTCCCACCTGTCTGCCTCCGTCAACAGGACTGTGTCAATACGACCGGAGGTGGGCTCGGGAGAGCGTGACTGACCAAATTAGGCATCGCGCCCGACCTGGTTTCTGTATCAGGTTTGCGCAAAAGTGGCGTCTGGGATCTCACATGTACATGAGAGTGTCATGGAGACCCCATGAAGAATGAGCACTAGGGCCTGCTTCTCAGTCCTGGGAGGGTTGACAACGGAAACACGTCAGATATATTATAGTGCAGAGCGCGCCGATGCGCCGTGAGGATGGGTCCTCCTGTGTTGGTCTCTCCCTCCCTCTCGTTCACCCCCTCTCACTGTTCCGTGCACCAGTAGACTATCTCTCTCTCGCTCTCTCTCTCTCTCTCTCTCTCTCTCGCTCTCTCTCGCTCTCTCTCTACCTCCTCCCTCAGGCTCCTCGGCCACGGTTCTAGACAGCGTCGAGAGGACGGGAGGCGACATCCGGTGCCTGACAAATTTAAACAGCACGTATGTGCGTGCCACACACGGACAAAGCAACTACGTCGGAGAAACCGGAAGACAAATCCAAACGCGAATGGCCGAACACGCTGCAGCGGTGCGGGGAAATGACGCCAGCTCTCAAGTTGCGGCACATTCGACGGGTCCCAGCCACACATTCAAATTTGACGAGGCCGAAATTCTCACAAGAGGTGACAACCGCGTGAGCCGGGAACTGCTTGAGTCATGGTTTACTGGCCCCCAGTCTATTAACAAGTGCAATGATCTTCCCATTCAATACACCGTGCTGAGACTTCGTCTAGGCGGAGTAATTGGCCACGCAGGGAGCGCACTGGTGAACATTCTTCCCAACGCCCGTGTCAGCGCGTCAGATGGGCGAGCAATCATCACACCAACATTCAACGCACGTGATGAAATTGCAGCAATTAACGACGCGAATGTCGGCCATCACGCCACGTGCAACGATCCCTGATGAAGGGGAGGGAGTCGTGAATATTCATAGGTATGCAGTAGCATGGCTACTGCATCCTATAAATACTGCAGCCGCATGTGCATGAACCACCCTTATCTGCTTATGTCTCTGATGATGGATTCGAGCAGGAATCCGAATTGTCAGGCTGGTAAAGCTCTTGTCCCGGCGATCGTGTCTTCTTCTCCAACAACTACCGTCATTCGTATATCTATATAAACATGAATACAGCCATGTTTGCTGATTTTTTTGAGTTAGCAACCACAACGAACCTCCGAGGTCATCCACTTAATCTATGTGTGACTGGCGCCAGGCAGGACATGCGAAATTTTGTTTTTTCAATCAGGTTGGTCGGGGCTAGGAATGCCCCGCCTGCAGATGTCGTCAGGCCCACATCCGTCGAGGCTTTTAAGCGCAAATTGGACCAGTATACCATCAAACGTCATAGCATTTTATTCTGACATTTATATTTCTGCATATATTTTATTATCCAAAGTTCGTTGAATGTGGGTGTTCGCATTCAATTTGTCTCCCTCGGAAACTGAGATCTTACCCATTATGCACAGACTGACTACTATACAGCACATTTCTAATGTTAATGGTTTTAACACTTAGAACAATTAATTTATCTCACTGGTTTCGAAAAACTTCTGTAGCTGTTTAGTGTTTCCATTTTCAAATTTTTGATATAATTCGCTTCCTTGTAACAAACAGGGAGTGCAAAGTTACAACACCTTTGTTCTCCTCAAATAAACTGAACTGAACTGAACTCCCTTTCAGAGGCACGACTTGACAAAGTCAGCACACACGCCCTGGGCTCGCCAACAGCCACTGTCGCCCGAGAACTCAACTCGGGGTTCGGTGCACAATATGACCCCCTGGTTCTGACGCCCTCATACTGCTCTTGTTACTCGGAGCTTGGTTTGAATATTGTGGCGTTCGGGCTGAACTCACTGCCTGAAGATGCAAACTGGGGTTTTTCAACGGCAGTCAAGAACTGGGGGGAACCACGCGGTGACCACAAGAAAACGTCTCTGCGAATCAGGCTGTCACAAACGTGAAAAAACACGATCAGGGCCGTTGCAGTGACCTTCGGGTCTACCCCCCTCACCGATTGGTCCCGCTTGAAGTTGTTATAACCGACCTTAACGCCAAGAGTGGCATGATACCAGCAAGTGATGGAACGAGATGGACAGATAGGCTGATCTTGTCGGGGGAATGACCTCGGTGATCATTGGGATGAAGCATAGCTAAGATACAGGAAAAGAAGTAAATAATTTTTTAGTCTGCAGGCATCTTCAGGTGAGTGCGAGCAGCGGTGTGCGACATGGACCAACATTAGTAAATTACATAAGCGTATGTTACTTGCATGTTGGTAGTAGCATCGTCATAACACTAACTTGTCAACATTGGGTATTAAGATGGCTGTAGTCCGGCGTCACCAAACATAACAGCCACAGGAGGGGCTAAGGCACAATCGAATAAATGTCATCGGCTGGAACCATTTAGTTATTGCTGTCCGCATCTGAAAACGCACGTCGGATCCCGGTCAGAGTAAATTCCCCAAGGTTCCGGCCACCAAAATTACGAAACGTGTCACGATTAGCGGCATGTCGCCTCCAGGTGTCTGACCGCTGGATTGATCTTCTCAGACACTGTAGAAACGCTCTCCTTTCCAAGAGAGGCAAAGAGGCGAGCCCCAGAAGAGGGAGACACGATCGCTGGAAGAAGTGCTTTATTCGCCTGACGTTTCGGATTTTTGCTCGAACCAACAATCAGAGACTGTCGCTGCCCAATGATGGTGGGTTCGAGCAGAAATGCGGAACACCAGGCGTATAAGACTTTTGTTGCAGCGATCTTGCCTCTTTCTTCATGAAACTCCCTCCTTTTTGGAATTAATAGTTTTCACAAATGTGATATTTTTATTCTGAGCAACTTATGTGCTCAATAACATTTTAGAACACGTCCTCCGCCCGTATGGGTTCTGAAGGACTCCATAAAGCCTTGTATACCAAAGGGTGTGATGGCACGCCTAGGTGCGGATCCGGCCGTGCCAGCCACCTGCGCCCTCCTCCCGCCTCCGGTCTTCTTGACTCTGTCTTGACACTCGGTCCAGGTGGGGAGTGAAGAAGAGAGAGTGCGGTAGATGCTGCGAAAGTCCGCCATCACTATAAATCAATTCACGCGCAAGTCACCGTTCCTGCTCCGCCCTGCTGTGGAGCACACGGTGAACTTTGACTACTTAAGTAGCATGCATCTGTCCCATTGATTTTCGATGGTCTTGGAAATTCAAATATATTTTATAGAAACCCCAAACAAAAATGTGCTTTCTTTTAGTAAATCAATAGAGAATCACGTCTTCTTTATATTTTATACTTAAGGAAGGAGTATAATTGTGTTTAAAAAAGTTTCTAATTAGGAAACTTTTTAAGACCGCAATATGTCCATTCACATAGCATCGTACCTGGACGTTTACCACTGCTCCTCATGAAATGTACAACATGGTCCGCATCCATTGCAAAATTTTATGGACCCTGTATGATATCTCTTTAATGACATAGAAAAATATGGGATTTTCTTTACGCGGAACGCATGCACCTCGTAGAGTGTAATCACTAAGCGCTAATGCAACGAATTTTCAGGCTCCAAATTCTTCAGCAATGCGAAAACTTTTTCAAAACCTAATTATACTCCTATCTTAAGCATAAAATATAAAGAAGACGTGATTTTCTATTGATTGACTAAAAGAAAGTATATTTTTGTGTATGACTACTTAAGTAGCATGCATTTTTCCAATTGATTTTCGATGGTTTTGGAAATTCAAATATATTTTATAGAAACCATAGACAAAAATATGCTTTCTTTTAGGCAATCAATAGAGAATCACGTGTTCTTTATATTTTATACTTAAGGAAGGAGTATAATTAGGTATTAAAACAGTTTTCTAATTGCCGAAAAATTTGGAGCCTGATCATTCGTTGAATTAGCGCTTAGTGATTACACTCTACAAGGTGCATGCGTTCCGCGTAAAGAAAATCCCATATTTTTCTATGTCGTTAAATAGATATCATACAGAGTCCATAAAATTTTGCAATGGATGCGGACCATGTTGTACATTTCATGAGGAGCAGTGGTAAATGTCCAGGTACGATACTATGTGAATGGACATATCGCGGTCTTAAAAAGTCTCATAATTAGAAACTTTTTTAAAACCTAATTATACTCCTTCCTTAAGTATAAAATATAAAGAAGACGTGATTTTCTATTGATTGATTAAAAGAAAGCACATTTTTGTTTGTGGTTTCTATAAAATATATTTGAATTTCCAAGACCATCGAAAATCAATGGGAAAAATGCATGCTACTAAAGTAGTCATTTTTTACCGAGCACGCTTTCTACAGGAGATTGAAAAGAAGTGCTTTTAAATGCCGCCATCCTGCCGAGTCCAAAATGTTATAAGAGTATGCCTTATGATAATCATTATCACCACCGCGACCAAGTAATCCTTCCTAATCGAAAACGCATTTCAGAATTTCAGCCAACATTTCATGAGATAGGTCACACACTGTATTTATGCCACTACTTCGTAAGCTGGCCTCTACAGACCTCGGATAATAAACCATCCACCAATATCACAAAGGATTTTTGGACCAAAAGCATTTCAAAAAATTTCCGCTCAAGTGGCTAGATAAAGTTCCTCTCTGGAAATCATTTTTGAGAACGACAGCAGACTCTAGACAAGAGTCGAAAGTCACTGAAAAGTACACACAATTCAAGTTGCTGTTCATAATTGCCGATGCCAATATGGGTAGCAGGGACCAGCCTCAGTAGACGAAATAAGTAGTTACTACGTTCTCTAAGCTGAACTACGCAATCTCTTCTACAGTGAGTGACCTATCTCATGAAATGTTGGCTGAAATTCTAAAATGCGTTTTCGATTAGGAAAGATTGCTTAGGCGCGGTTGTAACACTGACTATCTTGCGGTATACTCTTATAACATTTCCGACTCGGCAGGATGTCGGCTTTTAAATGCACTTCTTTTCAACCACCTGTAGAAAGCGTGCTCTGTAAAAAATGATTACTTAAGTAGCATGCATTTTTCCCATTGATTTTCAATGGTCTTGCAAATTCAAATATATTTTATAGAAACCCCAAACAAAAATGTGCTTTCTTTTAGTCAATCAATAGAGAATCACGTCTTCTTTATATTTTATACTTAAGGAAGGATTATAATTAGGTTTTAAAAATGTTTCAAATCATGAGACTTTTTAAGACCGCGAAATGTCCATTCACATAACATCGTACCTGTCCGTTTACCACTGCTCCTCATGGAATGTACAACATGGTCCGCATCCATTGCAAAATTTTATGGACTCTGTATGATATATCTTTAATGGCATAGAAAAATGTGTTATTTTCTTTACGCGGAACGAATGCACCTTGTAGAATGAAATCACTAAGCGCTAATGCAACGAATGATCAGGCTCCAAATTTTTCGGCAATAAGAAAACTTTTTAAAACCTAATTATACTCCTTCCTTAAGTATGAAATATAAAGAAGATGTGATTCTCTATTGATTGACTAAAAGAATGCATATTTTGTTTATGTTTTCTGTAAAATATATTTGATTTGCAAGACCATCGAAAATCAATTGGAAAAATGCATGCTACTTAAGTAATCATTTTTACAGAGCACGCTTTCTACAGGTGATTGAAAAGAAGTGCATTTAAAAGCCGACATCCTGCCGAGTCCGAAATGTTATAAGAGTATGCCGCAAGATAGTCAGTGTTACAACCGCGCCTAAGCAATCTTTCCTAATCGAAAAACGCATTTTCGAATTTCAGCCAACATTTCATGAGATAAGTCACTCACTGTATATTTAGGAAAGGCAAGATTTGCTAAGGTACCGATATGTGTACCCAGAACTATCTACGTACAATGAACACTTCTTTGCTAGCCGAGTGGCGCATATAAGCCAAAACAGATTTCGGTGTATGTACGATACTACTGACAGAATACAAGTAATAATGAATAAAGTACAAACCTCAACAAGGGATATACTTTACGAAGAATTCCTTTTCGACTGTTCGAGCAAATCGAATTCACAGCTCGATGTCAGAATAAAAGGGGAAAGGGAAATGTAAACAGGGGTCAAAAGTGGAAGCACTTGCGAAAAGGGGGGTGCAGAATTCCAAGCGTTGACCAACTGAATACAACAGGGCATGTGGTGCAAATACAATTCTTTCCTTCTCGCATTATCCAAGCATACCACATTCGCCCTTCTAAAGAGCCCTATTATCACCGTTCCCATACTTTGCGTCATCCTTCCAGTGGGATGGTACAAAGATGGTTTCCAACCAAAGTTTCCGATCATCCATGGACTTGAAGAAGGAAAGAAACGCTTGATGTGCACATTCTTATTTTTAAAAAATAATGGCAACCAAAAGGGGCAATCGTTAGTCAAGTGAATACGAAAACATGACTACTGACAGTGTCTACTTAGTAGTAAGGTCGACCCAGAATAGTGAGTCCAGTTGGGGGTAAACAGTGGCCAAAATGCTCGGTTCAGCATATTCAAGGGTTCTCAGCTCGGGTGCGGTCGTTCCTGGGGATGCCCGATGTGCCACCTGAGTTCGTTTCTGGCGACACATGATACAGAAGAGCCATCGAAGACGAGGTAGGAGACTGAAACACTGCATCACATCGGTCTGACTAATTTCCTTCTTACAGTTGGTACGGAGAAGGAGGTATTCTGTCTCTTGGCAGTTTTTCAGCCCACTGAAGTCGCAGGGCACCTCAGCCTCCGGGAAGTCGAACACTAGGGTCCGAACAGGGTATGCAGTTGCATTCTGCAGAGCCATCTCCACGTCCACGGTGTTGGTACCGACGTAGAGTTTCTCCAGGCGGGGACAGGCAGCGAGAAGAACATCAAGGTTCGACCAGCGCACCCACTTCCCAGCGCAGAATCTCAGAGTGGTGAGATGAGGGAACATACGGAGGAATGGTTCCAACTTCTCCGAAGAAACCGGCTGCGTCTTGAAACGCTCAAACTCCATATGCCGGTCTGGTTCAATGCTCAGCTCGGTGACCTTCGTGAAGGCGCCTTCCAGAGACCTGATCTGGCTGTCTGCAGTTGGATCGAGGCTGCAGCCGAAGCAGAATTCGGCCGAGACCTCCAGCTTCGTCAGACTGACCTTACACAGAGCCAGGAGCTTGAGAAATTTATCCTTGCAGAATGCAGCCAACTCGCTGAGCAGTTCATTCTCGTGCACATAGGCGCCCTCTTTACAGGCCTCGAAGATGAGGTGACGAATCTCAGCGTATCGAGTGCTAATCAACTCCTCGGCGGCACTAACTTTACCCGAACTGTTCTCCCTGTCCAGGACTGCGGGACGTCCTTGTAAGTAGACTAGGCTCACGTCCACCGGGTCGATTCGCCGATTGGCGATGGCCATGGTAGTGCAGGAGAGTAGAACCAGCGACTGATCTTCATAGGCGGCCTGGCTGCCGTCTCCCCCCAGTCCAACATTCCACTTAAATCGCTCCCCCTCCACCTCACCACATTTCGCGCAGGTCTCCACTGCTCCTGGCAGCGGGAACTTACGCTTACCGGAGAACTCTATTTGCACGTTGGACAACCAAGCCCTCTCATCGTCATCCACTACTGGCACAGTTGCGTCCCGAATGTCGGTGATAACAAGCCTTTTGAGATTAGGGTAAACTTGGCGAAAACTCCAGCGTAAGTTTTCACGTACTTTGGCAACCATGCTGATGGTTTGTACTGTGGGCATACCGAACTTCCGATACTGTTCGTAAAACTTGTAGTCCTCTTCACACAACTCCCCAGCCAGGGTGAATTTACGCGTGAAGTCCCATGTCTCTATAAAACGATCCGTCTGAGGGTACTTGTAGCGACCTCTCAGGAAGACTGTCATGGAGCGCACATTCTTGGGCTCCGCGAGGGGTGGATAGTGTTCCGCTGTTCCCTCCAGGTCCATCTTCACGTTGACCACGATCTTCTGAAGACAGGGCAGCATGCTCTCGTCC
>CACRXP010000048.1:1818440-1836166 GCA_902702965.1 Spirometra erinaceieuropaei | reverse complement strand
ATCACAGGCAGGTGTCCCTCACGTAGGTGGGGAGCGTGTTTCGTTTGTATCCCTCGCAATGTGGCCTCGAGGGTAATCGTACGCATGTGAGACCCAAGCGCGGCCCATCCTTTTTGCGCGAAATCCTGGCGTGTCGTGCGCGTGGCACGCGAAGAGGAGCCATCTTTAGCTCTGTCAGCCACTGCGTTCACTCTCAGCAGCTGTTGACTGGCCGACTGTTGACTGACGACATGATTACCAGCTTAAAAGGGAACTGTGCCACACAAAACAACGCTCCTCCTTTTTAGCACAGAGGGTCATTCGCCAATGGAACTCTTTGCCGGAGTTTTTTGTTACTTCCCCTACCGTGAACGTGTGCAAGAGACAACTGGACACTCACCTGCTGAAAGGCAACCCAAACTGCCGAAGCCTGATCTAACGGATTACTGAAATGACTATAAATATACTACTAACAAGATTTCAACAGATCCTATTTTGTGCGTCAAACTCAGCCCATATTGAAATTTTCACAGTCCGAATGCGGTGAACAAAGTTTTTCGCAATTATTTCGCGAATATAATATCCATTTCGCCTTTATTTTGCATTATTAAATTTATGAATTTTTCTTACCAACTACAAGCAAAAGCTTTGCAATTTAACTATTTTCCCTTATATTTGTACCCTCTAAATGGAGTTTTCAGGGATTCTGTCGTTTACTCCAAATATACTGACTGATACTGATTGAATTTAGAACCCGACCGCCGTTGCACTTGCGCTTTGGATTTTCAAAATATATGTGTCTTATTTTCATGTAAGGAGAGTCGTCAATTCCTCTATGCTATTAATACCGTATGGAGCTAGTAATATTTTACAACGGGCATAGTCCACGTCGTATACTTCATAAGCAGTATCGATGTATGACAGATACTCTCACGCCTTCTTCGAGCACAACATTTAACGAGGACATTACTTACCGGCAAATAAGTGCATGAAGGGATATCTTTTTCATAATCATTATAAAACATGGGTCGGATCTCATTTCGTGGCCGTACCTGCAGTATACAAGCCCCAACCTGACCCCTAGCCCCTCACCCCAACCCCTAGCCCTAACCCCCAACCTTAGCCCATGACCCTGACCCCTAACTGCTAGCCACAACCCCCACCCTGTAACCCCTAACAGATACGGCTACGAAATGAGATCTTGCCAAAACATACAGTAGATGTGCTTACTCATGAAATGTCAACCATAATTTCGAAATGCGTTCTCGTTTCGAAAAGATAAATTAAGTATTATTGTAAAACTCATCATGATGCAGCATAAATCTATAATGATCCAGTTACCACAGGGTCTCGGCTTTCGAAAGAACCTATTTTCGGCTGTATGCAAGATCTATACTCTGAAAAAATGACTACGTATGTAGTATACAATTTTCTCATTGATTTTCGATGCTCTTGAAAATCCACTTATATTTCATGAAAAACATGCATAAGAATGTTCATTCTTTTACTTATTCAGTAGAAAATCACGCCTTCTTCCAATTTAATACTCAAAAGAAGAGTATGACTCGGTTTTAAAAAAGTTTGTAATTGTGGGATTTTTTAATACCGTGAAATGGCCGTTCATGAAACGTCATGCATCTGCATTTACGAATGTGGCTTGTAAAGTTAATAATATTGCCCAAATCCACTGCTTAATTTTATGAACCTCATATGGTCTCCTCCTAACACCGTAGAGAAATGCATGGTGGTCCGTACACGGAAAATATACAGCGTGTAGTTTTGAAACCCGGAATGCAAGTGTAACAGCAGATCGGGTTCAAAATTATTCGGGAATTAGAAAAGTTTTTTAAAGCCGAATCATATTCTTCTTCTGAGTATGAAATTGGAAGAATACGTGATTTTCTACGGAATAAGTAAAAGAATGATTATTTTTATGCATGCTTTCCATGAAATATAAATGAATTTTCAAGGGTATCGAAAATCAATAAGAAAATTGCATGCTAATTAAGTAGTCATTTTTGCAAAGTATAGATCTTGCATGCAGCCGAAAATAAGTTCTTTCGAAAGCCGACACTCTGATGTAACTGGATCATTATAGATGTATGCTTCATCATGGTTAGTTTTACAGCACTACTTAATTAATCTTTTCGAAACGAGAACGCATTTCGAAATTTTTGGTTGACATTTCATGAGTAAGCACATCTACTGTATTTTGATTTATAAGGGAACATAAAATATGCGAAACACCGCATACTTATCAAGCAGTTATTTTTACCGAGTGTGGTTTTTGGCAGACAGCCGGAAGGACGTGCATTCGAAACCCGGCGTGCTGGCGTGATTGAAATATCTTGAAATTATGTTGCAAAATAGCCAATATTATAGGCCTACCTAAATAATCTTTTTTTTTAATCGAAAGAATATTTCGGAGTTCCGCCCAACATTTCATGACATACACTGCCTGAGTATGACCAGCTATGCTTTCCTTGCTCCAAGTTTGACCACAGTGCAGATCTGTGATTAGAACATCTTGTTGTCGAAACTGGCAAAACGCTTGCTGCAAAATAGAGCGTTAATTTTTATTCCGAAAGTGTTTCCCTCAAATGTTAGTTTGTGACACGTGACATTGCGCACACAGCCACTGGTACTTCGACCGCCCACGCGTCTACCAAGTTACTGCCAGACAAAAACACGTTTCTGACAGAACAATACGATCATCATAATCGTCGTCATCATCATCATCGCCATCCGGTAAATAACTCGCCTTGCCACCGCCGTTAGCCGTCCTTCTCTTCACGCTTGATGACTTGGAACCACCTCTTCTGTATACAATCTTTATTTACATTTTTGGCGCAAGTACTCCCTTGGATGTTGACAGCCCCAAAAGTTGACGTCATCTTAGGTTCGTAGACAAGTAACTTTGGCATTTGTCTTTCAAGGGAATGCAAAAAAACGTCTTAGTCGCGCTGCAGACCCCCGGAGAATAAGGCCGTTCTGACGTCTGCGTGGATAAGACAAGAAACATGACGCATTCCAAGAAAAAGGTGTTTGTGGTGATTAAACTTTCATTTTCCACTAGTTCTTATTGAGCAGTTACTAACTAGTAAGTAATTTAACCAGCCTAATATAATTACAGTCGGGTCCCCCGGGTTTTCAGACTGGCATTCCCGGCAAACGCACTCAGCGAATTGCTCGAGGCCTGCCTCAGACAGGCCACATCCCAAACCTGCCAGCCGCTAGCAGGCAAAACGCTGTCCTTCAATCTATATCTACCTCGGTGAGCTAACTCATGAAATGTCAACCGAAATTCCGAAATGCGTTTTCGTTTCGAAAAGATTAGTAAAGTAGGGTTGTAGAAGTAGTCAGTCTGCAACATTATTCTATAATATTTCAGTTATCTCAGAATGCCGGCTTTCGAATGAACCTTCTTCCGGCTGCATGCAAAAGCTATACTCTGTAAAAATAACCATTTAAGTAGCATGCATTTTACTAATTTATTTTCGATGTCCTTAAAAATTCAATTAGATTTCATGGAAAACATGCATACAAAAATTCATTCTTTTGTTCATTCGATAAAAAATTACGTCTTCTTCCAATTGTAAACTTAAAGGAATGATATAATTCGGTTTTAAAAAACTTTTCTAATCCCAGAATAATTTCCAACCCGACCTGTCGTTACACATGCACTCGGGATTTCCAAACTACTACTGGCATATTTTCCGCGTACGAAAAACCGTGCATTTCTTTACGGTATTAAGAGAAGACTACATACAATTCATAAAATTTGACAGTGAATTTGAGCCACATTGATAAATACAGAGACATGTTTTATAAACGGCCATTCCACGGTACTAAAGAGTATCACGATTAGAGACTTTTTAAAACCGAATTATACCCTTCCTTCGAGCACAAAGTTGGAAGAATACGTAATTTTCTACCGAATGAACAAAAGAATGAATATTTTTATGCATGTTTTCCATGAAATTTAATTGAATTTTTAAGGACATCGAAAATAAATGAGAAGAATGCAGGCTACTTAAGTAGTCATTTTACAGAGTGTAGTTTTTGCATGCCGCCGGAAGGAAGATTATTCGAAAGCCGGCATTCTGAGGTAACCGAATTATGATAGAATTATTCCGCACGATGATTAGTTTTACAACCCTACTTAATTAATCTTTTCGAAACGAAAACGCCTTTCGGGATTTCGGTTGACATGAGTTAGCCCACCTACTGTACGTCCTCAAGGCAAGGATGAGTCACCACGAAATACTGCTTCTCCTTCAACCACTCCTGTTGTCAAAACAGCAGTCACTAGTTCAAAACTTTGGCATAAAATGTGCCAGTATGGGATACGAGAACGGTAAATAGACCCATTAATACGCATCTGGTAGATACCGGTCATCAGGAGCGTTTCTCGTAATCTGCCAGGAGTCCGTGAACTAACTAAGGGTCTTTTGGCAACGTCCACTTGCAAGGTGACGATAAGCAAGTTATGAGAAGCGCTCCTGTACATACAAGAGAACTTGACGCACTCCGTATGGCCCCTTTCCACGCACGGAAGGAACCCTAGCATCCTGGTTACCACTCACCCCTCGGATTCTCCATCCCCCCTTCTTGATCTGCGTGAACCCGGCAACGCTTCATTCGGTCAGAAAATAAGTTGTATGCACCCTCATATGCTTGGGATGATTGAGCAATAGTGGATTTCAAATAAATACAAAATAATACAGTGAACGCACCGCTGGTGTCAACTCCTCCTGCATACTTTTCCTTTTGTTGCGGTTTCTCGGCGCGTTTGTCTTTGGCAGCCACCTACTGTCGGCAGGCGTCCAATCATTGCGTAGTCCTGCCGCGTCAACACCACGCCCAGAGCTTTGATTGGTTAGAAGTTGGCGTGTGTCATGTAGGCTCTGCCGCCTTCGATGACGAACGCTCGCCATTCGTAGTTTGTAGGCGTGACTCGCCAATTCGCATTCGCAGGCGGATGTGTGGCAACTACGGCGTGTTGTGGCGTTGGGTGAGTTTAGGGGTTCAAAACAAGAGTTGGAGTCAGACTGAGGGCGAATTTCAGGCAGTTACTCGAACAGGACGTTTAAGACGTGAAGGTGTACAAAAAACGGACAGCTGAACTTCAGCCGAGGTCCTCAAGCATAAACGGCAAACGAGGAGAGTCTGCAGTAAGCTGTTTAGCAAGAGGATGAGCCTTTGCCCTCAGATAACTGTGTGCATGTGATCATATAAAGTTGGTTTCGTTCGAAGATTTTTTCCACTTGAAAAACCTTACGTCTTACGGGCCAGAAGACTCAGGTTTTGATCACTGTGTCCTCTGCGGTTTTCATGTCTGTTGCATCTGCATAGGAATTGCAGTTGGTCGGATCTTACTTCGCAGCTGCATCCGCAGTAGGCAAGTCCCGGGACCGGTGGTAGTAGGGGGTTTAACACTAACCCCTAACAATAACCCCAGCACTAACCCCCCACACTAACCCCCTAACCCCTGACACTAACCCCTAACCCTTACCACTAATACTAACCCCCAAACCTAACCCCTAGCAAGTGCGGCTACGAAATAAGATCTTGCCTCGCAATTTTCACATTATTTCTCAACTGTTCCTGCTACCTCTTGGAGTAACATGGACCATCACTGCCTCTAGTAATGTGATTGTCCACGAGGGACCTCCTTACGGGGGTCTACTGCAAGCGCTTGCACGCGCGTACCAGCGGCGGTCTGGTTCTCAGCCAATCACGGCTATCCAAACCGGCCAATGAACTAGCCTTTCTAAAGTCACTCTGACGCCTACACCTGTGGAGCTCAGACGCCTGTCCTGTCGGTGCGCCAGACATGTGCCACGTCTGACCAAATGCTTGTTCCAACCTATATTCCATCCTTTCTGTACAGTGCTCTGTTGGGGCTTTTTAATTTCCTCAGACATTAATCGCTGATTTAAAGTAAATTAGTCTATATTCAAAAGAAAAGGTGGCGAGCGAACGTTGCTTTCGATAAGTTCTCGTCAGGCCAGTACAGTTATATGGGACGTGGTACATTGAGTGTAAAAATCGATAAAAGTTAGTTTTTTTTAAAATACAGGCTAGGCGAGAGCGATAGGGCGCAGAAAGTTGCATGTGGTTAGTCAACCTTTGACCACGAAAAGCGCAGAGCCTGAACGAGATTCTTCTGGGCGCGTAAAGCCAGTTTTCTTAACCTGATGGCTGTCACTTCTGCTGTTGCTAACAGGTGCTGGCCCAGTAGCTTAGAGTAGCTCGAGGGAACCTTATAAATCACATGAAATGCTTCAGTGAGGTCCACACGATGCCCTGAATCCACTGCATGCGCAAGCATGGCGCTGTCTATTCTCCTAATTTCACCATTTGCCAGTCATGCGGGGAGGTGCCCTCTTATTCTTTTGGAAAGACGCCGACACGTACGACCAATATAACCTGCTCCACAGGAGCAAGTGAATGAGTAGATGCACATTGAGGCGGTCTGCGGTGGCAGCCTATCCTTGCCTTCTCCGTGTAAAATAGGGTTAGTAAGGAGTGATATGCGAACCTTTGCTGCTGGGAAGGTTCCCGAGACAGCTTGGTCAAGGCGTCTTCTTAGGAGTTCATTTGCAGCGTCTTCTTGGAAAGGGACTTTGAGGAACAACGTTTTCTTTTCGGCGGTCAATGTGGTGGATTTTGCGGGTAGTTCGGGAAGGTTTTTTGCAGTGAACCACCAGGATACCTGTTTTCGCAAAGCAAGTCTTGAATTTTTTTGAGTTCCTCCTCGATACTATCTGTTGAACAAATTCTTCTAGCTCTTTGTACCAAATACCTGACTAGATTTCGTTTTTGTCGGAGAGATACGAAACTAGCGAAGTTCGTGTATTGTCCAGACCAGGTTTTCTTCCCATAGACGCTCCTTCGGATGCTACCGTCAGATCTCCTGTTTAGAAGGACATCTAAGAAAGGAAGCGAACCCGCCGATTCCATCTCCAACGTGAATGCGATCGACGAATGTGCTCGGTTTACAGCAGTTAGGAGAGGAGCAACTTCGGTTTCTGTGGTTGCAATCGCAAAGATATAATCAACTTAGCGACCGTAGTGTTTAAGCTTTTTGATCTAATCTCTTAGTTGTTTTATTATTTCTATTTACTTTGTCCAGATAATTTTACATAGCGCTCGAGAACAAACTGAGCGGTCTGTAGAGGAAGTGCGCGTTTCGGGTGAATGGAAGCAACAGCAGCCTCATCATCTGAAAGTGACCTTGCGAAGCGCATTCTTTATTCGTTTTTCGGTGATGGAACTACTGTTGACATCGAGTTTAAGACAAATAGGGACAGTGGTAGGGTGAAGGACCCTAATTAGCCGTCGGTAGACTGCGAATCGTGATAATTGGGGAGGGAGGGTTTACGGGTGGGGTAGCACGTTAGACAGTAAGCTGCAAGGGTCTATCACGCTGACAAAGTACAATGAGGACATCGAAAGGATAGCAAGCCGAAGGGGGGTGGTGAAATCGTTGGTGGGCACGGTAGCCCAGGATGAAACAGGGAACGGCAACCTGATGTGTGAAAAATCTGCCGCGAGATTGGAGGACGAGTAGATACCCGGCAAAACACCTGGCTGACAGGACACGCGGGGCTGCAATACCCAAGCCTAACGGTAAACCTAAACGTGACGCTAACCCTAAACCTACCACAAATCCCAGCCCTAACCCTAACTCAAATCCTAACACAAAACTTAACCCCAACCGTAACCCTAACCCCAATCTTAACACTAAACGTAAACCCAAACCGCGATGCAAACTCTAACTCTAACCGGGAAGCTTAAACTTAACACAAACCCTAACCCTAAACTCAATTCTCATCCTGACACTAACCCAAACCCGCAGGAAGGATGTCCCACAAAAGTGTGTCAGAGTAATTCATCAAGGCTGACGTTGCTACAATTGCTTACCGTCAGGGCGAACGGAAGGCATCTTATAAGATCATCAGAGTATCATTCAAATGCCCCTACTGAATCACAAGTTCCGGGGGACCCAGTAGAAAACTGGCCAGCATGACAGCCTGCGAACGCACATTCAAGGCTCGCATTGGCCTTGTGGGACACACTCTCGTTTACGTTGCAGCATTATCAAAAAAACGCGGCACCAGCAGCATCAGCACTATATCGAGTAATAATCCAAACGGTAACCTACCACCCCAAGTCTTACCACACTTTGATTGCACATGCCCGGTCAGAGTCGATGTGGTTGGCCATTGCCACAGGTCACATTTGCTATCTTATCCCTGAGATGAGCGCGGTTCCAAGATGGGTTCCAGCGGATGATGGAGGGATTGATGCGACAGTGTTTAGAACTCGAACGCAGGGACGGCGTTCTGAACGCCTCATCCCCCTGATTCGATGTCAGTTAAATCTGCGTTAATGGATCGAAGAAACCCGGTAGACATCTAGCTACATCACCTATCCACAAATACTACCGGTCGGATGTGGTTATGTAGCCGTACCTGATGTAAACAAACCCCAGCCGCCTGTAATACGGGGCCGGTGGTAAATAGGGGCAGTGGTAGGGTGAATGACCCCAGTTAACCGTCGGTGGACTGTGAATCGTGATAATTGGGGGAGGGAGGGTTTACGGGTGGGGTAGCACGTTAGACAGTAAGCTGACAGAATGCAGGCGAACACATAAGGCGCTCGCTGACAAAACGATAAAATGATGAACTCATACAGATTCGGTGTTCAGCTGGATATTCCATGGGGTCCCAACTTGAAGTGGTGCCTGACTATCGAAGAGCTGGAAAGCATATCTGTTATCCCTCAGTTCACGCTAGACTGATCATCGTCTTTTGTTTCCCCTCTTTTGGGTGCAGTTGCCAGTCATTAGTAGTTGACTAGATTACGCCAGTACACTGAGTGACCTATCTCATGAAATGTTGGCTGAAATTCTGAAATGCGTTTTCGTTTAGGATGGATTACTTGGTCGCGGTTCTAATACTGATTATCGTAAGACATGCTCTTATAACATTTCGAACTCGGCAGGATGTCGGCTTTCAAATGCACTCTTTGTCAATCTCCTGAATTAAGCGTGCTCGGTAAAAAGGGACTACTTAAGTAGCATACATTTTTCCCACTGATTTTCGATGGTCTTGGAAATTCAAATATATTTTATAGAAACCATGAACAAAAATATGCTTTCTTTTAGTCGATCAATAGAAAATCGCGTCTTCTTTATATTTTATACCTAAGAAAGGAGTATAAATAGGTTTTAAAAAAGTTTCTAATCATGAGACTTTTTAAGACCGCGAAATGTCCATTCACGTAGCATCGTACCTGGCCGTTTACCACTGCTCCTCACGAAATGTGCAAGATGGTCCGCATTCATTGCGAAATTTTATGGACTCTGTATGATATCTCTTTAATGGCACAGAAAAATATATGATTTTCTTTACGCGGAACGCAGGCACCTTGAAGAATGAAGTCACTAAGTGCTAATACAACGAATGATCAGGCTCCAAATTATTCGGCAATTAGAAAACTTTTCTAAAACCTAATTATGCTCCTTTCTTAAGTATGAAATATAAAAAAACGCGATTTTCTATTGATCGAATAAAAGAAAGCATATTTTTGTTCATGGTTTCTATAAAATATATTTGAATTTCCAAGACCATCGAAAATCATTGGGAAAAATGCATGCTACTTAAGTAGTCATTTTTGCCGAGCACGCTTACTTCAGGAGATTGAAAAGAAGTGCATTTAAAAGCCGACATCCTGCCGAGTCCAAAATGTTATAAGAGTATGTCCTATGATAATCAGTATTAGAACCGCGACCAAGTAATCCATCCTAATGGAAAACGCATTTCAGAATTTCAGCCAACATTTCATGAGTTAGGTCACTCACTGTACATACATCAGCATACGACGATTAACTGGGGTCCTTCTTCCTACCATTGCCAAAATAAGGTAAAAGACGGAGTTTTCATACCCAAGTTATACGACGTCGTTAGAGGTGTGTTGTCGATTGTTAATGACTTGTAGAAGACCAACCGGGTCCCTTCAAACAGCCAACCTACCCAAGAAAAGGGAAGAAGTATCAACCACTCCCCAAGTTAAATGATGAGACAGTGGGTTTCCTTCACTTCTGACAGCACACATTGTCCTTGACATGCCTTAAGGAGGGTGGTACTCAGACGAGGCCAGTGTGATCGTTAACAAGGCACTCAAGCGAATACCTTTCACTCAGAATTGCTCCCAGAAGGGAATTATAGGAAGACTACTCCTGAAATCTGCCAAAACACCTCTGAGTTATTAAATGAGTCATGGCCTTTAATTAAAAGAAAACATTGTCGGATGTGGTTATGTAGCCGCACCTGAGGTAAGCAAACCCCAGCCACCTGTACTACGGGACCGGTGGTAATAGGAGTTTTTACAGGTGGGGCCGGCAAACGCACAGGCGGCGAGGTCGCGTAATTGTACGCAAAAGAAAAGCTATTGGTAGTGCGCGGTCGTACTTTCAGTGGTTGAGAGATAGTTGCACTAACCCCTGACCCCAACCCCCTAACCACTAACACTTAATCGCAGTCCTAAGCCCTAACTTTGAAAGAGGCAAAGCGAAAGTTAGAAGGAGACGACAGGCCAAAGGTAAAGACGGACCATTGGCATTGGGCCAAAAAGGTAGACACGACAACAAAGAAACAAGGCCGCCAACAGAACACACACCGCAACGCACAGCAACACTATACCAGCGTAATCACACCAACTAATTAAGTACGCCAACAGTCTTCTGTCCATCAGATGCGGCTAAATAACCACATCTTACCGAAAACACTGGAAACTTCAGTTTCTGTAATTCCTGAGTTGTATACTGAAACGTAGCATCGCCTACACGTTTTGTAAAGGAACGAGGAAATTTTGCGCAGCAGTAATACCAGAAGTAGAATACAGCTCTAATGTGACGTTAGTATGCAGGATTCGTCAGAATGCGCAGTAATTCTCGACGGAAACAAGGACACTGTAGGTATTTCTAAACTAGCTCGTTATTATACAAGGAATTTAGACCTGGGTTTCCAGCCTCCGATCAAGAGTGCCAGTAAATGCAGGCAAATATGCGCGTCCTAGGTTCATGTCGACAAGAGGACGAAGACGCCATCACTGAGACGGCAGGTTCAGTAGTCTGGGCTTCTGAACCCGCACAGAAGTGCGGCATCGGAGGCTGCGTGAGTGCAGCCAAGAGTGAACACTTTCTGTAGTCGAGCGCCGGGCGGTGGGGGTGGGGTGGAGGGGGGGGAGGGGTAGGGTCCGTGACCGTGTCGCCCGCTCATAGTAGTCTCGCCGCGTGGTGACGGCGTGCGTGTTTGGCTGCGTGGGCGTAGGGCGTGACAGCAAATCAATGTGTCTGTTGATGGAGGTGGTGTCCGACACCTCCAACGACTCCTGCCCCGTCTTGCTGTCGGCTCGCGCCAGTCTCTGCGTGCTCGCAAAGTCTAACTCATGGTCGTCATCCAGCGTGTGAACCAATGGGTCCTCTCTACGTGCCCTCCAAACGGGCCACGTGTTAGATGTGCTGGACCAACACGGGGGCCACATCGGACTCTGGCAGGCGTTATCTGTGCGCAATAACAAATGCCAACATTCCCGGGGTGCGCTGGCGGACCCTGTTGTCGGCATTCGTCGCACAACTGGACCACTGCCACCACCCCATTGCTCTGTGGTAAAAATCCTGGTCATTTGTGTGTGGACCAGGGGGTGCGGAGTGGAGCGCCAAGGCGAGGATCCGTCCGAGCCATCCACCTGCGGCCTCCCCCGTCTCCGGTCTTCTTGACTCTGTCTTGACACCGGGCTCAGGCGGGGGAGGAGGAGAGAGAGTGGATAGATGCTACGCAAGTCTACTGGCACTATAAACCCCTGCGCAAGTCACCGTCCCTGCTCCACAATGCAGTCTGTGGGGCATACGGTGGACATCATCGAAATCGATGGTCGAACTGTCGGGTCCTCTCTATGAAAGGCGCTTTTGTGTTCCAGTATTGACGAGCCAAGGCGTCGTCCTATCTGGCCTGTATAATGGCAAAGACAGTACCGGCACAGAATTTGGTAAACTAAGCCCGATTGCTCACCTGCGTCCTTTATGTGCATGAGCCTAGTGCGTATGGTAGCCACCGGAGACTGGATGATGCCCACGCCCACGGAATGCGTGGACACATTCTTTAGGCACGGCAGCGAGTACCAAATTGGTGGCTTCTCGCTCCCGTGCCTCCGTAGAGGGCTCGTACGCATGCAGCGACTGATGAGGTTCTTTGGGTAGGCGTTCCTTGTCAGCTGGCCCCTGAGATACCGAAGTGCTTGTACTCTTCCCCCGGGTTCGCTACAATACGATTTTACCCTTTCGAAGAGCGCATCGTAGAAGCCCTGGCCGAGAGTGAGACCATGGCTACCACAACCTTTTAGGCTCCGTCCGGAATTGAAGAAGATGGACGTCAGTTGGGAAGATTGTATATTCTGTACAGAACAACTGTAGTGAAGATTCGAGGGAGTTGGTAGCCAGAGGAAGGTGCCTCCGGCGTCGCTAGAACGGCGTCCCACCAAAGCGCCTTAAGACAGAGCACGTCTGAACTCGGCCTTGAATCTGATTGGGAAGCCCAGTGGGCGAATGCCAGACATCTATGGTGAACAGGTGCAGACACTCATGAGAGGCCCAGCTTTGCGTCTGACGCCCCGAGTAGGGTCAGTACAACCCTGCTGATGCCAATGGATTTCAGTATTAATATTCCTAAGGGCACGGGAAAAGGAGCTGTCTGTCATACAGGTGGGATTAACGTTAGGGTAGGAGACAGTGTCAGGGTTTGGAGGAGGCGAAGAGATCCATGCTCCTCTGCATGTCCCCTTCTGAGGTGGTGTTGTGGGCACAGTCGTCGGCGAAGAGAAGTTCATGAACGGCAGTTGTGGACACACGCGACTGGAAGTGCATCCGTCGGTGGTTGAGGAGTTGGCGGTCCGTCCTGTAGGTGATGCGGATCCCGGAGCGTTCATCACGGTAGGCGTCCATCAGCATGACAGAGAACATGAGACTGAAGAGGGTAGGCGCCAGGGCGCAGCCCTGCTTCACTCCATTGGCCACTGCGAATGTCTCTGAGACAGCTTCGTTGTCCGTGACTCGCTCCATCATGCCGACGTGGAGCTGACAGACCATCTGAGGGAAATATTCGGGACAGCCGAATTTCTACATGATCCTAGACAGTCCTTCACGATTTACCGTATCGATGGCTTTCGCCAAATCCACGAAGGTAGAATAGAGGTGGGTCGCATCTCCTGACACTTCTCCTGCAGTTGGCGGGCGGCGAGGATCATGTTTGTGGTCCCACGATGACGGCAGAAGCCGCATTGGCTTTCCAGCAGGAGGCGGTTGTTCAGACCGTTGAGGAGAATGCAAGCAAAGATTTTCCCGATGATGTTCAGCGAGGCGACGCTTTGATGATTGTCGCAGATTTGGCGGTTTCGTTTCCGTTTGTACAGATACACGACTGTGGCATCCATGAAATCCTGAGGGACTTCTCCTGGAAGAGCGCAGTCAGCTGATCCATTAGTTGAGGACCATCGTGCTTGTAGATCTCAGCAGGCATCGCGTCCGAGCCGGACGCTTTCCCGCTGGAGAGCTGCTGCATGGCCCTGATGGTTTCCTGGAGAGAGGGTGGGAGGTCGAGATCGACGCTGGTTTCTACTTACGACAGACGGGCATTGGCGGCATCGGAGATGGTGGAGGGGCGGTTGAGGACGCCTCGGAAATGCTCGGCCCATCGCTGTAGAATGTGTGCCTTTTCGGTGAGTAGAGTGCTTCCGTCGGAGCTGAGGTGGGGTGGAGTGCCTTTGGTTGGCGGACCGTATACAGTTTGGATCGCGGAGAAGAAGTTATTCCACTTGTTGCGGTCCGCGTACCCTTGGATCTCCTCTGCCTTGCGAGCAGTCCAAGGGCTCCGCATCTCGCGGGACCGCTGTTTAACAAGGCGGCTACTACGGTCGAAAGCAAATCTGTTGTCATTGGTGGGGCGGTCGACGTAGGCTTTGTGTAGGTGGTTACTCTCGGCGAGTAGGTTTCTGATGGCAGCGCCGCCGTCGTCGAACCAGTCCTGGTGTTGGCGGCGTGCACGACCGAGGACGGCTAGCGCCGTCGACTGGATCGTGTCCCGCAGTTGACACCACCGGTTCTCCAGGGAGGCGTTCTTGTCGGCGTCGGCGACGACATCAGCGACTGGTAGGTTGTCTAGCCGTTGAGCTAGCACGCTGCTGAAATGGAGATGCTGAGCAGGCAAAGACAACAAGGCAATATTCAGCTTACCTGGAGGTCACTGAACTTGTGGCCTCCTGTGAGGCTTTAGACGTATCCGCATCTTGGAGAGGACGAGATGATGGTCGGTCCAGCCGTCGGCACCCGGAATCACCTTTGTCACCAGCACGTCCCGCTGGTCTAGACTCCGGATGAGTAATTAGTCCAGCGGGTGTAGCCGATACCCACCTCCTCCATTGGACCTTGTCGGGAGAACCGGGTCTCGCTGAGTGCGACGATGTCCATCTCGTAGCGCGCCAGTTCCCGATACACTATCGCCGTCCTCCGTTCCGGTCGATTGCTCCTTGGATTATCTAAAAGGGAACTAGCATTTCAGGCGGGCAGAGTGAGCGGACTCACCCTACCAGTCTGGCGATTGGGGTGGCGGGTAGGCGTAGGAGGAGGAGGAAAAGGGAAAAAACGTTGTTCCCTGTTGGCTGTTTTGACCTTGAGTTTAACGTCTGCGACCACGGTCAGCCTGCAGACGGCGTGGTTCCCCAGCATTAGTTTAGGTCACATTTTCCAGCCCCTTCCCCCTGTAGGGGTGAGCAATGCCACCCTAAATAGAACTGCTCAGTTGGTTCAGGCGCTTCCAAACTCCAATATATGTTACGGCCCGAGTTAGCCTGGGACAGCCTACGACATCGCCATAAGCTTGTGACCTCCCGCGGTGGTCCAGACTGAGCCTCGTCTCGACGATGCCGACACGAAGATTCATCTGGCCAGCGGGGTCCACATTACCGTGTCAGCAGGCGTACGCACGGATACCCTCACCTGATTTAGCCCGCCGGTGGAGTCGGTTACCGGGCTGTGGTCGATAGGCAGAGCCTAGCTTCGGCCAGCCATATGTGAGAGTTCGGTTCCACCAAGTGGACGCTAGGCGTAGTCTACACCTGCAAGCAAGTGGGCGACCTACTACGTGAACCCACCGCTGGAAACCCCCTACATCCCAGTCAAACCTACGAGAGCAGGCATGGAAGGCATCGAAATTCATCAAGGAAATATTTTATTTTTCCTAAAGTAGGAAAATAAAGGTGTGAGTATAAAGATGGCACAGTGATCACCACTGTCCCGAATTGAGCACAGTCGGGACGAATTTCTCTAACTCAATAAATGTAGTGATAAAAACCCACGTGAATTTCGGCATAACTATATTATACTTGGGAAAGACGCATAATTCATATAACTACGTCTACAACTCACGTTCAAATTCTACCAATGGCTTTACAAAATTACAGTTATGGAGCATTAACATGCCCGAGGTGGTCAGTCAGGATGAATTCACATTTCTGTATATCTCAAAGTCACCGGTATCTACAACACATTATGAAGATTATATACCGACGCCTTGTGAGAGAGCCATCAAGATCAGATTAAGGAGGAATTATTGCAGACCGATCCTCTCTTCGCAGGAGGGCAGAGCGATGTCGACAGTTGACAACACGCAAACTCATCAAGTCAGCAAAATCACAAAACTTGCTACTCAGAACACCCCAGAGAGTTTGGAAGAAAATAAAAACTTATTCGATTACTGATGCATCAGATGCGCCCAATTAGAGTGTAATATGACAACTGCCAGGTCCAAAGGCATGATTAGATGACAGATATTGACTGAAAATTTGAGACAAATGCATCCGGCAAATTTAAGCATGACTGTCCGCTAACAATCTGTTGGAACTCCTGTGATATTGTTCTACCTACCGACAAAATCAAAATTCTAATGACTGAAGTCACCAATACTTTCAATGGTTCGTCCTACTCCTGACTAAATTCCCACTTCACAGGACTCCCACTGAACGCCTGGCCAGAGATTACTGTAGTCATGGAGGGCACGGCTTGTCCCGTCTTGTTTAACCCCACACCAAGTGGCCGTTTGCATCCATTCCCAAAGTTGGCTCCCTTAGCTGTATAGAAGAAGCATCAAGAGAGAGTCTAGCAAATGAAAATAAGAATGCCCAATTACTGACCAATCGCTGAGAAAAGAAGCATATCATGAATTTGATCTGTTAAAGTTGAGGAGTGAAGCTTGTTCAAGGATCCATCTTCATGAAATAAATAAAAAACAGCAACACAAACAGTTTAAGGGGTGAACTAAAAAGTCAGCTTCACCTTGTGTTATTGCAAACAATTTCGTTGATTGTCGTGGCAACCTCCCATCCTGTGGCTGCATCGTTTTCTGCAGATTGAAATCATAAAATAATCACTATCCACAAAATTTAAGTAGCGTTGATTTTAAAGGCATGATCTGATTTCACTCCAGAGGCAAGATATGTCGTGTGGACGGGCGTCCCTCTAAAGATCATACAAATTGAATTACTGGCATAGTCACCGAGCGATGAGCATCAGGCACACCAATGGTACCACAAGGAGGATATTTTCAGTGCTTAATCCATTCGTAACGCGGAGGATTTACAAATGCACGGTGGTCACCAGTCAGAATGCGACGTCGATGTTTAACCCAAGAGGTAGACTCAGAGAGTCCGTTAAAAAAATCTAGTTTGAGCATACAGATGGTGACTTAAGTTAATGGGGCTGGTTGCTTGTCACCTAAATGTGTCACCGGGGACAACGTAGGCAATATCGAGCATCGGAGCCAATCGACAAGCAAGTGCAATTGCATACGGCTGCTTGCGTCCATCGCGACGCCGGCGGAGCCCATCTGCCAACTAATCGAGTAACAAGCTCGTTGAAACATCATTACCCCTAGCAAATACCCTAACTCGCAGCGACCTCGCTTGCTGTTAAGGTTGACATGCGCGTGGAGCGAGATAAGCAGTGCCAAAACGAGGAGGGCGACACAAAAATCTGCTCGGATTTCCCGCCTACGCGTCCTAACTTCCCCAGCATACTTCAGTATTCAAATATTAAGCGTGTTTTGTTAATCTTGTGTCGTTGCATGGTGCAGCCATGGAGAGGTGTGTTCATCAGTAGGCTTTCCCCCAGCGTCCTCCATGTGCTTTCTGTTGTGTAAGCTTCAGTTTCGATAATGCATTGATACTATGTAAAACAACTCAGTATTTGTATACTACTGACTGAGTGTTGGCAGCTCGTTAATACTGCGCGGTTATTCCGCTGTAGCTGAAGGATTTCGTCCGCAACATTCATATATAAATGTCCTAACCAAGAATAAAAAGCTCTAATCCGAA
This sequence comes from Spirometra erinaceieuropaei, assembly GCA_902702965.1. Lineage (NCBI taxonomy): Eukaryota > Metazoa > Platyhelminthes > Cestoda > Diphyllobothriidea > Diphyllobothriidae > Spirometra > Spirometra erinaceieuropaei. The sequence continues at coordinate 1,818,754 of CACRXP010000048.1, read as the reverse complement.
GGATTGACCTCATGTTCGCGCAATGATTTCCATGGTAGTTAAAAAAGGCAACACATATAAGTATTTATTGGCAACATCGAGAGTCTGTTTTGAGCAGGCGGTGTGAGTGTGTGTTCTGTGAGCCACAATTATCAAGTCAAATCTCAGGTTGGAAGGAGAAGACAGATGACACCATAATGAGGGGTTTCATGCATACAAATGCCGGAGTTGTACTCCGGCGAAGCTAGGGCTGATGTTGACTGCGTCCAGTCATGCCTGAGAGTCCCTGAGACAGTGGTGGCAGCCGCTTTTGTAGGCTCGTGGGCCAAGCTCAA
>CACRXP010000048.1:1793848-1814313 GCA_902702965.1 Spirometra erinaceieuropaei | reverse complement strand
GTCCACACGACATATCTTGCCTCTGGAGTGAAATCAGATCATGCCTTTAAAATCAACGCTACTTAAATTTTGTGGATAGTGATTATTTTATGATTTCAATCTGCAGAAAACGATGCAGCCACAGGATGGGAGGTTGCCACGAAAATCAACGAAATTGTTTGCAATAATACAAGGCGAAGCTGACTTTTTAGTTCACCCCTTAAACTGTTTGTGTTGCTGTTTTTTATTTATTTCATGAAGATGGATCCTTGAAAAAGCTTCACTCTTCAACTTTAACTGTTCAAATTCCTGACTGGCCGTCTTTCAATACCTGCTCAACGCTATTTTCCGGACCTTCAGTTCGCAGGGGAAGAAGAGCATGCCGAACAGCTGCCTTTCCTTGACCTTCTCGTCACACGCACATCCAACGTCGAACTCAACTCCACGGTGTAGAGAAAGGAGACTAACACGACTTAGATTCTCAACTATCTCAGTAACCACCCAATGGCGCATAAGCTCAGCTTTGTTATGACACTCTTCCAAGGGGTAATATCGCACTGCAGTGTAGCAGAGGGACGAGTATGAGAACTTCGGGACCAACTGGCAAGGTATGGATACCCGAACAGCTTCGTCAGCCGCTGCCTCCGCACGCGCCCACGGCGAACAAATGGAGGAGCCGCCAACACTCTTGCACCCTTTACCATATATAAAGAACCTGTCCGAAGCGGTGGAACGTATCGCTGGAGATCTCGGCGTGGGTATCGCTCTTAGCTCACGAATAACGGAGCACAAACGGGCGGTCCGGAGAGGCGACCCGTTATTTCAGTTCGCCACTCACACCCTGGAGTAAAGCCACGAATTCAACTTCGCGAACGCGCGGATAGTAGCGCGGGCCAACAATAAGACAGGGCGAGAACTGTTAGAGGCCTGGGTGTCTGACACCAACTCTATCAACAGGCACGTTGACATACCCCCTGCCATCCCGGGTTCCGTTCCCGCGACCAAAAGACGAGATCCAATTTCCAGCCAAGGGTGCACGCAGTCACGCCACCGTGAGACGGCGTGGGACTCAACTTATCGCGAATACCACCCTCTGCACTCATATTTCCCCCCCCCCTTCATGGCTTGACTGCAAAAACTGCTCATTTGATGTCGCATTCTCACAGGCTCTGACGGTGGCCTCCCGTAGGAGACCGAAAGCTCAGACTAATACACCTACTATCCCAGAGATCGTGTGTTAATCTTCTTTACAACAAGGACCTGGGATTCGCATATTCGCTTCCATCCGTAAATTCCTGATATGCACCTTTTCCCAGCGATTCGTCGGTAACTGGGCGCCCATATTTTCATATGTTAGACACCGTCTTGATGTTACTTCTGGAACTAGGCGTGGTGCGGCCCTCCGGTAGTCAATGTGCTGCCGTCTGCAAGTGATTTTGAAAATCTCTCGCTGATTGGCGTCCGTGTTTTGATTGCCAACGACTGCACTGTCCCCAACCGATATACGCTCCTCCGCCTCCACGATTTCCCCTCCTGCCTAGTTGGTGCGAAAATCTTTGCCAGCATCGACCTATTCAACGCATTTCACAAAATCCGCATTGGGTCGGGATCAGCAGGTCCGGATGGCCGCAGTAAATACTGAGACATTTCCGAAACCACCTGGGTAGCCGCCGCCGCCGCCGCCGCCGAAGCGAGGTCTCTCGGACGTTGCGGACCGACAGTCCCGACAACCAGCCGATTCCATCCTGCGCACGCTATCAGTGGGCCTGCCGCGGGGAGGCCTCAGGACCCAGTATGCAGTTGCAACGTGGCAACTCCGTCGCCCGCCTCCGAAAGCGTCTCAACGGTCAATCCTGCCACCACCTCGAAGACAGCAACCGCCAGCATCATCAGTACGCGAACTGCCAATGTCAGGCGTCCATTATTACAACTCTCTTGACGGATACTGCGACCGCCATTGACACTACCGCCTCCCCCACACCAGTAATGAGGACTTGCAATGTAATAGCGTATTCTAGGGTAATAGGCAATTCTCCTGATGATCCTACTGAAAACGGTACATACAATATGAATGTTAAATGCACATCTCACTAAAATTTTGTCAGTAACATGTTTGTTTACGTAAAACGTTTTACAGTGCTAGACTCCGAAGGGTGCGACAGGCGGTCCTCTCCACGTACATATGAAATTTTAAGTGCAATTATATACAATCAACATAAAGTGCAGTCATTTGCGTAGTTTCAGAGGGGAAATTTCACTAATCGTCAGGGATATCTTACATAGGGATGAAGTCAAGAAATGAAATTTCTGAATGACCGCAGATAGTCCTGCAGTGAGAGTCGTTGTTTATCAGAGATCAGACGACCCAGCTGCCCTTTGAATACAGCCATTGTATCAGATGTCACTATTTCACCTGGGAGTGAGTTCCACGGTCGAACAACACGCTGGCCAAAAGAAAACTTCCGATGGTCTAGGCGTGTACGCTCCCGCTTGACTTTGCACGGATGATCGTGTAGGTGAGTCATGGTCGTGAATTCAAAGAAGTCTTCAGTTTTTAGAGAACATTACTGCCCGTGGATAGTGCGAAACGCCCATAACAGTCACACCTCATTCGTCTATAGGATAGGGGGAACAAGTTTAGCTGGATCAGTCTTTCAGGGTATGACAGAGTCCTGAGACCGTCCACCAGTTTTGTGGCCCGTCGTTGCACCTGCTCTATGGCATCAGTGTCTTTCTTCATCCAGGGCATCCATGATGACATTCCGTATTCCAAATGCGGTCTGACGAACGTGCCGAATATCTGTGAGAAGAGTTCTGGAGGGAAAATTTTGAAGGCACGCCTAATTCAGTGCATGGTGCTGATTGCCTTTTGGACGACTCTTCTGCCCTAGTAGCAAACTATATCGAGACGATATCTATTAGATATCTAATTTTCGAGATACTTATATCTATCAGATATCGATTTTGTCCGCGGTCTAGATATCGACTAGATATCTATTTTTCGAGATACTCCGAAATCGGCGATAGGGACACGTTAGGGCATGCGCATGCTGCGGTTACTTGTTCTTATACCCATATCTAATTTTATTATTGTCTGTTCGCTGCATGCAGCGCTGGGAGGGCAACAAGTTTGAACATGTCCAGACACCTAAGTCTTTGTTCGTGTCCACTTCTTTTAGTGGAACCCCATTTATGGTGTACTGGTGTTTTGGGAAGCGCCTCCGACCAGATTCTAGTCGCAAGACCACATTTGGATACGTTAAATGCTAGAAGCCACTTGCTGGACCATGCAGCCAACTCATCAACATCTTCCTGTAGTTTCTGCGAGTCGTCAACGCAGCTTGGTCACGACCCGCCCGCACTGACATTGCGCCCTCACATCACGCATCGGCCCGCTCCGTCAATTGCAAATCCATCGCATCGGCCCGCTCTGTCAATTGCGAATCCATCGTAAAGAGAACCGACAAACCTGCAGCATTGAAACACTGGCATCACCAGCCTACAATGTCACAGTACACACCCAGACACATGCCACATGAGCGTCCAGGACAGTTTAATCCACCACAATGTGGATACGGCAGACCCACTCTGCGCATCCCCCCTCCCCCCTCCACCAACAGTACTACAAAATTCGCCCCTACCAGCGTAGATCCCGCCACTAGCATCGTAATCCTCACCAAATCAGCAGCTTCTAACTTACTCTGCCCATATTATCACAGCAAATTTACATCATGCACCAACCTGATCGGCTATAGCCGATATAGCAGATATATCTGCGAACCAAATCTACTGAGACCAGGAAAACCAATGCCAAAAGCATCAACAAACAACCTTCACACCCGCCTCGACTGCCAACACAGTCCCACAGGCATCCGAAAGTTCGACCGTCGGTTTCGACGATGTCCACCGTATGCTCTCCAGCAGGGTGAGAGCGGGGACGGTGACTTGTGCACGAGTTGGTCTAGCGTGATAGTGGACTTGCACAGCAACTGCCGGACCCTCTCCTCCTACCCCCACCTGGACCTGGTGTCAAGACAGAGTAAAGACCGGATGCAGGTAACGCGGTCGAGTCCGCACCCTGGCGTTCCACTCCACACCCTCTGGTCCACACAGCAAATAACCAGGCTTCTGTTTAACCACAACAATGGGGGAAGGGATGATGGGGTCCCAGGGTGCGCAACGAACGCCAGCACCCGGGCTCGCCACCGCACCCCGAAAATATTGGCATTTGTTACGGTGTGCAAAGCAGATAACGCCTGCCAGTGCCCAATATGGCCCCGTGTTGGCCCAGCGCACTTTTCCTGTGGCCCGTTTAGAGGCACAAAATTTGTGGCCAGAGAGGGGCTCGAACCCTCGACATTCGCGTTATTAGCACGACGCTCTAACCGACTGAGCTATCCGGCCCGGCGCATAGGCATCTAATTACTGTATGAACCTACTCGTCCACATGCGTATCCATCAGAATGCGTGGTAAATCACCAGTCCATATCTCATCAGTACACCTCATCAGACCAGTCATTACACCATGCAAAAACCGCACCACCAGACACATGGATAGAGTACGCACGCCCATCGGTACAACCTGACCAAATAGTGTGCCAAACACGTAGACAGCTTCCTGCGACTCAGCTCTGCCATCCACGGAGTCCACCATTTCCGCCGACATGGCAGGTTAGGGCAACCGAAAGCTTACCTCCCTCGACGTCCTCGTCTGCCGCAAAGATTGTGGTAGTTTAGAAACGTAAGTGCTCCGGTGGGGCGACTAATACAACGCTAGTACTGAGGGCTTCAACAGCAGCCACCCGATCAGCCCCCAACACAGTTTCATTAGGACGCTATACCAGCGTGTCCAGACGCATTGCAGTGAACCGGAAGACAAGGTCGCCGCTGAATTACAGTATATTCAACGAAGGGGCACCCGCGCAAATTCGTCCGCCGCTGTACGCGTAAAGACGATGAGGGACAACTTCAACTGGCCCCAAGTTTTGGCGAGGGCTCCCGTACATGAAGGGAACGTCTCAGAAGCCGTCAGCCGCCTCCTTACACCAATGAGAGTTGGAGTAGCACACAGACTGGAGGCAATAATCGGGCGCCAGATTATGAGAACGAAAGATCCGCTGCCACGGCAAGAAAAGTCTGCAGTCGTTTACCGAATTTGATGCAGTTGCGGACAAAGCAACTGCGTCAGAGAAACTGGGAAACTACTCCGGACGCGAATGGCCGAGCATGCAGCGGCAGTGAGGAGGAATGACACTAACTCCCAGATCGTGGCCCAGTCAACGAAACCCGGCCACACCTTCAAGTTTGATGAGACCGAAATCCTCGCAGGGAGTGAGGACCGCGAGAGTTGTGAGTTACTCGGATCGTGGTCTTCGGCCCGCAGTCAATTAACAAATGCAGTGACCTCCCGCCTTCATGTATTTTGTTACGACTTTGACTGGACAAAATTACTAGCCACACAGGGAGGGTGCGGATGGCCAATACTCTGGTCACACCAAGAATCGTCAATGCTGATGAAAGCACGGCAATTAATGACTCGGGTATGGACCAAAAGGCAATCATCGCATCAACTACGACCCCAAGCGACAGACACGAGTACTGCCAAATATAGCAGGTATGCGGTTGCCTGGCAACCACAATCCACAAAGACAGTGTACCCTGTGCCCCAATTCCCCTTTTCTGCGATTGTCTCTGAGGATAGGCTCGAGTGAGAATCCGAGACGTTAGGCCGGTAAACTTCTTGTCCCAGCGATCGCATATTATTCATCCTCTGATCTACTATCAGTATATACACTAACTCCAGCGCAAATCACCGTTGATGCGCCGAGGGGTAGAAGGTGGATATCGTCGTTCGCAATTGTCGGATTGTCAGATGCGCGTCCGTACACTGTCTGACCCTGCCGACTGCAGCAAGGTTCGGATCAACTTGTCTCCTGCAGTAGACTACAGGGCTAACAGGTCGCTAGACCAAACCTGAGTAGTAGTTTTACGACAAGTCCTCCCTCATACACTTCCACCCATACCCAAGCCAGATATGCTGGGGCCTCTGCGTGGGAGGTCCGCCTTGGAAGCTCAGCAACGATACAGTTTGCACTGCGGAGAAGGCGCTCCCAGCGAGTTCGTTCAGGCGGGGAGTATTGACTGTCATCCTTACGGTCAGCGGACATTTCGCCATGGCGGAGTCAGTCGGTAGGGCAGCCGGCAGCACACGTTTTGTGGCTCCGTGAGTTTATCACTTCCCAGAAGTTTGATTTAATCAAAAGCGCCCCAGTTGGCGGAAAAAAAACGGATCAATGGTGTGTATTGCCGGAAAAGGGAGAACAATTTAAACTCTGGTGAATGAGGTGGTCCTTAGAATGGAAGAATGAGAGATAATGTTCTTTTTGGGGGGAAAATTTAGAAAAACTCGCAAGAACTGACGACGGAACATGCACCTGTTAGATGCATAAGTGGCCGCACCTCGCTCCACGTCCACTGATGAAAAGCCGCTTGCAGACCGACCTCGTCCTAAATGGGAATTTTGAAAGACGTGTGAGCATTTGATAGAGCTGGGGGTAGGGATCGGCTACGCTGTCCCAGTCTTAAGTGTAAACCCAATGTGGGCATTGCCGAAGGAGGACGCTGAAATCGTTAGGGGGAAGGTAGCCAAAGCTTAAAAGTAGAAAAGGGCAACCTGATGTCTCCGTTTAGAGGGGCTGTTTTTGAGGTCTAGGTTAGTGTCAGGCTGAGAGAATTGAGTTGAGGGTTGCGGTTTGCGTTAAGTTTAAGAGTCCCAGTCAGAGTTAGGATTTGGATTTCGGTTTAGGTCTAAGTTTACTGCTAAGGTTAGAGTTAGTATCTGGGTCAGGGTTAAGCTTGGGCTTAGCGTTTGGGCTAGGATTTGTGGTAGGTTTAGGGTTAGGTCTAGTGTTAAGTTTAGGGTCAGCGTTAGGTCTATAATTGCGTTAAGAGTTAGGTTTATGTCAGGTTTGGTGTATCCTTGTCCTGCGTGTCCTTTCAGTCAGGTTTCTTGCGGGGATTCTAGGCTTCCTCAAATCTCGCGGCAGATTTGTCATACATCATGTTACCTTTTCCGTTTCAGCCCCGGCTACTTTTCTACCAACGATTTCAACAGCTTCCTTCGGCTTACTATACTTTCAATGCCTCACATTGCGCTTATACCTGGGATCAGGACAGCGTAACTGACCCCTGCCGAGCTGGGACTTTTCAAATGGGTTCCATCGATTTTTAGTATATTTATTAAATCTATAATACTTCCTATAAAGATTGTACGTTACAATTCTGACACTTACAACCTTCAGTGATGTTGGAACACCTGTCCTCCACGTCAGCCGGTTTTTATCTGAACGATTGTGTCAGTCAGCGTTAAGCGAGTGGCTGGCATGACCACATACAACCAGAATAGTCCAGATTCACTCAGAGCTAGTCAACGAGAGGCAAACAATGGTAGGGGGCGCTCGTCGACCGTCCTTACGGAACTCACTCCTTCCGTTGTGCCTTACGGGCTCCCCCTCGAGCCCAACCAGCAGCCGCACGACGGCGCATGATATAAACAGGAGGTTATTACCGACAAAGACACGGGAGACTGGAATGACCATTTCTGGCTTATTAGCCGTCGTCAGCCAGTCATACCCAACCCCGAAGTGTGGAACACCCCAGGCTCCAACTCGCGACCTGTTTGCTAGAAGTCCACGCCCCCAGTCTCCCTTGTCGTTTTCCGTAATAACATACTGCCTAGATCATGCGCCGCTGAGCGGCTGCTGGTTGGGCTCGAGAGAGAGAGAGAGAGAGCCCGTAAGGCACAACGGAACGAGTGAGTTCCGTAAGAATGATCGGTGAGCGCCCCCTACCATTGTATATTCCTGATCGAAACCGACAGGGCAACGGGCTCCTGGCCCAGCGGTTAGAGGCGTGGACTTCTAAATAACAAGTCGCGAGTTCGAGCCCCGGATGTTCCACACCTCGGGGTTGGGTATGACTGGCTGACGACGTCAAATAAGCCAGAAATGGTCATCCCATTCTCCCTTGTCTTTGTCTGCAATAACATACTGAGAGGCAAACAGTCGACCGGCATCGGATCTGCGCCTCTCGTTCCTCGTCTCCGTACAATTCAGCCCTACGTTGTCAGTCTCAAGGCCTGAATGACATAGTGTCTCTCCTCTGCTGGGCTAGGTCGACGGTCGTAGAGTGGAATCAAACATGGCCGATGCTGACTCCTTTACTGACCCTTTACAATCAGCAGACAGTCTCGTCTTCCGGTCATCCTCTCAGTCTTGAGGCAATTAAGTGGAAATAAACTCGGTGGTTTCATCACCTTTTGATCAGATTAACCAAAATTCTACCGCCAATACGTCCAGGATGAAGGATGAAGCATAGGCCGTACGCTTTGTTATGAAACCACACTCCAGAGGCCCGCGCATGCGGCTGTATAGGGGCTAGCCAATCAGAAATCGCTAGGTGGCCCCGAAAAATACAAGGGCCGCTGGCTTCGGGACAATTTGCCGTCTTCAAAATTGAGTAGCTGCTGACAAAAAAGTGACTCAGTTGTCCGACTAGCCATGCGCCATGCTTGCCCAGCAAACGGTCTTCCTGGCCCAGGGTTGGCTAATGACTGCGAATGGGTCTGAAACGACATCAGGTTAGCAGACGTAGGAGATCCGGATCGATAATTCGAGAAATGTGAAGGACTCACCAGATCAGGGGAATTGCGTGGCTGACGTTTCGGAGAGCTTGGTTGGCTCTCTATTTTCAAGGTGTTTTGTGCCACAAAACCTTCTCTTCGTTAATGCAACATTAGAAGAGCGAAACTCTCGGCAAAGAAGAACAGTAAGCATTAAAAGGCCTAGAAGCGGATAAAGACATAATCATCCTGCTTGACAAATCTGATTACCAGAAGAAAGCTTTGAGCCTGCTCGACGATCCACAGTCCAATAAACTTTGCCCAGCCACTGAGATGTCAAATCTGCTTACTCCAATAAACAAAAGTCCGGCAAAACTCAGAGAATATGGGGCAATCACAGCTAAAGACTGGTTTCTTATGAAACTCTCTGACTCTGCCACCGCACGGTTTTACGGTCTTCCGAAACGAACATACCTCTTAGGCCCATCGTCCCTCTACGTGGTACTCCTACATATGGTCTGGCAAAATGAAGGTTTGTTCGTAGTAGGTTCCTGGCAGAAGGTTCGCCAACAACAGTGACTTCCGCTAATCAGTTCCTTGAACGTTTGAAACATTTGAAAGTAGAGCCAGATGAATCCATGGTATGTTTTGATGTTGTTACGCTCTTAACCTCCATTACACAACAACTAGCGATTAACGTTGTGAGACAATTCCTGGCTGATCGCTATGATGAGAGAGACAATCCCCTGAAGTCCGAATATCTGATCGAGCTCTTAGGGTATTGCCTGGAAACGTATTTCACCTATGGTAGACAAATGTATGAACAGACCAAAGGCTCCCCCGTGGACTCTTCCATGTTAGGGCTGATTACTGAAGTGGTTTTTCAATAGATAGAACACCTAGTGTTCACTAAATATTAAACAAAATTTTGGGCTCGTTACGTCGATGAGACTTTTGTCACTGTCGAATCACCTGACGTGGAGAAATATAAAGAATTACTGAACTCGGTTGACCCGCATATGCAATTCAGGATGGAGGCTAAAACAAACAACCAACTTCCCTTCTTCGATGTCCTCGTGCGTCGGTGTGCAACTGGGCGACTGAAAACTACCGTTTCCAGAAAAGTCACCAACATAAGGCAAATACTACACTTCAACAGTAATCACCCCTCCCTCACAAACGCAGCTGTGTCCGTACTCTATTCCAAAGAGTTGAAATACACTGCACCACACCAGCCGACGAAAAAGCTGAACGACAATAACTTCATGACCGGCCAACGGATACCCAAGCTATTTTATCAAACAAAGCAAGCGCCGAATGAACAGACAACGACCACAAGGACGGCAACCCGAAGTCTGGAGAGCTATTCCTTACACTAAGGGAGTCTCCGAGGCGGTTTCACGACTGTTACAACCCGCCAGAGTAGGCATTGCCCATCGACCCCAGGCAACAATTCGTCGGCGTTTGATGCAAACCGAAGACCCATTGCCGCCCGCTGAAACCTCAGCAGTTGTCTATCAAATATGCTGTAATGATGGCGAGTGCAACTACATTGGGAAAACCGGACTGGAATTGCAAAGCCGCCTACACAAGCACGAACTGGCAACTCGGGGAGTAGACCCAAACTCACGGCTTGTGCCTCACATCGGAGAAACTGGCCACAGTTCTGACTTCCAAGGAGCAACCGTCCTAAGTCGGGGTACCTCAAGGGTAGAAAGTTTCAGACTGGAGGCTGGATACTCAGGTTCAAACTCCATCAAAAGCATCTAAATCTTCCTGCGACCTATAAAGCCCTACATCATTGCATACATCATGACCAGGACAAGACGGTCACACGGAACTTAAAAGTACTGAGAAAACACGGCCCGTCAACTAATTCACCCAACAGGGGAGCACAGATGCTACCGATCTCCATTGAGGTGACGACACGCGAAGGAGGTCGCCAATATTAACGCCCAGAAGGCCAAGACAACGAAAGATGAAAAAAATCTATCAGCTAAGGGTCAACTAATTTATTTAAAATCCTAGCCGATTTTTTGCGCAAAACGGTTTGATAGTGGGGAGCCGGTGAAACCCTCCGATACGTCAGCCGTACAATTCCCCTGATCCGGTGAGCCCTCCACATTCCTCTGAAACGATATCGTCTTCTGGAGTGAAAATGCTCTCATTGCGTAATGTCCACATGGGTTTGACTATCGCTTTAGAAAGACCGGGCAATGCGTCGAGTTCTTACAGGCACTGTGTAAAACCCTACGTCCAAAGAATGTATAATCGATACCTTCCACTTGTATTACAACAAACTGAGGTAACAAGAAACCCATTCAGCCAGGAGAGTCACCCCCCTGACCCAGTGAGTCTCGCATTTCCACAGTTCACCTGGTTTATAGTTAAGAGCGTTTCGAACATCAAGATGTTCCGTTTTAAAAACGCCATATTTCGGAAGGACGTCAAAACTCATGCACTGCCTATAAACAATATTTCGTTATTTACTGTATGCAATGGGAAAGAAAACTCTGCAAAAGAAGTAATTATTTGTTTGAGTGAAACTGCCGCGACTGACTGGGACGAGCCTGGGTGTAAAGAGTTGAGTTAATTCAGCATATCTATCAGAGGACACTTTTTTGACTCAACAGCAGAGTTAGAAATCTCCGCTGACACAGAAAATGTGTCTGTCAGTTTCACCGCCTCATCTAGAAAAGGAGACTTACAGAAGGGGGATCCTTTTTGGTAGGCACCACCTCTGGCATAACGTCGCAACTCTCCTGTTCAGTCAAGTATCGCACGCGTCTTTCCCTAGAGGCTGGTGTTTTAAAAGGATCAGTAAGAACTCATTCGGAGGCAGTACATGACAAGACCGTTTAAATTTGATATGACTGTTTTAACGCTACTAAAAATAAGTAAGTAACCATCTTTTTAGACTAAATATGTGACCGCCCGGTAGCACACGAAATGACTCACAGAACTCCAGGAGACCATCGCCAAGTGGGAGCAGAAAGATATCGGCCCTCGGCGCCTGGTCAAGCCTGACTGCCGTCCACTGTCCGAGACCGTTGGGATTGGTGGGCGGCGAGAAGACCTCTGCGCTGTTTTCGCCGGCCACGAGGACGGCTCCTCTGAGGGCGGCAGCCGCAGGTTTCCGTCGTGCAGTCAGCAGGGGCGCCATAGTCTGCCAGGAACCTCCAGTGGTGGCGCCGACACCGCTAGCGGCGGAGGCTTCCACAGTTGGAGTGAACCGCTCAACTGTTGAGAGGGGGTTCCCAACTTTTCCAACACCACCAATTACGAAGAAACAACCGGCCAGCCGGGCGGCGGCCGCCGAGGAGCGTGGCGTGCTCATACAGGGGAGTTTTAGCCATCTTTGTCCAACGTTGGTTCCGAGGGGGGGGGAGAGGGAGGGAGGAAAGGCGGAACAGCTTGATTGCTGCAGTGTCAAGGTTGCTTACTCGAAAACCTAGATGATATTATAACTGCCAGACCGACTTTGTACTAACCAGTTTCTTTCCCACAGGCTTTCGCGACTGCGTGGTTCAGTGACCTACCGTGGAGCCAGCTTACAGCCGGACTGCAAAGGAAGCCTCCAGGAACTCCGTGTGAGGAAGGGCAGTGGATTGTCATATTCACTGCAGTATTTGCAGCTTGGCCTACGAAACACTGTCTCGGGAAGTTGTTCATGCGAGAGTAGGATGCCCAAGTTGGCTCACCAAAAACGTTCTTCATTGAATATCATACCTGACAATGAACACATGCGTCTGTAATTTTGCCTTAAAAGAGCCAACGGCAGGTATCAAATTTCCCGCTCGGCGAACCAGTCAAAGCCCTTCATTCCAGATTGAAACAAGCTTGTCAATCATTGCTTCAGTCAATTATTTCCAGTCCTACTAAAGAAAACTGGCAGGATCTGGTAATCTATGTTGTCCAGGTTTCGAGCTCGGCAATCAGAAACGCGTTCAGTAGGAGTGCAGTGTGGGGACCGAACGTCTTGAATGCTTGAAAAGAGGGACACTATACATCCCTGATCGCAGTTACTAGAGCATGAACCAAGTGGTCCAAGTTATAGGAGTGTTTGACTTAAATGTGTAGCGACCCCTTTTATCCGGGGTCGAACCGCGGACACGGTTGGCTGACAAGAGCAAACGGGCCAAAAGCGCCCGTTTGTTCGTAATCCTCCCACTACTAAATGCTCATATTTAAACGGCCGCCTTCGTGATTTCCGAACTCAGAAACCCAAGGCCGAACAGACATAAGGGGGTTTGTCCAGTACATCACCCTATATCTAGACCTCATTACAGGAGCTGGCCTTAAGACATCAGTAGCATTCCGTCGGCTGACGATCCTCCCCACACATTTTGCGCTCCCGGACTTTTGAAAAGGGGAACATGGAGGGCCCCCCGGGTTATTACTGGTGGCCTTGCCGCAATTCCCAGGGAGGGGGAGGGGGGGGTTAGGGTTGGCTTTCAGTACCGACAAAAACACGGCGGCTGTCGATTGATGCGGCAGCGACTGCGGGAGATGCAAAGTGTCTGGATGGATCGTAAAGTCAATACGAAGACACGCGGATCGCAATGAAACGAAGAATTTCTCTGTTTCCATCAAGACGGTCTATGCTCGCCACAACCAAGGGAACTGCGCACCGCTGTTCAGCTGCGACGGGTGACGCTTTTTACAGAAAAGTCATAGATTCTGAAGCGCTTGGGCTGAAGACTTCAGAATCGACCGTCGTCGAAACCAACAGATTTCTTCAGGTGAAAATGGATGATGACTTCGACCTCCAGAGTTTTCTCCGAAACAATGAGGGACGCACACCAGCTATCCAGCGGGAAAGCCAACGGGATCCGATGCGATCATGGCCAAACACAAACGCATGGCGGCCCCTGACTGATGAACAAACTCATAAAAATGTTCCAGGAAAGCTGGCGTTAAGGACAAGTTTCCCAGGGTCCCAAGGACGGGAGGACAGTCGTCCATCTCCATAAGCGGAAAGGGAACAAGTAACTCGGTAATAATCACAGGAGAAAACCGATCGACAAGGCAACAGGTTCGTGGCCCAGTGGTTAGAGGCGTGGACTTCTAACAAACAGGTCACGAGTTCGAGCCTCGGGCATTCCACACTTCGGGGTTGGGTATGACTGGCTGACGACGGCTAACAAGCCAGAAATGGCCATTCCAGTATCCCTTGTCTTTGTCGATAATATCATTCTGCCGATCACAGGAGAATCTCGTTGTTCAACACTGCTGAGAAGATCTTCGCTCGCATCCTTCTCATTCTTCTCAATAGTCACTTAGAATACGCGCTTCCCCGGAAAGCCAGTGTGGCTTCCGATGACACCGCAGAACCACCACCAACATGATCTTCGCCGAACGCCAACTGCAGGAGAAAGGCCAGCAAATGCCGACCCGCCTCTACACTACCTTCGTGGACCAGACGGAAGCCTTCAAGACGGTGAATCACGACGAACTCGGGTAAATCATGGAGAAATTCGGCTGCCCTGAGTGATTCACGTACCTGGTGCGTTAACTACACGACGGGGTGGTGGCGCGCGTCACGGGCAATGGGGCCGTTTCAGAAGCACTCGCAGCGACCAATAGCGTGAAGCAGGGCTGTGCACTTGCTCCCCCCCCTCTTCAGCCTCATGTTATCTGGAGACGAAGATGCCATCACTGGAACAAGACATTTTTTGGCCTGACGTTTCTGAGTCTCACTCACCTTTATCATGTTGTCTGGCCTGCTGTGGACGCCTACCGTGATGACTGCCCTGGAGTCAGCACCGCCTACAGGCCAGACGGCCAACTTAGTACGTAACGCATTCAGACCCTAACGTGTCTCTACATGAATAATGTTCATGACCTGCTCTTCGCGGGCGAAGCAGACACATGCAAATAAGCACAGGTCTCTTCGTCGCCAACCGTACAAACTTCGGCAGACCACCAAGACGGATAAAATGGTGGCCATTCATCGGCCGACGTTCAACACTGAATCCAACGTCCCTCGCATAACTTGAAGAAGGAGACACGATCGCTGGGAGAAGAGCTTTATTAGCCTGACGTTTCGGATCCCTGCTCGAACATATGTATACATTTCAACTACCGGTAGTGTGGGCATTAACTCCTCTCACCGGACCACAGTACTACTTCCACACCGAGGAGACCGGACACAACAGCCCCCCCGCCCCAATCCCTATGGCCTGTCGTCCGTCGCCCAGACGACGTTTGAGACACCACCACGGCAGCCCGCCATACCACCACCCGTGAAGGCCATTTGAGCAACCACAGCCCCTACCACCGACCTAACCCCGAAGACAGGGCCGACCCAGGCTACCCCGAGTCCAGAGTGTGCGCCAGCGCCATACACTCAACCTGACAACGCGGTAGGTGGGTTGTTCGGGCCAGGGCCGCGGGCCTTAGGAGGCGCCCTCAGTACGCGATTGCGGCACAGAAAAAGGACGTGACGCACGCGCGCGCGCGCGCGTGCGTGCGTGTGTCCGTGCTTTTGTGCCCCTGTCCAGTAACTGGGACGCCGAACATTGTTAGCCCGAATACCGGGCAGCCGCAAACTTGATCGATAGAGGTTAGAGGTCTGATCATCATCAGGGCGGTGAACTCAGCCGGTTGTCGGTGGCTTTGTCTGGGCAGTGATGGGTGCTCTGTTCACCAAAATGAATGCGGACAACAGGCGATTACAGCGGGCAGACCAAAGATGACGAACTCAGCCAGTAAAGAGAGGGCCGCACTGATAGTTTCTCATGCAGAATGTAGTCGAATCTGGGATGAGTTCGGGGGGAGGGGAGAGTTAGATGACCAAATACTTGGGCAATGGATCACAGTGACGGGTCGGTCAATCCTAAGCATACCCCAAGGACTTCTGAATTCAGGCACCGTTCTCGATTTACTGAGAAGTGGTAGATCATGCGCCCTAACTGACGACGTGAATAATTGTTGAATGCTGTTCATAATCCCCCCGAGGGCGGTACCGGCAGAATGAACCCCAAATAACCACAATCCATAGTAACGGACGCATTTCTAAATCATGCTTTTCCTATTAAGTTCCGAATCGCCTAAGGATCAAGCCTTGCCCGTATACCCATGTTACGGTCAGTTACGATCGCCTACTGCCCCATTTCAATAGGCATAACCGCACTGTAGATATCCTATTTCATAAAGTGTTTTTAATTCGAAAATATTGCATAAGTGGGGCTGTATGCCTACTTTCGAACGGACTCCTTGTCAACCACCTGCGAAGACCACATTCCAAAAGAGTGACTGCTTAAGTGGCATTATTTATTCCCATTGCTTTTTGATACCCTTAAAAATTCATATGTTTTATAGAAAACATGAACACACTATTTGTTATTTTATTCATTTCATGGCACATGGCGTCTCCTTCAAATTTCTCCAAAGAAAGAGTATCTCTTTTGTTTAAAAGAACTTTATCAATTCCCGAATAATTTTGAACACGGCCTGCAGTCACATTGGCATTCAAGGTTTCAAACTACAAGTGGTACACTTTTACTGTAAGGAAAATTGTATATTTCTATATCTATTATGGGGATGTCGACCACGCTGTCCACTTTCTTATGAGCAGCATTGGTACATGTGCTGATGCGACTGGACATTTGGCGCTTAAAAACCTTTTAAAACCGAAAATACGTTTTCTTCAAAAATACGACTTGAAGTGGATGTAATTGAACACCAAATAAATAAAACAAACCATATTTTATGCATTTCTGTGAAATATACCTAAATTAATGAGGGCATCGAAAATCAGTGGGAAAAGTCTCGCACTACTTAAGTAGCCATTTTAACGGAACTAGTTTACGCAGGCGGTCGACAAGGAGCTCGTTCGAAAGCCAGAATCCTAACCTGACCGGAAAATGTTGGTATTATGCGACACAATAATTGACCTGACAAGCCTACTTAAGTAATCCTTTCAAGTTGAGAACGTATTTCAGAACCTCGACCAGCATTTTATGAGACAGCACGCCTACTGGTACATTACGCCGCCGTATAAATTTACGACCTTTTCCCTTTCCGTTGCTTTATGGCGTGAAACGACAGGCAAATAAGTCAGGTAAGTGTACTTTCAAAGCTATCAACTTTAGAATGGATATCCAAACGTCGGCTGAGCTGTTCTATATTCCGAAGGAATTAATATGGTGTCAGTTCCAAGTTCGATGGTCAACTGCAGGCGTCTACACAACGAAAGTAAGAAAGTAGCAATCACGTAAGCGGGGATTTCCGGGGAGACGGGGTAGTGTGGTTATATTTCCGTCTTGTCCAAGTCCCTTCGGCGAAACGATAAGCCAGCAATACCAACCTGCTACTGGTAAAGGCTCTCATCTAAGGACAGTCTTGTTGCCAACTGTTGAAACAGCAGATGATTCACATGACCGTGTGTTATCCCAACAGGAGGTGGTCGCCCCATATTACGTTGAAGCCGTGCAGTATTACCTCATAAAGCTGTTGGATTTGCGGAGGAGATTCCTAGAGCTGTCACTGAGATCTCTTCTGACCGATGCATCACAGAAAGTCGAGAACTACGATCCTCCCTGCGGGGCAGGGAGGGAGGGGGGAGAGAGTTCACCGATCAGGTTGTGGGACGTGTTCAGCCCTTCGTAGCTTGGACAAAAGTGACTATTCTGGTCTCCCTTATCTTTTTCGGTAGCTCAACTGCCTATGTTAGCGGTTGCTATGCGACTGGCTGCGAAGACGAGACGACCACGTCCTGTGACCTGGTTGATAGGTGTCCCTCCTATGATAATGCACAGTCAGTGACCGATCTCACGAAATGTTGGCCGAAATCCTGAAGTGCTTTTTCGATTAGGAGGGATTACTTAGGTGAGGTTGTAACATTAACTATCACACAGCACAATCCCATGATACTTCGGAATCGCCAGGAGGTTGGCTTCTGAATGCACTTCTCTTTGACCTGTAAAAAGCGCATCCGGTAGAAAATGACCACTTGAGTAGCATGCATTTCTCATATTGATTTACGATGGTCTTATAGATCCAAATATATTTTATATATATATTATATATATATTTTATAAAGCTAAACTACCTCGTCTTTCGATGCTGGTTTTAAAGCGTCGGTCGTGCAGAAACTTCGCATAATTTGTCAACTGGACAGCCGGTGAAAACGCGCGTTCTTGTCGTTGTTAGCAGTCCCTACTGCGAGGCTGTCCATCGTAAAACCGATAGTAAGTTCGCCTGGCTCACACACGCGTCGGTGATTGCACGTACACACCGGGCGCCCTACATCCGCCAAGGCTAGTTAGTTTAGCCCGCTAGACCTTCCGCTATCAGCGGCTCCGGTTATCGGTCGAAACAAAGGCTGTGAGATACCAGCCTTGTCCTCTTGACTTCTAAGCTGAAAACGTCCTGTTGCAGTGGATCGCACGATACCAGTCAACCAAGAGCATCGAGCGGGTCGTTTGAGTTGACTGAATGTTGGAGGACAACGCAAGAAAATGAATCGGGAGACTCCCTCAAAATAAACAGCTGCCGATGAGTCTTGTGAAAGCCTGCACTTCCATACGCGCAGAATGAGATACCCACAAAAACGCTCAGGACATTACATTTCAATTTTGTAGACAGTTCACAATTAAGGGTGTGAATGACGGTGTCAGAGTACAGCTCAAGCATTTGCAAATGTCGGTTTCTCAGAGCGCCCTTGCGCTTGGTCTCCTCAAGACATCCATCAACGTCCTAGATGACAAAACCTTTGGACTAGCCTATCCCCGAAGGAATGCGGACGCGAAGTGTGCATTCGGCTGCATACAACCCTCCCACTACGCAGAATCCTTCAAAAAGAGCCGTCAGAAACTCACCTGTTTTCAGCGCAATTGAAGACCTGGCAGTAACTGTACTTGTACGTCTCATGACTGCCGCCGAAAACGAAGATCTCCGTGTCAGTTGAGGCCACGCAGAATTCGAAGAGAAATGTATTCATCCGCGGTGCGTCCGTCAGCTGGCGGGTTTTGAGATCAAATCGCTTGGCGCACTGCCTGTACCCACGACCATCATTGCATCCGCCAAGGAGAAAGATACAACCTTCAGGAGGAGCCAGAAAGAGAGTTTGTGAAACATTCCAGGGTGTTTACAAATCAATGTAGACGAAGGTGCAAGCGACGTCGATTGGATAAAACTGTGACCACAGAGATTGAATCCACCGTGCATGATATTTTCGAAAAAAAGCCGATCGGATGGCGCCGTGTGAGGAAGGGTCGGAATACAACAGTTCAGGCCAAAAAGCAATGCGCTCTGTGAACCGGTTGAAAGTTTCTGAAGACTACTTTGCGTGTAGGCGTTTGCTTTCAATATTTATTCGGGGATGGGGTCAATTAAGACAAGTGGGAAGTGGGAGAAGTCGAGTAATGCCAACTCCTTCACACAAATGGGACGTAGGAAGCATGGAACGATAATTTGAGGCTCTTCCTAACCCAGATCAACCACGATGACCTGGCTGGGTTTACATAGAATGCCTCTAGTTATCCCCCCACCCTCAAACATTTCTCATATTCCAATTGTGTGGAAAGATGAATATCACTCGGCCTCTCTTACTGCCCCCATGTTTCAGGCTACTCCGTTACCATAAAAATGGGATCGACAAGAAAATGAGGACTGAATAACATCACCGACAAAGACAAGGGAAACTGGAATGGCGATTTCTGAACTATTAGCCGTCGTCAGCCCGTCATATCCAACCCCGAGGTGTGGAACACCTGGAACTCGATCCCGCGACCTGTTGGTTAGAAGTCCAACGCCTCTAACCACTGAGCCCCGGGCTCGATGTCCTGTCGGTTTCGATTGGGAATATACAATGGTAGAGGGGACGCTCACCGATCGTTTTGCGGAACTCACTCGTCCCATGTTGTGCCTTGGGACTCTCACTCTCTCGAGCCCAACCAGCAGCCGCAAAGTGGCACGTAATAAGGGCAGGCTCAGTGGTTAGGGGCGTTGGACTCCTAACCAACAGGTCGCGGGATCGAGCCCCAGATGCTCCACACTTCGGGGTTGGGTATGACTGGCTGACAACGGCTAATAAGTCAGGAATGGCCATTCCAGTCACCCTTGTCTTGATCGGTAATGTTATTCTGCCTTTATTACGCGCCACTATGCGTCTGCTGGTTGGTCTTGAGAGCGAGAGAGAGTCCCAAGGTACAACGCGGGACGAGAGAGTTCCCCAATTCGATCGGAATAAGGACTACCCATACCACAGATGGCCTTGAGCTGACCTATTCCCGTGTTCTGACTTAACCTCCTAATCCCAAGGCCATCTCTCTGGTACGTGGGTCCGAATTCCCCTGACATAACTACTAATGAACAGCAGTAAACGTCTGCCCGCCGAGTAGTATACTCTGAATTTGACAATAATTATCAGGCAAACAACTGCTGCTCCAATCCCCCTATTTCATGTCTGTTGAGTAATTCCTGGCGAACTCCTGAAGTCCCATCCACAAACCGGAAGATCAGGAACCGCGTGGGATTGCCGGAACGCTCGAAACTAAGCATTTGCAGAAAGTCGCTGAAATATGTGACTGAGCTTTTAGCTTAAGGGCGTCTTTGTGTTGCAGACGTGAGTGTTTTTGTTCACAAAATCGACGATATCCAAATAGAATGCTTGCTTAAAGCAGAATGAACGTCACTCCAAATTCTGTTAGTGAGTTTCGATCAAAGTATGCAGCAAATGCATATGAAGTATGCATGTATGACCACACTGCGATCCACGTGTGTTCGTGAAGCTTTGTTTGAGAAAAACCCGCTTCGCCGTCTAAAAGGATGCCTTTTAGCAAAGTATCTCGCAATCAGCGGTGAGTCGAAAGGTGTCTCTATCACGAGTGAGTGCTCAATGCCTTCAGAAGCGGCCAGA
>CACRXP010000048.1:1764958-1793691 GCA_902702965.1 Spirometra erinaceieuropaei | reverse complement strand
GTGCCCTAGACTCCAAGGGAGGTAAGGGCTAGCACTTTAGAATTAGCGTTACGATCATTAGGGTTATGATTAGAGCTGGACCGGTCAGAGTTGGTGTTAGCGTGCTAAAGTCAGGGCATGGAAAGGCATCCTCTGGAATCTAGCTCGAAGCCAGCTCTAGTACGGGACAGTCCATATTCCTCAGTCCAACCACTTTGTCAACAATACCCCGCGTAAGCGAAACTACTGAGAGGCGTTTAACGGCTGCAAGGACATCAATACAAGCAGTCATCGTCAGCAAGCCATATCCATGCCGGTTAACATCCCGCGAGTCACAGCAACATTCAGTTGGCTCCGTAGTGAGGCATCGGATGGAGTTTTAAAACGTGATTCCAAATAGAAAAAAAGTAATTACGTGGTGAACATGAAAACCAATCCCGAACTGGCGCACACCGTAACATGCAGACTTTCGGCTGGTAGTCTTTCCAACCACCTGCGGAAGCCACACGAAACAAAAATCCCTGCCCGAGGATGCATACTCTCCCATCTGTCTGTATAAATTCAGTCTTATTTTTGAGAAGGAAGGAATTAGGGCTCCGCGTGTTTTGTTGTGAAAATGTTGTGTTCGCCAGTGCACGTCTTCTGAAGTCGAGCATTTTTTTCCCGACGGGTATCCAATCCTGTGACCAGCGTCGCAGCCCTCGCCACGCCGGGATTACTAGGGCTCTCTTGACGTTTTCAAAGACTTGATTATATACGTGGAGCCCCTTATGCACGCAGTTTGCAGACAGCGTTAATAGACCGTGTGATATACTGCTCTTGAAACTACCCGAAATCTCCATAATTGCAATTGTACCTCTAAAAACGGAAATAGGCCTCTTCTGAAGTGTCGCCTCTCAAGAACTGATTAATTCAGAGGTGTTTTGGCAGATTTCAGATAATTCACTTTGACCCAACTGCGAAAAACTCGATGCCTCGGTGGGATTCGAACCCACGCAGTAAGGAGAAGGCTTTAGTACAGCCAACGCTCTAACCACCTGAGCTACGAGGACCCGCCGGACGATGCGAGTTTAATCACATTTGGGTCAAGTTACCCGCCCAACCTACTGCCACGTCTGGAATCCACCAAACCTGATACAGTAAGTTGACTGCCCAAACAGGATTTCCTAAGTAATTCACCTAGAATCCACTAAATGACTGCCAGACTCACGTGATTCAGGTCTTTCTACATGTTTTACTTAGGAAATCCTGCTTGGGCAGTCAGCTTACTGTCTTCCGGTGGGGCCTCATAGCTCAGATTGTTAGTGTTGGCTGTACCAAAATCTTCCCTTGCTGTCGTGGGTTCGAATCCCACCGAGGCACCGAGTTTTTCGCAGTCAGGTCAAAGCGGACTGATTACTTCCTAAAAAGAGGAACACAAACGTAATGACCTTCCCATAGTCATTCGAGATTAATGAGCACACATACGCCACTTACAAATTCGTGATACTAGACCAGCATGAATAGAACTCGAAGGAAGCTGAGGGTTCTCAGCCCGCACAGGCGGTTGCAGGGCGACTGGCATTCAAGACAAGTGTTGCCGACACGAAGAGGAACGGGATAGATCAGTTCACGCCACTGACATGGGATTGAATGTTCTCGATCTCAGTCAAGATGCCCTCTGCTCCCCCCCCCCTGCAGTAGTGGGAGGCGTTCACGATGATCATCAACCGGCTCGGGTTCGTACTCCTCTAACCTTCTCCACGCCGGCACTGCTGGCTGGTTGTAGCGACTACTGATGCGCTAGAAGAAGCCATTCAACTGTCTCCATCGCTGTCGGTAATAGGTCCCGCGAGTGCTGACTGCTCGTCGCCATGCGACCGTCTGCGCTCAATTCCACCCCCGCCGCCGCCCGAGCTTGTGTCCGCGGGAGGAAGCACACACCGTGGTCGGCCGCGCCTCGCTAGTCTCGCCACCCAGGCCGAAGGGGGAGGGGGGCGCTTACACGATGAGAAGTAGCTGAGTCATTCAAGGCCAGGCAAAGCCTCGGCGGTTATAGAGCCAGAGACTAATGGCGTATCCGCCAAGGAGGTTCCCAGCCAGACCGAGGCAGCGTAATTTCCAACTTAGGGGATCACCTGCCCTCACAGAGCCTCCACATAAAGCAGTAGAAAACCGGTGAAACACGTGACCAGGGCGTTTAGGTAGCAGCTGCCTTGAGAGTATGTAGATGCGAGTTTCAGCTTAGGATTGGTACTACTGACAGAACGGATGAACGCTATGGTCTTCGACTTCGGAAACTGGCAGTCTTCAATCCCCGGATGTTCACGGGGGCCCGCAAAGTATTTTGAAATTCCTTCAACCGTTTCCGACAAATCCAGAGGTTCAGCTCCGACTGGACGTTTCCAGAGTGCCCGATAGTTTTACTCAAAATCAAATCGAGAGAGCGGCAAACAGAGCCCCTTTCCCTGTGAGTTGACACTTATCCTTTTCTACACCCCAGAAGCTGCGGGGTCCCACCATTGGCTTCACCTAATATCCACAGAGTTCTGTCGGTGAAGACTCGGGCTGTAGGGCAGTCAAACCTCTGTCGCACAGTGCCAGTCTCAGGGCTAACGTCTGTGGACGCTGAAGCCGTCGGCAGGACGAAGTATGCCCGGATAGAACGGCTGCGGCCTCGATACACTTGAAAAGGAGGAGCAGAAGGCGAAAAAGCTATCCCAAGCCGACCTTGACGTAACCGAAATGTGTGCAGTTGAAGCATTCCAGTGGCCCAGTCTTTTGTAACAGGCTTGCTACAGAACCCCCTCCAGCCAATCAGAAATTAAGCTGGCGATTTCTTTCGGATGCAAGAAAGCAGGTAGGCGGGGGGGGGAGATGCATCTAACAGTCGAACCGCACTGCGCGCGCAGCAGCTTCTTTTTTGGCTTGGACCTTTAAAGTGGTCTCCAAGTGAAGCGATAACCAATACAGAGGAGACTGGAACGGTCATTCCTGCCGACATCAGTCAATTATATCCCAGGTTTGGAAGAGTTTGGACCTGAACCCGATCCGGTTCAACTTTCTACGGCAATACTGCCATACAGCGACTGCCCCCTGAAACCCAAGTTTGCATGGTTTCTTCTAACTTTCGTTGGGTAGACGTCTGGCACTGGGTTATCGATCTCGGAAATGGTACTTTTGACAGTATGCTCACTATATCCGTTTCCCTGAACTGCAGTGGTCCAGCCGATGTTTGGCTATTTACCCCGAGGTTGTTGCAGTTTAAATTACGACCACCTTACCCATACCTGGTGACGCTGTAGGCCATAAACCCAAAGAAAAATAAATCATGGTTACATTGTACGGCAGCATGGGTGCGCATCTACTTCTATTGATATGGTGCCAAATGTACGCATAACTAACCGTAATACGGTTATAGGGGCAAGATCCGATGCTTAAACGATTCAGGACGCAACATAAAGTGCACAATCCAGAAATTAGTGCATTATTAGGAAATGACGTTATTGAGGGTTGATTCTCCTGGCACCGTTCTCGAAGGCATTATGAACAACATCCAACAATCACGTAGTGCCGTTAGTCAGGGTTGGCGGGTTCACGGCATACGGTGCGGCCTGGGAATTGATTTCAGGGGATGGGGGGGGGGGGCGTTCGTGGTCATATCTCAGTGTAACCTTTCATACGAGAAAATAGCCCAGAAATATACTCTCCAGTCCCACTATACCTTCTTCTCATGAGGTCGTATGAGTATTCCCAGTGTCGTACTGATAAACCTTGAAAACGCCGTTATAACGACGTTTTGTATAGAGTCCAACGCTCACCGTAAACAGCATGGCTGGAGGTCTCTAGCGTAGTATGTTGTGGACTTCTCGAAAATGCAATAGTGTAACAATCATAAGACTGGAATGGATAGCCTTGGAACCCATTTTGCGGCTAAGGAGAAAGGCAGGTTCTAATCACCGGGGCCTGTGGATAAACTGACCGGTAGACGAACATTTATGGCCCAATGCATCAACGGCAAACTAGGGTGTGTCTTTTTCTGGTGAAAAACAACAAAAGTCAGCGGCATGGCCGTTGTATGTTTGCGATACACTTCGAAAACCTTTCAGCGTGCTTCGGGAGACAAGATAGACAGGAAACATATGGTCAAGGTGGTTTAACCAGACACAGCGAAGGGGACTTACCCTTCAAGCTGACAATGTGAGAGAACTCGGAATCCGTCACCTCAAAAAGCGTTTCCGACACCTCCAAGTGAGGATTGTAGGCCTCCAAGGTCCAGGTGAACGCTTTCACAGACCTGCCCAACACGAAGATTGTACTCTCGCGTAGATTAGCTCGCATTCGCAGACTGAATGAACACGGTCTGCCGGTCATTTGCAATGGACGGACCAGCCAATCGACCGCCTCATCCAAAAGGTCCCTGGTAAACGCAAAATACAAACATCGCATTACCAAGGGCGACTGGAGTGGCCGTTTCTGGCTTATTGGCTGTCATCAGCCAGTCGTAACCAACCCCGAAGTGTGGAACACCTGGAGCTCGTATCCTCACGAAGGGGGAGCGAACAGAATCTGCCGACCGCAGCAGTGACTATTGTCAGAAGTTCGTGTTAAGAAGAGGAAATGGTTAGGACGGAAAATGCATACATTGAAATACTCCGGTCTACTGGGGGGACCTGGTCTACCGAATGAATATCGACCAGAAAAATGACTACACATGTAAGTCGAGAGGTTTTAGGGCAGAGGTCTTGTAATTCGTTTAGTGGAAAAACCTCAGAGAATCTAGGGTCATCCTTCGGATATTGAGGCGTGAAAAGGTTCGAGAGACAGCGACAGGGCGGCGGGGGGGGGGGTGAGTATGATGCCCATAAACCAGTGTTAGACGGAGTCGACTAGCAAGAAACGTCACGACGTTGAGCTTGCACCCGGACACCGACTGACTGATCTCGAATATGCCAATGATATCGCCTTACTTGCTTCAAGTTTTGGTAATCTGCAGTCTATGGTGTCACGAGTGAACGAGGTCGCTAAATCGGTCGGTTTATCCATAAACGCTGGGAAGACAAACGTGTCGTTAAGCTGCATCCCTGACCAGGAGAAGGCACCTCTCGGGATTGATGACGGTCAACTTGAAGAAGTGGACAGTTTTAAATGCATCGGGGCGAGGCTGCTGTCTAATGGACAGAGTAAGAGTAACATTGTCTCCCGAATTGATGCTGCGCGATGCGTTTTCCCAAGCCTTCGGAAATGCCTATGGATCCCACGTGACCTCCCCGTCGCCACTAAGATTCGCGTGTACCGTGCATCTGTCCGGTCTGTCCTTCTCTACGATTGTGCATGCTAGGCTTTGTGCGTAGTATAGGAGCGACTACCACTGCTTGAAGACCATCCTTCGAGTGAAGTTCATCGACTTCGTCTCAAATGAGACAGTCCGCGCTCGCTGCGACAACATCGCAAGGATAACTCAGGCCATCCAAGAAAGACGACTGAAGTGGTTCGGGAATGTTCTTCGTCGTCCACCTCAGGAGCTCAGTGTTACTGCCCTCGATCCGGCACCGTTGCCTCATTGGAGGCGTCGAAGAGGAGGCCAGTTGAAAACCTGCCTCGGCACATTTCGTCAAGACGTGGAGGTGGTTCTTTGACCTTCGGTATTTGGTTCCCGTCGTTGGCGAAGGGAATGGGTTGAGCTGTCTGGATCTGCTGCGCGGATCGTCACGCGTGGAGAGGTACAGTTCGTGACACCATCGACGCCGGCTAGATCAGGCATGATCGCAGCCGTACCAAGTACAAGTAACGTCACGGAGACTGAATGTAACTATTCAAAGGAATCTGAATAAATGGCCCTAGAAAAGACTAGGTGAAAAGATGTCAGTCAACATTTTTAATGGAAATCAAGTTAGGCTTATTTCCAGGATTGCAGGCGTCGTTATGATAGGACGTCACCCAGCCTCATTCGAATAGTGATAACAGGATTTCAGGTTTATTTAGATTCTATATCCAGAAGGCAGGCCATGGGAATAAGTACCCCCTACCCCCCCCCCCAATCATAGATGGTTTTGAACAAAATTCTAGTGGTCTAGAGGGTTAGTGCTAGAGTTAGGGCCAAAGTTAGAACAGGGGAGTATGTGCCCCCGGGGAGTGGCTGACCAACAAAGACGCATGTCGGAAAATGACGATGCGTTAAGTACTTATCATCCCTGAGTAACACAGGACGCTCCGCTAGGCATTCGGAAACTTGACAGGTAAAAGTAGCTTCGGTTGGACACGGGAATAAGTATCACCCCCCTTTTACATGAAGCCTTGCATAAACATCCCCAGGGAAGGGCACCTATTCTGCTGTCCTAAAACTTTAACCCCAACACTACCCCCCATTACCCCTCCCCAACCCGAACTCCCCTGGGGCTAAGGAGAAGGCCACCTGAAATACAGGAGGTTTCCCGTTCCAGTGCCTAACCTAGGTCACTTCATGCAATTTAGCGCGCGGCCATCTGTGGTGCGGGAGAGGTTCGTATTCCCTTGTCCGACCTGGACCTTGAGGACAGGGACTGAGTATCGAGCGTTTCGCCAACTCCAACTGGCTTCATATGTTGTATGATAGTTGACTTGTAGGGTGTGCCCATTCTCCCAGCTTGATGGGACTGTGGGTGACCCAGACTGCAAAGTAGGCTCGCCTTGCGAGTCAAGGTTCTATAGACTTTTCGTACAGCTTGTCATCATCGTACGCCAGACTTCAGTCGGCACAACACTCGAGGAAAAATCAGAGGTCGGCTGCCCGATCCACTCTGAGGCACATGCTTTTCTGCTCGTTTGCCTTGGCTTGTCAAAAGGCTCGTGGGTTTTTCGGCCTCACGACCTGGCGCCTGATTGTTGCTTCGGGTTTGTGTGCAACCCCAAATCGCCTTCTGAACAGCTTCCTGGGACTGGCTTATTTGCCTCTGTCAGCAACTCCTTGAATACTTTGTCTACAGCTTCCCGGGTGGTATTCTACCGCACACCGCTAATTAGTGGCAAACCAATACCTCCACTACTTAGACCGGATCAACGAAGTCCTTTCCAGAAGGATGTTGGATACTCCTGATCGTGAGGCCGATCAGCCGATAGAACGTCAAAATCAATGACCAAATAGATATGGATTGAAATATCAAGTACTTGTGGCTTTCGGTTAGAGTAAGTTCAATGGAGAAGAGACCGTAGGTAAAACTTCAAATCTCCCCCTGTTTTCGCTGACAATCCTTCCACATTAATGGTCAACCGTCAATAAACTAGAGGCTCGGACAGTCAGCGGGAGCGTAAGATTGAAGACGGAGTGGGTCGATGCTGCGTAATCTATCCTAACGACACATCAATACATTCCTCATGATAATAGCTCTGTTGCGTTTGAATCTTCCATGACGCCCTACGGGTCGTGGCTTAGAAGGCTGACAACTGATGAGATAACTTGGTTCTACTGGGAGTTAGGCCACAATGACTCCTGAAGAAGGAGAAGCGATCGCTGGGACAAGAGCTTTAGTAGCCTGACGTTTCGGATTCCTGCTCAAACCCATTATCAGAGATAACAGCAGATAGGGGTGGTTCATGCACATGCGGCTGCAGCATTTATAGGATGCAGTAGCCATGCTACCGCATACCTATGAACATTCACTGCTCCCCCCTTCATCAGGGATCGTTGCACGTGGCGTGATGACTGTTTGATGGCCGACATTCGCTGCAACTTCATCACGCGCGTTGGATGTTGGTGTGGTGATTGCTCGACCATCTGACGCACCGATCCTGGTGTTGGGAAGAGTGGTCACCTGGCGCTCCCCGCGTGGTTACTTATTCCGCCTAGGCAGTCTCAGCACCGAGTATGGAAGAGGAAGATTATTACACTTGTTAATGGACTGGGGGCCAGTAGACCATGATTCAAGTAGCTCCCGGCTCTCGCGGTTGTCACCTCTTGCGAGAATTTCGGCCTCGTCAAACTTGATTGTGTGGCCGGAACCCGTCGAATGAGCCGCAACTTGAGAGCTGGCGTCATTTCTCCGCACCGCTGTAGCGGTTCGGCCAGTCGCGTTCGGAGCTGTCTTCCAGTTTCTCCGACGTAGTTTCTTTGTTCGCAACTGCACCAGATCCGATAAACGACTCCAGACGTTTCTTGTCGTGGCAGACACCTGATGGTTACCACCGGTCTGTGTGCAACTCCAACCCCAAGTGGTGCGAGAAGGCTACCGACAGCTTCCGAAACGTTCTTGACATGCGGAAGCGCCCGTCAAGATTTATTGTCCGTGCGGTTAGGCCTTCCGTCCCTTTTGCGTATGCACCGGTCGACGAAGTTGCGCGGGTAGCCATTGGCTTTGAAGACCCGTCGGTGGTATTGTAGTTCGGCAATCTCGTCTTCCGGTTCATTGCAGTGCGTTTCGACACGCCGATAGAGCGTCCTTACACAACTGCGCTTGTGGCTGATTGGGTGGCTGCTGTTGAAGTTCAGTACTTGCATCGTAATTGTCGTTTTCCTGAACACTTTGGTCTTTAGTCCACCACAATCTCTTCGCTTCTATTCACAATGACTCCATCGAAATGTTGTCTTTATGACAGTCTCACGCGTGCGAGATGGGAGTTCGTGGCATTCCGGTGCATGTAGCGGCGACCAGGTCGTGTGTGGAACGCGTAGACGGACCGTTTGGTTTTGTAAGCCACTGCACCCGTACCCACCCCGATCATCTTCAGAGCAAAGTGGGTGAGGAAGGCGAGATGCTGTAAGACATCGGTGCTGCTTGGAATCGAGCCCCAAGACAGGCGAAACCACGTATCCCGTCACGTAAGTAGAACAGGCTGGTTTTAACGCGACTCCAAAGTGGCTTTACATTAAACCACAAATCGCCAGCTCCACTACTGCAGAAAATAAAATGATTACAGTCCAACGGGGATTCAGTAAAATCGTGCTAGTAGCAATTGAGCAGCAAAGGCCAGATTGTAGATTTTGGACAAACGTGAACTACGAAAAAAAGCAACAACAACAACAACAACCTGCATTCAATTCGTGATCGTATGAAGCGGTACTTGAGGACCGTATTTCGCACAAACTCCAACGAGGTGAAGGTCCACCGTACACACTTCAGCAGGTCAGGCAGACAAGCCAGTTTCTCCTCGTTGACAGCATCGGGATTCTCACCCTCCAACCAACGAACGATGGCTCGAAAGACGCTCTCCTCCGACGACACTCGGATGTCGTCGTTGGGCAAGAGGCGCAGGAGAATTGTTTTAGGCAGCAGATGGAACAGTGGTGAGGCGGCTGTCTGCTCAAACTGCTCGTGCATGAACAAGTAACATCCGTCCAGCAGTTCCTTGACGTTGGAGGTGCGGGCGAACATCCAGATGTGGAGGATGTTCTCGGCTGAAAGTCTGTACACACAAAGAAAGGCTTAGAACACTTCATGCAAACTCAACTCCGACAGGATAACCAATAATCAGGGAACATTGTAAGATTGTGGCGGAAGTTTCTGGCACAGCCGACATCCTCAGGCAACCAGCCACGGGGATTGAGCCCGAAGACGCGAGATTTAAAACAGGGTTTAGTTATTGTTGGGAGTTAGTGGTCCAATCGCGGGTTTTGCCTCGTCGGTTGCGATCTGAATCACTTAGCACTGCACAGGGCCCAAATATGGTGCACGCAGTGGCGAACGACGACAGTAAAATTTAACAAAAAACGCCCGCTGTCAGCGCTAAAAGTTTTAATGCGCATAGTGATCTAGGCAGTATGTTATTACCGACAAAGACAAGGGAGACTGGAATGACCACTTCTGGCCTATTAGCCATCGTCAGCCAATCATACCCAACCAGGAAGTGTGGAAAACTTGGGGCTCGAACTCGCGACCTGTTAGTTAGAAGTCCATGCCTCTAACCACTGGGCCACGAGCCCGTTGCCCTGTCGGTTTCGATCGGGAATATACAATGGTAGGGGGAGCTCACCGATCGTTCCTACGGAACCCACTCGTTCCGTTGTGTTGGGCTCGAGAGAGAGCCCGTAAGGCACAACGGAACGAGTGAGTTCCGTAAGAACGATCGGTGAGCGCCCCCTACCATTATAGTGATTTTTCTCAGTAATGGGGGGGGGGAGGGCGATGGAAATAAAATCCCCCCTTGGATCATAAGTCAACGACAAAATCTGCGTTATTGCGTTGGCAAACAGTGGACATCTTTTCAAAAGATACTCCTGATCTGAAACTCACGAGACACTAACAAAATCGGCCAAAAGGATGATCGAAAGCAGCAACCGCTCAGTGAGGTACGGTTAGACGACACGGAAAAAAGAGACGGACCTTGTTGCCTAAGACCCTATGGCTTATCGGGCGGGCGGAGGGGGTGCAGGCCAAGCCCATTGCGGTAAATACTAATAATCCCTGAGTAACATAGGACGCTCCGCCAGGCATTCGGAAACTTGACAGATAAAAGTAGTTTCGGTTGGACACGGGAATAAGTATTCCCCCGTATTACAGGTAGCCTTACCCTAAACATTCCGGGGGGAAAGGAAGGGTACCTATTTCGCTGTCCTAAAACTTTAACCCCAACACTACTCCCCCCCCCCATAACTCTAGCACCCCAAGCCTAACTCCCCCGGGACTTAGGAGGTCACCTTAAATACAGGGGGCTCCCCCTTCCAGTGCCTAACCATGGAATTTAGCGCGCGGCCATCTGTGGTGCGGGAGAGATCCGTATTCCCTTGTCCGACCTTGACCTTGAGGACAGGGACCGAGTATCGAGCGTTTCGCCAACTCCAACTGGCTGCATATGTTGGATGATAGTTGGAGGGCGTGCCCATTCTCCAGCAGACACCACCAGACACGCAGTCAACTCTTGTTCTTAAGATGGGAAACGTCGGGCTGACCTTATCCCTCGGCAAATTTTGGGTAGCGTTTCGAAATACGGGCAGAGATTAGCGCATACGAGGGCGAAATAGATAGGAAAGATTATGCACACAGATAAGGCAGCGAAGAGCCGCTGATCTTCGATTGAAAGACCTTCCAGTCGTCGTTCCAAGTACCACTGGGGAATGTAGTGATGCTTTAGCTGTTACTTTTTGAGGGTCACATTGATCCAATCGAGGATCTGAGAAAAGAGGCGAAACCCGTACTAGGTTGGCGTAATAACTAGTACCTGAAAGGAAAACACGCACGTTTGAAAAGTTTGTCAACTGGTAAGGCCCTGGGAGATTCGGGTGCATTAATGTGAAATCCAGTACAACCAGGCACACTACTGTGATTCACTTACTTTGTAATAGGTATGTGGCCAACCTGAGGAGCTGTTAACTGTCCGGCGTCTTTCTTCAACGTCTCACAGGGCCAGCGGTTCAAGACACGCTGACCCTGGCACCGTCTGATCAACTATGACACGCACACACCGAAATTTTGGCATTGGTTATGGTGCGCAAATACAATGATGCATGTCAGGATCCGATATGACTCCCGTGTTGGGTCTGACGCGTACAAATAAGTATCGCCAGTTACTTTCTTGCATAACTTCTCCCCGAAGTAACCCCGGGCATAAAACATCCTTGTCGAAATACCTCTTAAGAATTAGTGCAATGTCAGATATGGCGGCTCGCCAACAGCCTAAATTCTGAGTACTTGTGGGCAAAACCCTTACTGAAGACAGAACTTAACCTGTTCAAACAGGTCTTCGTTGTGGTCGTCCAGTC
Source organism: Spirometra erinaceieuropaei (assembly GCA_902702965.1). Classification (NCBI taxonomy): domain Eukaryota; kingdom Metazoa; phylum Platyhelminthes; class Cestoda; order Diphyllobothriidea; family Diphyllobothriidae; genus Spirometra; species Spirometra erinaceieuropaei. The sequence goes on along the minus strand of CACRXP010000048.1, from coordinate 1,782,062 downwards.
GCCTAGGCCCCTACGCCTCGTGTATAGACGTCACCGCAACCGATGGAAGCGAATGGACGAGTTGCAGGAAGTTCAGAAGACAATGCGATCGCTGTAACACACGAAGTTTATTCCATATAGTCACCAATTAAAAGACGACACTACTTTCCCCAGTTAATGATAATAGTTAATGAATTTAATGCCACTTTGAAGGAATTGTCAAATGGTATTGTATTTTCATATTCTTACTACGATGACCACCTTAAAGCACCTTGACCATTCCCAAACAACAGTCACCACGAGGTCCTTTTATTCCCTTCTCTGCCTCGTACAAATAAATATCTCCCGCTAGTTTCTTTTAGCACAATTTCTCCCCGGAGTAAGTAACCCCGGCCGTAAACCAAACCCTTGCCAAATGTCTTTTAAGAACGATTGTTATGTCAAGTATCGGCTGCTTGCAAACAGCCTACATTCTGAGTACTTTTCCGCAAAATCTTTACTGAAGACAGAACTTAATTGAATATTTTTTACTTGTTCAAGCATATATTAATCGCATGCCTTCGCTGTGATCGTCCAGTTTCTTGGGTGTTTTCGCCTCATGTAAAGACGTCCCCACGACCACGAGACACACTGATAGTAGAAGCGAATGGACCAGTTCCATGAAGCAGTTCAGAAGATGATGCGATCGCTGGAACACAAGTCTATTGGTCTGAAGTTTCAGATTCTTACTCGAACCCAGCATCGGAGATAGCCGCAGATAAGGGGGGTGGAGTCACAGGGGACGCAGCATTTATTGGGCGCAATTTCCTACCATAACTAGCAACTTCCGCGTTCATCACTGGGCGTCGTATTTGAAGTGACGACTTCTTGTTGATCCGTCCTTGAGTCGTTTGTGGCCGTGATTTCATCACCGCTGCTGATTACTGGCGTGACAAGCACTCGGCAACTGCACCCGTAGTGCCTCCGGTATCCTTATCTGCGACTATTCCTGATGATGGCTTTGCATGGAAACGCGAAACGCCAGGTTAATAATCCTATTTTGTTCCAACGATCGCATCATTTACTGAACGACCGGAAAGAACCCACAAGAACTCGCTGCACAGACAAAGGGCTCTCAAGACCTGTTCTATTTTGTAATCCTCTATAAGGTGTCAAAAACTATCTTTTTTGCGCAATCAGCTTCGTACACTAAAAAGGCAAAGCATTCAGCGGTGTTCGAGGGCAGCCGGAGATTCAGAAGACTCCACCACTGCCAGAAAGGCCGCAATAATTTTACGAAAGAGAAATCCACCTCCCATGTGGAGGTCGGGTGGAGGACCCAAAACACACACGACCAGTCAAAGGTGCCCGTCTTACGGGAAAGGTGGCAATGAAAGTTTTACGGGCGGAACGTAGGTATGCATAGAGGGATGTCAAAGTAAGAATAAAGAATTGGTAAATTTGTTTTATGGGGCGGAAGAATTTTAATGCATTGTCATATAGCAACCAAAATTAAACAGGACAATTTAAAAAATAAGCATTAAGTGTCTACGACGATCGCTTCTCAACTCCATGAGCTCAGTTAATTGTAGATAATGCACCAGACCGTCCACGACAGGCGACCCAAACTCGTACGACGAAACACCAAGCCGAAATAATCGTGTCGGACTAAAACCCACTTACATAAGTATAGTAGGTACTCTTTGTATGACACAGATGCTTTGGGTCCTTCAGCCGATTCTTACCTTATCTACTAATTACACTACTGTGCTCTACTCAGCCTGTGACCTATCTCACTAAACGTTATGACGAAAACTGAGACGACAAATTTTAGGCCCCTAAAATGTTGGATATTTTACTTATTCGTCTAGTCCGTTCCTGAAAATATCATTTTAACAGGCAGAATATGTTTGTAATTTTATCCACCAAAGTAGAGTGAAATTACCGGCAAAGACAGGGCGGAGTGGAATGACTAATTCTGGCTTATTAACCGTCGTTAGGACGAGCCCATGGCTCAGTGGTTAGAGGCGTTGGACTTCTAACTAACATGTTGCGGGACCGAGTTCCAGGTGTTCCACACCTCGGGGTTGGGTATGACTGGCTGACGACGGCTAATAGGCCAAGAGTGGCCATTCCAGTCTCCATCGTCCTTGTCAGTAACATTACTCAGCCTATATTTCGCGTCGTTATGCGGCTGCTGGTTGGTCTCGAGAGAGAGTGCCCCAAGACACAACGGGACGAGTGAGTTCCGTATGAACGATCGGTGAGCGTCCTTCTATCACCAATCGAAGTGTTTGCAAATCTGTGTTGAAATTTACGTTTCCTGGTGTTCGGACAGCTTCCTACGCTAATGGTTATCCTATACTACGTTTGCGCACTCATGCGTGTTTTTCTACTAAAGAGTAATCTAAACTCGAAAGTTTTACTAAGCGGAAGTAGTCGCACTTGAAAATTGATTTTTTTTCCTTGCGTAAATTCGATGAAGTGGAGTATAAAGCAGAAAGGTTATCCTTTAAAACCCATAAACTTTTTCGATTTTCAAAAAGCAGGTTTACGAATATGTGCGGTTCCATGCCCTCAAACACACTAATAACACTTCCAGGCAATCTCCTGACTGGACATTCTGACTTCCCCCCCCCCCCCGTCATTAGCGAATACTTAAAAACTTATCGTGAAAGCCTCTCTATCAAGTAACTGTGTTTCCTTTTAACCATGTGATGAAATACCTTTTGTATGGTTTGGTCTCCACTGGAACGGACATAAGATCCGCAGTTTTAGCAATATCTTAGTATCTGTACGGCCACCCTGTTGTGCTATTATAATCGTAGAACGGAGCCTTTAGGCACATATATAGTGAATATTGCTCCGATATAAACATCCACAAATACTACCGGTCGGATGTGGTTACGCAGCCGCACCTGAGGCAGAGAAACTCCAGCCACCTGTAATACGAGACCGGTGATGATAGGGGGTTTTTACGGGTGGGGTCGGTGAACGCACAGGCGACGAGGTCAATTAATTGCACACAAAAGAAAAGCTATGAGGAATGCGCGGCAGTACTTTGAGTGGTTAAGAAGTAGTTGCCCTGATCCCTAACCTTAATTACTAACCCTAACCACAACCCAAGCCCCTAACCCTTAACCGCAGCCCCCAACCGTAACCCTGAAATATCTAACACTAAAGTTAAGAGACGACAAAAAGCCGAAAGTCAAGAAGGACCAGCGGTATTGGGTCGAAAAAGTTGGACACGGCAACAAAAAACAGAACACAGACCGCAACGCAGAGTAACACCATGCTACCGTAATCACGCCAACTCAAAATAACTAAGTAGGTCAACGGTATTGAGTCTATAAGGTGCGGCTACATAACCACATCTTCCCCATGGATTCTTTCGTTTGCAGCAGTAAAATTACCACTATTTCTCAGGGAAGTGAAAAAGCTGATCAGATATTCCCACACTTATACTTTGGCCTTACCTTGGAAAAAGGTAAAGCACCTTCTAAGGAGGTAACTTATCAGGGAAGCTTCTTCAATTGAGCGCGTTTATTGTCGACTTTCATCGTGTAGTTTGTTTCTTCGCAGGTTTCATGTCTGGGTGGGTCTACAAATATGATTCAAAGGACCGTCTACCCTAAACAGGATGTCTAAGCATCCACTACTTCAATAAATGCTCTCAATAAATATCTCACTTTGAAGGTTTCGATAAACAATTAGTTCATAATCTACCCTTATGGGCAATCGAGTGAAAGTATGGAAAATCGTAAAATATTCACTGATACTTAAAGGACGATCTGAAACTCAACGCACTTCAGCACAAGAGAACACTGTAAGGAAATTTGACGGAGGGAGAATCCTCCTAACATGGCCTTTTTACGATTGCACCTGCCAATTTTACCCAAGTTTACTAATCGACGATCGGCCTGTCAACATGTGACCTTATGAAAACCTTTATGCCTGTGACGAGGAAATCAAGCGAATTCCTGTTTGCCCTGGTCGACCGCATCTTAAACGGGTAAAGTGCGACCGGTTCACGCGAAGCCGTTCTGAGATCCATACTCAAAGTGTAGCCTTCTGGCTAACCGGCATACTTGACGTTCCGCCTATTCGCGAAGGATATTAAAGTGCAACCCTCACTAAAGGATTGCTTTCAAAAAGTTATTCTACTTGTGCTGTGGTTTTAACTCAATTTTTTGCGTGAACAGGCTCTTCGCACACATAGAACTCACGTCTGCTCAGTTACGACGGTTTTTGACGTTTTCAGAATTTCCCCTCTTCAAGAGGAATTATTTCTAAATAAGGCAGGGCAGGGGTATGGTTTATGGTCGGGGTTACTCACCCGCGGGTACACGCGTGTTGAGCAAAATAACCGGACGTTTAAGAACTTTGCGGTATCACAAATCTTGACCCTCCATATTGTCACCAATTAAAAGGTGACACTGTTTTTATCATTTGAGGATAATAGTAAGTGAATTTAATGCCATCTCGAAGGCACTGTCAAAAATGTATTGCATTGTCGTACTTTCACTCCGATGACTACCCTAAAGCATCTTGACTATCTCTTAGCACGTTTGCTCCCCCTGAGTAAGTAACCCCCGGCCATAAACTATACCCTTGCCCAACGTAACATGACTTCTAAAGTTTCTCTTGTATTTTCAATTCGCTTAAAGTCGTTCGCTACCAATTCGGAGTTTCGGTTTATTCGTCTGTGCCGGCGTGCAAGCAATTAACAAGGTTTCGTAAATCTCGGCAGACCTCATGAATTAGGAAATTCACTGTAGACACTGACAGACTTTCCGACATGTACTACTGTGAAGACTTATTCCTGCTATGTTCCCAGTCATAAAACCGAACGGAATCATCCTCTCCCACCAAGTCAACGCATCTCAAATGCAAAAAAACATTGATTCCACCCAAAATTCTACATTCTAGATTGGGAAACCCTACCTACCAGCATAGGGTTGACTGACTACCATACAACATACCAGCCCGAGGGTTATTTGGGGGTTTATTTACTTGGTTTTTTGCGACACCCCTGCTCTCCTTGAAAGGATACATATTCCTAACCAGAAAACGATCTAACTTCCCGCCTCTGTTGTATATTTACCCCCGTAGGCCTGTTTCTGGGCTGAGTGTCATGAGTTAGGCCACCTGCCTATACCCATAAGGGGAGCGACTCACATTGATCCGATCAAGGCATCGCTGTTAACCCCCAAGATGCCTCGTTTGTCTCTATCAATATTCCCCTCGCAGAGACGATATCATTAAACAGGGGTCCTCAAACGACATCAGTTGCAGGTCTAAAATAAGCTGTTTTTTTGCTGGACACAGACCGTTAAAGTAAGCTTCGATGGTCAATTTTGCTGCCAGATTGACGACCTTACGATGAAATCTTGGACACCGGTTCACATGCTTGATTATAGATAACCTTGGTTCCCATTCCCGACATGTTCATTGCATTTGCGCAGTAGCCAATGAGATGCTCGGTTTGGATGTCCTCCTTGGTAGGGTAAATCAGGCTCACTTAGCGCTGACCTCCACTTTGGGAAAGTAGGAGCGAGAGTGCGTCCCCACACTGAACATCCGACTTTGACGTAGCAGTGCGCAACTTTCTAAGCTTAGTTCGAGGTCTGATCAATCGAGCCAGCAAAATACGGTCTGTGGTAGAGTGGCGCTCACCGATCGTTTCTATGGAACTCACTAGTTTCGCTGTGCCTTACGGGCTCTCTTTCGAGCCCAATCAGCAGCCGCACAGCGGCGCATGATATAGGCAGAATGGTATTACCGACAAAGACAAGGGAGACTGGAATTACCATTTCTGGCTTATTAACCGACGTCAGCCAGTCATACCCAGCCCCGAAGTGTGGAACACTCGAGGTTCGAACTCGCGACCTATTAGTTAGAAGTCCACGCATTAACCACTGGGCCACTGGCTCGTTGTCTTGTCAGTAAGAACATTCGGCCTATATCATGCGCCGCTGTGTGGCTGCTGGTTGGGCTCGAGAGAGAGCCGGTAAGGTACAACGGAACGAGTAGGTTCCGTAAGGACGATCGGTGAGCGTCCCCCATCATTGTATGTTCCCGATCGAAAACCGACAAGACAACGGGCCCGTAGCCCAGTGGCTAAACTTCGAACTAACAGGTCGCGAGTTCGAGCCCCAGACGTTCCACACTTCGGGGTTGGGTATGAGTGGCTGACGATGGCTAATAAGCCAGAAATGACCATCCCAGCCTCCCTTGTCTCGCCTTCATATGAACCGTCCCTTCCCCGGGAATTTTATCGATACACGCATGAAAGAAATCCGCGAAAGAGCAAAACGCGACAGAGCTCCTATTCTCATCTAAAGTGGACCCGGTCAGTGAAGCCGTACGACATCGCCTGGACTCCGTTATTACACGCACGTATATAGCGAGAAGGTAACAAGACTAACTTTCCAAATTACTCTCCCCTTCCTCGCCTCGACGGTACGGGTAGGCTGTCCTTGTGAACTTCTTTAATGTGCCTTTAGATCTTAACTAGTGACTGGAGAGGGATATATTTGTCAAACGAGTAAGCTTCTATTCAAATGGGTGGGAGGACACCACCCTGACTGGGTGAATGAAGGAACGGGAGGGTTCTTCTCCAACCTGATTTATGGCGGCCACCGTCAATAAAATGTCCGCGAGGTACTCCAAGTTCTTGCGCCAGTAGATACTTGCGACGGCAGAGGACGGTGACCATACGTCTAGCCAACTAAACCTTATGCCCCACAGAAGGCGTTCATTTCAGCCCTCCAGCTACCTTGGCCCCACATGCTCTTACCCACATTCGGCTACGCGGCTTTACAGCGACGCAACGCAGACACATTTAAGTGCCACCCTTCCCCGTCACCTTGATTTTAAAGGTAGAGCATAATCGCTCCCTCCCTCTCGTTTGGCAAGTCAACGCAGCCCTTGCAGCTGGCCACTCCTAGTCTATTTTCATTCGCTGCAATTGTGAAAAACTCGGCGTCCGCCGTGGGATTCGAACCCACGACAGCAAGTGAAAGGCTTTAGTACGGCCAATTGCTCTTACCGCCTGAGCTATGAGGCCCTACCGTGAGCCGTGATTTAAGCCACATTTGGATCGGGTTACCCACCCAGCCTACTGCAGCGTATGAAATCCCCTGATAACCGCAGCAGGAATTCTTAAGCAATCGATCCGGAGTACACAAGATGACAAAAACTACTTTACAGGTCTGGTGATTAATAAACGGAAAAGCCCTTCTAACAACTTCAACTACTTTGTATATCTCTGCTTCCTATTGGTGAGGATGACAATCAGATGGACGTTAACTTAATCCCCTTAAAGCAGAGCTCACGGTCTCAAAAAAACGTAGTTGCTTCAGACGGAGCCAATTATTAGGCTATCATGGTAGTTCGACGGAAAACCAGTTAGGACAGTGAAAGCAAAAACAACCACAGCAGATTTCGCTGATTTAGATTGGATCTACGCAAAAGAGGACATCATAACCACACGAAACCAAACGTCATTACCGAGTGGTCGGACTTGTAGCTAGGCAAGACCCCGGGGACAACAACCCTCTAAAGATAGTCTGTGTGCGGCTATGGGGTTGGAAGCCGATGTAACACTGAGGTCTGGCGCAATAATTTGTATCTGTTGCCTTGGCAAACCTAGGGTCAGCTGTGATCTCATCACTACCAACGTTATACCTATCATCCTCCTCGTAGTCGTGAACATTAGCATAGGTTACACTGCCACTATTATAATCACTATTACTACGAATAGTATCATTGTACTCGTTGTCCTATTAACACCTTGCTGTGTATCTAACCCTTCAGACAAAATCTCCTAGACATGAGTCACTTCTCTCCTATTAGCTAGGACACTTTTGACGTCTGGGTTGCCCTTGGGGGATGTGCTTAGAGTTCACTTCTAACCCCCAATAAAGAGTAATCCCGAACCTACCGCTGAAGAATGAAAGCACAGCAGGTCGTGCTCAAGGCCTCCATGCCCAGACATCGAGCGGTCAGAAGCAACTGCTGGATCTCCGCCATGGTAACGGTAACCACACCCGTATACGCGTAGGCCAGTATCTGCTGCATCGTGCTAACGTAAGACAGACTTTCAGAGGCAAAAAAGAGAGCAATTCAAACCTTCTGTCCACCCCCGGAAGGGGAAGAACGGCGGCAGAGGTGTGCGGTCGATCATCACTTGCCTCCAACAGACGTTGCCTGAAGTGGGGGATGCGTACGGCCAGGATGCAACGGTGCGCCGCTAGCTGGCCATCCCTCAGCTGGGCGGGAGTAATAGGAGCCGGCAAAAAGCCGACACTCACCTTGATTGTGACGTCAGCGAACTTCTCGTCCGCTAGTAAGCTTCCTCCGGCGGAAAAGGCCTCGAAGAAGGGCGAATTGTCATGCAACTCCCCCACCTCTGTTGTCTGAGAAGTAGATGTAGTGGGTCCGGCGGCAGCCGACACCTCCATAACCGAACTCTGTCAAATAGATGTACGTTGTCCCGGACACCACTTTTAGTGGGCTCAGTGTAGACAGTGAGTTCATTGGTTTCCCGTGGTAGCCAATCATTGGAGGAGTAGGACCTAATGACTCCCGAAGCATTGGGGGTACTGCATCCCCACCTAACTCTGATTGGTTGTGCTGTCGTATTGTTTTACGCGGTCGCGATTGTTAGGCGTCGTTGTGACGCTTGGCGGCAATCTTGGTAATGGTGGCGATTTCGGTGCCGGTGCAGCCATTTCTATCGTTTTTAGTGATTGCAACAACAGCTGGTTTTTGGGCATGGCAGAGCTTATGGTGTCTGTTATTGTGGAGTGGATGCGGCGCCAAACGCCGTGGCTTGAACGGCTGCCTATTGACGCCTCAACTCAGTCCAGGCAGTCTGCCCAGTCGTATTCGTTTGGCGGACTTGTGAGCTGAGAGTAAGGCTGTTACAGCTCCTTCCTAAAGTTGCCTTTGGAGCACTCATGCATGCTAGGAGTGTGCGTGTGTACTTAATAGGTAGTGCCTTTCAGTCGATCAATGACTGGTTACCCAGCCTTTGAAGGGTTATGGCTCAGACAAATGTGGGGCCGCGGGTCACCCTTCTGGGCCTCAAGGAATGCCAGGCCAGGATCAGCAAACCATGTCCCTCGCAGCCTGGAGCGCACTGGCAGTTCTCTGGCTTCTGACAGTAGATGCGCTCGAGCTTCCGCTGGGTATACAGGTGGTGGGCATGGCTGCCCAGTCATCGTCCTCGTCCTCCGTACCCGTATCATCCAAATACTGGCTGGGGGTCACATAAGTCAGTTAAATCGATAAGGACCTGTAATAGGTAGTCCACGTGGCTTAGTTCTCCTGCGCGAAAACTCATGGCCGCATGCTGCCTGAATGACGCAGCGGAAACTCCATGGCTTTCCTACATCGTCCATATTCTCCCGACTTTCACCCACTGGCCACCACGTTTTTTAAGTGTCTGGCCTCTCTTAAACAACGGAACGTTCGAAAACAAAACTGAGGTGGGAGCTGGATTCAAAGATTTGATAGAATTGAACCTAGCAAATTTTCATCCACGAGGTGCAAACGACCATTTTCATCACTGGCGGAGGAGCAAAGAGGCTCAGGACAAATTGAAGTTTCGCAAGAATTAATTTTTTTGGGAATATTCTAGTATTTTCCGAACAACCTCGTAAGTATAAACGCCCAAGGAAAAGTAACAAAGACAAAGGATGCTGAAATGGCTATTTGCAGCCTATCGACCTTAGTCCGCCAGCAAGGTTTCAACAAAGTGGTATTCGGAAGCGGATATTTTGGTAATTGAGCTTTAAGTGGTTCAAATCTCTAGCACTGGGCTACGGGCCTGTTTTGGTATCATTTGCCGTCAAGAATATCCGCTATCATGAGAAGCGCGATAACAGATCAGTTTACAGAGCGTATGCGTCCTGTTGTGCTTTTGAACTCAATTTAAAAATGTCACTGGCAGCCCGTACAGATTAACCGCTTGATCTCAGCCACTTCGCAGTTCACAACAGGAAGTCTTGGCCGAATTAATGTCTTTAATTCTTCCCGAGGCTGCTGTCAGGGAAGAAACTGACGATGACGAGTTTCACCGTCATCCCACGCGGTGGACGCATTGATGACTTGCGTGTATACTAATGTGAAGCTGACGTACACCGTTTATCCCTAGTCTTTATTCATCTCCCACCCCGTTTTTTACTGACGATTCGCAGTCATGGGCATGGGTGCAGTGGCTGCGTAAAACAATCTTCGTGTAATGCTCATTCTCACTCTTGGTGATCCTGCGCACTAAGTCGCAAGGTGAGTGGACAGAGGCCAAGGCGATCAGTTAAATAAAAGTGTCATTAAGGCAAATAAGGAAGGGGGTCTTAATGGGCTGACGCTCAATGTCGAATTCAACTGAGTGGCAACGGTAGGTCAAAAAGGTCTGAAAGCATGTGTTATGCCAGTATCAGCAAACCATGGCCCTCGCAGCCTGGAGCGCAGTGGCAGTTCTCTGACATCTGGCTTTTGACAGTAGATGCGCTTGAGCTTCCGCTGGGTATACATGTCATGAGCACGGCTGCCCAGTCATCCTCGTCTTCCGTACCTGTATCATCCAAATACTGGGCCCGAACTTCGGTCTGTGGTGTTGGAAGACCAGCGAGTCTAACCGTTGCTGGACCGCCTCGGCGATGAATCCCGAAGTCGGTGAACCCATTGGTGTGCCCTTCACCTGTTCGTAGATTGTCCCGTCAAACGTGATGTACGTCCTGAGACAGAACTGTAGGAGTTGAAGGACTTGGGCACGTCCAAGACGATTATCCGTTTCATCGTATTTGATTTGTAGAAGCAGCTGGATTGTTTCGATCGCTAGGTCCTGGGGAATAGAAGTAAAAAGGGGATGTAACATCAAACGATACTGTTACCTCATGTGGATGGAGGCTTACCCCTTTGAGTTTCTCCAGGAATTGTGCTGACGAAGAGACCGTGGTGTCTGACTCAGCGGACAGGAACTTGAGACGCCGGAACAGTCACTTAGCCAGTCCGTACGTTGGAGTCCCTTTGAGCGACACGATGGGTCGGAGAGGAGCGCCATCTTTGTGCACCTTAGGGAGGCCATAGAATCGGGCCAAAGCCGTATCTTGGGGTCTAGCCATGCGTCTGTCGGTCGGTGTTATTGCACCTGAGTTCTCCAAGGCCAACAACGTGGCATTAATTTCACGTGTAAGCACTTTTACAGGGTTCGTTGCACATAGGACATAGAACTGTCGGTCCTCCAGTAAACCTTTGGATTTTTGAAGGTAGTCTGTCCTGTCCAGTACAACCGTGCAGCTCCCCTTGTCTGTTGGCACTATGACCAGGTTTTTGTCGGCCGACAAATTTCAACGCGATGGTAGGACTTATGGGACAAAATGCAAAATACTTACTGCAATGTGGAATGATAGACGACGCCGAAACGGATCTTTGTGTAAAACACGTAAGCCCGCACGCTCCCATTTGCATGAGCTGGCAGAAGACCGGAAACTGGTCTGTTACCGCGATCTATTCTGTCAGTGGTGACTCGCGTAGTGAGCATACTTTAACGAACTTATGACCCTTTTACCAGGGCAAAATAAAAAACACCAGGATTAGGACTTTGTCTGTACAAAGCCTTGATTTGCTGCTCAAGCAGCGGTGGTTATTTTTGAGACATGGGCACTCGGTCAGATTGTAAGTTTAGCGAATATAAGAGCGTTAGTAGAGAAAGTGGATAACCTTGACATGGTAGAACGTTGAACAAAGACCGCAGGCAATGCAATGATGTTGATCGGCTCCAAATTCCCTCCCCAATCACAAACCTGTGCAGTGACTGGAAAAGCAGATCGAGTCGGTTCGTCGTAACTTAACCACATATGCTGACACACGTGTGATGTCGTCGGTAAACCGGCTGATAAAGGTCTAAAACCTAGCGTATTATTTTGCTAGAGGTACTAAGACTGTTCAGCAAAGAGTCACTGGATGAATCAATCACGACAAAATGGGATCATGCATTGCAAACCGGATTAGATCCAAGATAGTTGCATGTACTACCACAACTGTTATGCAGGCGGGTTGATGGGGGAGATAGGAGAAATCCGATGGGACCAGTCCTGGAGAGCTTTCACGACATACCTTGAGCAAAAACTATTAAAACGTCTGGGAAAAACGACATTTTGTGAAAAATGTTCAGATGACATTGTCATCATAGTTTACGATCCGAGACATGCTGAACTATCGATCAGGGCCATGAGGAGTCCGGTCACGCCTGGACGATAAAGAGAAGACGACTGGTAACTGTATGGGACGAAATGGAGTTGGCAACAAGGTGTCCACAAGTTCAGTCACACAGAACCTTTGAAAATCAACCAGACTGAGAATCCACCGTCGAAGTTTAAGGTTATCCATTACAACTAGTCTCCTACGTTAATCCAAGGCCGCGCCATTAAGAAAAAAACCAGAACTGCGCAAAAACTTGCACCACGGAGTCAGCAAGCGCACGCCAAATGGTCCCCTTTCGCCCCTCCGCTCACACAAACCTAGATAAACTCTCCCTGGCTAGTCTGACTAACATTTTATGCTACTCATCACTTTGCACGTTTGACTTGTTCCAGCCTGCTGCCTACCAGCACGGCTAATGGGTCCTTTCTCGGGTTTGACTATCCGGCGATACTGCCTGTAGCCTGTCTCCCCACCGTCTCGACTATCGCCTATCAGGCTGCAGTTATCGTGTGCTGTTCACATAAGAACCCACAGACAGTTTACATTGAATGGGAGTTATTAGAACTTTCTGGGGTCGTTATATACTACGCCCCGCGGACGTTTCATTTTGTTCAAACTCGTTCTGGTCAGAGGAGGTTTTGACATAATCTATAACAGTTTACTTACACGTTTAAAGTAACTAGTTATTTTTACTTTAATTACAGGCGGCACTACCACACAGGACATCCCTAGAAGGACGATAGGAATTCATACACTAGACGAATAACTTGCCCTTACCGTACCAGCCAGGTCGCTCATATGTATCCCTTGAAACATAACTGACATCCTGGCCCTGGCACTAGCCATAACCTATGTCCCAACCCTAACCCAAAACTGTGCCAGAAGTAGATACCTTCGGATAAAGAAAGCTCGATTTGCTAGAAGAGGAGATATAGCCTCGGAAGACGGAGAATACACACGGTTAGGTAGTGCGGTTGAGCCAATGAACAGCATACTTTTACGAGTCTAACTATTCAGGAGCAGCAGGTCCTCAAAATGTCCCTAGTAAACTGACGTCTGCTTGAAATTTTGTACACCTTAGAGGGGCCGGTGGGTATAAATTTCCAAGGATCACATAAAACCCTCACTGTGAGCCGAAGGAGTTTGCAGAGGCGCCAACTCCTGGTGCTACCCAAGCCACCAGTCGGTAGATTTTGTTAGTCTGTGATGAGTATCCTTCCTCCCGGTGGAAGGGAAGGAGGGAGTTAAGTAGTTTCCTTCCGTCCCTCTGTCGCTTGGACTCGTGGCTGCCGCGACTTCTATACCTCCTAACTCTGTACGGAAATTAAGAAAGCAGAAATCAAAAGGTGTAAACTGGCTTTTTTGCTGAAAAGGCCACTTAAGTGGCGTTGCGGGTTGATGGTCGCAAAGCACAATCTCACAGTGATACATGCATGGCATCGTGCTGGCTGCTGACTCCTTTCGTTCGTAGTGTGCGTATTTTGCACATATTTTCGACGATGGTTTAAGTTTATCTGCATTTTCAAGGAAACAACACATATAATCAATGGTAGGGGGCGCTCACCGATCGTTCATACGGAACTCACTCGTTCCGTTGTGCCTTAAGGGCTCTCTCTCGAGCCCAACCAGCAGTCGCACGGCGGCTCATGAGATATAGGCAGAACGGACTCGTGGCCCGGTGAGTAGAGGCGTTGACTTCTAAACCAACAGGTCGCGAGTTCGAGGCTCGGGTGTTCCACACTTCGGGCTTGGGTATGGCTGGCTAACGATGGCTAATAAGCCAGAAATGGCCATTCCAGTCTCCCTTGTCTTTGTCGGTAATGTCACACATAATAAACTTTTAAGGAAGTACATTCTACGACCGTATGTGTTTGGTTATAAACAAGTTCTGCATTTTATGTATTTTTGAAGAACATTTATGCTAGTGTTGCAGGATACGGTAAGATGTGGTTATGCAGTCCCACCTGACGGATACAATACTGTTGTTTTTCAACACATAAGACATGGACGAATCTGCTTTTTTTTGAATAGCAATGACACAGTTGGTTGGGAATTCCCCCAGGCGAAATTGCTGTAATACCATGAATGAGGAAGTATCAATGAAGCCCACATTGAGGAGCCATGTGTCTTAAATCCACCGGATCCCCACAACTGCACGAACATCTTCATGGAACAAATACAAGTCTGATTGGAGGAGGAGACAGCCGGTGTTGTGAGCGAATGCGACGGAACTGTTGGACACCATCCACGTCCACGGCGACAGCATTAAGACCATTTTGAGCGTTCTCGGCTGCGCTCATCTACAAGTTGCGAGGGAGTCGCCGACAGGCCTCTTCGTGTGGTGACCAACGCTGACCTCAGTTACCCACCCTACCTGCAGAATACTGGGTAGAACGGCACAATGGAGGTCAACGGACGTCAACTCAGCTCAAGCCGAAACCTGCAAATGCCGTGACCGACAGCGCATGGACTTGCTCAACTCACGATTCCGGAAGATGCGGAAAGTGAGACGAATACTGCAAGACTTACAGGAAGTAAGCACTTCCCACCGCTATGCAAATCGACGACAGTTTGCCGCTTTTTAATTTCCTCAGAAATTATCTACGAAGTTGGAGTAGACCAGTTTATTCAAGGTCTATAGGCTCACACCGAGAATTTTATGTATGAATATTTGGGCCAAACTCCGTCAGCCACAGCGGGTAACCGCGTAATATTCATTAACTGCCGACAGACAGCTAGTAGTATACTTTAGGGTAAGGTGATAACATACTAACAGCACAGGTACTAGTCAAAAGCCCACGCACGCGTGTTTCGCCGATATTCTGCCGTTGCATGGCGCAGCCGCGAGGGATTCGCCTCGTCAGTGGGTCCCGCAGCATTCCCCGTGTGTTTTCTGGTAGAGGCTCCAATTTAGAAATTGTCGACCACAGCTTGTAATCCTGCTTCCGGTATCAAGTTGTCGGCAAATGCCTGACTGTAAAAATAAAGGTGAATTTAATGGAGCAGTTTCTAACCTGTGTCTGGGTGATGAACGCCAAGAAACGGAGGGCATACTTCGACAGTTTGACCGTCGTTGCTGACAATGTCCACCGTCAATAGAAGCGAAGAGACGAGTCCCGGGAAGTAGTCGTGAAGAAGAAGACACGATCGCCGGGACAAGAGCTTTATTAGCCTGACGTTTCGGATTCCTACTCGAATCCATCATCAGAGACAAAAAAGCAGAAACGGGTGGTTGCTGCAGAAGGGGCTGCGGTATTTATAGGATGCAGTAGCCATGCTACCGCATGCCTATGAACATTCGCGGCTCCCCCCTTCATCCGGGATCGTCGCACTTGGTGTGATCATTGCTTGATAGCCGACATTCGAGTCGATAATTGCTGCAATTTCATCCCGTGCGTTGGATGTTGGCGTGATGATAGCTCGACCATCTGACGCACCGACCCCGGTGTTGGGAAAAGTGTTCACCTCTGCCCTCCCCGCATGGCTTGTTACTCCGCCTAGGCGAAGTTTCGATGAGGCCGAAATTCTCGCAAGAGGTGACAACCGCGTGAGCCGGGAGCCCCTGGAATCATGGTTTACTGGCCCCCAGTCCATCAACAAGTGCAACGAGCTTCCCATTCCATAAAAACACCTTCTCCTCCTCCTCCTCTCCCTCCTCCCCAGCCTCCTCCTCCCCTATCTGGGGCCAGGTGTCAAGACAGAGTCAAGAAGACCATGAGGCAGGAGAGGCCGCAGGTGGCTGGTACGGCAGGAACCCTAACCTAGGCGTACCACCACGCCCTCGATTCACAACGGACACTGACCAGGATTTCAAAAAACGAGGCAGGCGGCTCAGACTCCAATCGGCGCGGCATGCGTCTGCTACGGGGAGTGCCACCACATTCCAACATTGGCATTTGTTACGGACGCGAATTCCCTAATAAGGCCCACCGACTCTGATCTAGTCCCCATGCTGGTCTAGCGCGCCTAACGCGTGGTCCATTCTAGAGCACACTCATTCAGTGGATCAACCACTATTATGTATATGAGAAAAAATGCCAAAATTGCTTACTCCGCCAGCTAGCCTTTAGATGGAAGATGCCATACCAGCTATCACTAAGTCGGCTGTTATTCATGCCTGACCGTCTCGGCTTGCCTACACCCAGTGTTTGGGCCACAAATTTCCTGCAAAGTGCCTTGCGTAAGTATGTGATTGTCAACCGACGTCATAGGTGCCTTACCTTAAGCACTACAATCCTGTCAAAGAAATTTCCTCTTTGTCTGTTTCACGTGCAGGAAGTGGAAATAGTGCCCCCGAAAAAGTATTATAGCGTACAGACATGATCGAGTCTGACCCAGTATTGTTTTAATAGGCAGGAACGCCAAGATTGACAGTGGAGGTGCCTGGTGTGTGGGCACTGTCCGACTTCTTTCTTATGTTTCCACTTGAAGTGTGTTTGAAGAAATCCATTCCTCACCCTCGGTGGCAGCTCCCAACTCCCCCCCCCTCGGGTAATTGTGAAGTTAATGCTTCTTTGGACTGTTCGACCCCTCCTTGTTCTTCGTTCTACGCTCCACCCCTCTTCGTACAATAAGATTGTTATGGTAGTTATCTTATCGTGTGTCTGAAGCGTAATATTCAACGACGAATGCTTTGCAGGCTGATCTGAATCATATGCAGACAGGGCGGAACGCCCCAGACCCAGACGTTTCGTCCCAGGTAGCCTACAGTGATACTGGCGAGACCATAGCCGCTGAACCCCCTAAGAGGTCGGTCGTTACAGTATCACTAACTCTGATGTGCCTCAGCGTTCACCAAGCTGTTTCTGATGTTATTCCGGTCGTCGAGAAGAATCTTTACAGTTTCACCAGAACTCCTGGATTGATACAGGAATAGAGCGTGACGCTGACTCCTTAGCCATTGTCTCATGCGCACGCACAAGATCTCTGCTTG